>WEDG01001601.1:0-95485 GCA_017591395.1 Schistocephalus solidus
GATGAGATATTGCGATTGATTACTAGGAAATAATGCTTAACACGTCAACTCACATCGGCAAATCTATACGTTTTCAGATTAAATTACATGCAAATGCTAAGTTTCTTACAATGTGGGGAAATCTACAAATATGTTCGCCTCTCAAACAGAAAAATATATACATTGTTACTGTACGACAATTTACAGTTGACACCATCGGGTCTCCATGGTAGCATTATATCTGGAGCATGCAGATCCTCCAGTTTCTCGTTTATTTGGTTGCTGAAATCAAAACAGTGAGCAGGCAAATGTTATAAAATAGTATTTAACTTACATGGTGGCCTCTTACCTTGGGGCCTTCGTCGGGGTTGCAGTCGGAGCCTTATCTGGGAGATGACAAGGTGGTGATCTGTCCAACCATCGGTATCGTGGATCGCCTTGATCACCAGCAAGTCATGTCAAGCTCACCTCCGGACGATAACATAGTCAAGCAGATGCCAGCGCCACGATCTTGGGTGCATCCACGTGGCTTTCTTCCGCGTCGGAAAGCAGAAGAAGTTGTTGGTCAGCAGGAGCCGATGTTATGCACACGTGCGCAGAAGAAGGAGGCCGTAATCGTTACCGCTACCGTGACCGTAAGGACCAAGAACTCCCTGCTAGGCAGCGTGGTCCGTCCCGACGCGGGCGTTGAAGTCACCAAGGACAATTTACTTGTCCACCTTCGACACAGTCGCCAGCAGGGCGTGCAAGTACTCGTAGAATTTGTCCTTCGCCACATCAGAGCTCGTCATTGGCGGAGCGTAGGCGCTGATAATGGTGGCGAACTGGTCTCCCCCAAGAGGCAGGCGAAGGCTCATCAGGCGATCACTGATACCCTGCGGCAGACAGGGCAGACGGCCCACGATGCCTTTCTGGATGGCAAAGGCAACACCAGCGTCTTGTCACTCTGCCTTTGGCCAGCCACATCAGAAGAAAGTGTAACCAGCACCCACCTCCTGCAGCTGACCTTGCTCAGAGAATCGGGTCTCTCTGAGAGCAACAATGTCCACCTTGTAGAGCGCCAGTTCCCGAGTGACTAGCGCCGTCCTCCGTTCCGTCCGGTTGCTCCGAGGGTCGTCTTAAAAGGAAAAACATTCTAGCCTCATAGTGTGAGTGGACTCATCCGATCAGCCTGGAGGGTATGGCGAGGGGGATGGGGATGGGGGAATTTTTTTGAGTTTTACGACGGCTTATTTTGTGTTCTGCGAGCAACGGCCGGCTGCAGAAGACGTGATAACCAGCATTTGTTTAGGGCACCTTTTCTAGTCCCTTCCTTTACGTAGAGGGAAGCAGTGCTGTCCCTTAATAGGGCTGCTCAGACATCCCAGACGGCTGCCGAACTCCACTATGGGTCATGGTTTTGTTTTAGTGGGATAAAGACCCGAGTTAGCCTGGGCCGCGTACGAGGTTGATTTCGCCCCCACCGTCAGATATTTTGGAGAGGGGGAGGTGGGAATTCCGGGAGTCAGACACACCGGGTGTAGATGCACACACAAATCCAGAGACCCTCACCTAGTTTAGCCCGCCGGTCGTGACGGTTGCCCAGGGTGTGGCCACTTGGAATAAACCAACTTTGAGGAGCCACAGGTTAGAGTTGGGTACCAGTTAGAGGCGGCCACAGGAGCATTCACCAGCTGTACGAGACAAACGGAGCGACCAAATGCTATCAGTGTGGTGCTACCCCTAACTACTACCCCAACACCCAAACAAATCTGCGGAAGTACACCGCTGGCTATACCACAACACTACATCTGTCCCCATCGGCCTCGGCAAATAAAATTATCACACGCAACACCACAAAAACTTGATCCGAGTCTGCGTATCTGATTGAGATGCAAGTATGATCCTCGGTTCCTTCTCCATCTGGCTCCCCTGTTGCATGTGTGATCTGAGATTGAGTATATCATGGCGAGAGCTAGGTGTGTTTGTACGCCCAGGGTCGGCTCCGGCCGCGCCAGACACCTGCGTCCTCTTCCGCCTCCGTTTATCTTGAATCTGTCAGGACACCAGGCTGAGGTCAGGGAGTAGAGAGTGCGGTAGCTGCAGCGCGAGTCTACTTTCACTTAAAACTAATCCACGTGCAAGTCACCGTCCCTGCATCACCCTTCTGTGGAACATACGGTGGACATAGACGGCCTACGACGGTAGAACTGTGCGGCTGCTGCCGTGGCCCAAGAGTGAACCCCAGGATAAAATTCCTATGTTTTCTAGACAACAGAGACCTCTAATAGCATTTAATTTATTTAAATTGAGGGTCGACATTTTATAAGCGTTCACATGCGGAATACGATAGACGAATATATTGAAGCATGTGCATACTTCGGTTTGAACATTTTCTGCGATGTCAAAGTGTGCTATTAAAATATGAACGGTGATCATGCGCATCTAAAAGAAATTAGCATTGCTGTAAGTCACTCCACAAAGTCATCTAACAGT
Source organism: Schistocephalus solidus (assembly GCA_017591395.1). Lineage (NCBI taxonomy): Eukaryota > Metazoa > Platyhelminthes > Cestoda > Diphyllobothriidea > Diphyllobothriidae > Schistocephalus > Schistocephalus solidus. The sequence continues at coordinate 2,455 of WEDG01001601.1, forward strand.
TATTTAACAGTAGTAATTTGCTGACCTTTATTTCGAATTTGATGACTCGTTGTTGCTTTTCATGTTTCTCGATCAAAAGCAAGCTAGAAAATGCCCCCATTGCACGTAGCATGAGGAGATAAAATAAAAAGATAACATCAACTCTTTATACAGTATCATTATTTCTTTCTGTTTCACGGGAAAAAAGGGAAATTGTTATATTTCTGACGTTCGCTAGACAGACATTATCACATAGATGACTGGATGCCTGAAACATTTGCTGACTAAATTGCATCCGTGTAGGCGTTATCGTCTTGAGACTTATCAGTAAATAATGCTCGGATTTACGACCTTGGCAAATTGGTCGATCAAATCAAATTGGAATTGAAATATGCAATGTTCGTTTCCATTAATTGCAACGCTCCATTTCAGACATACACAATTTTTCATAAATACAGTGCTCATAAAATCATTTTTGTTTCGGTTATTTCCATATTAAATTATCTTATGCAAAATGTTGTGAGATTTTCTACGAACATGGAGCTAGCACAGATCAGCCTGACATTTGAATAGTTCAATAGTACGGTGTTCCGTGTAAACGAAAAAACGGCATCCTGATTTAATTACATGCGAAGACTCAGTTTCTTATAAAAAAAAGGGAAAACGGCACATAAGTTCGCCTCGAACACAGAAAACTGTATACGTTGATACTCTACACAACGCTTAGAATTCAGAACCATTGTGCAAGACAAGAATGTGCTTTTGGCTTCATGTCCACAAAATCTCATTCGCTGAAACTTACACACAAATATTGACACTAGAGGATAAGCATGGTCACTGATGATATATGAGATAATTCATCTGATCTATGGCCTTTCTTCTTTTTAGTGTGCTGAAAAATTTGGCTCTGCTGCTCAGAGAGACTCCCCGTTGACACCGCTTTACTTTTTATGTTATCACGTGCTTCTCAGAGTATGTACGCTGGCGATGGATGCTTAGATGATGGGTTCCATCTCAGAACAGCAAAGACGACAATCTGTAGGTTAGACTTCGTAGCTGCTCACATTGATTGTGGTCACGTCCACGGCGTTGCCGGCATGCCGTCAGATTGACGAGACAGCTGGTAGCACGGAGTACTAGAAGGTCGAATGTCTACAGCCATGTGCCGAAGAAAACTACCCCAGCGTTCTGGATTCGTGAAACTATCGTCTACTCTTACATGCATTCTTCTTTTTAAATAAGTTGAGTCCACATGTTTCGAGGACTGCATATTTACGTTGCAAATTCATATATTGCTATTAGTGTTAATGGCATAATCCTTCTATAATTTGCTGTTTATTCATTGATTTAGGCACTGAAAATATTCAATGAATATTTTATCCGATAGTAATAACTCATTTGAGCTTTGACAACTTATATGTTTAAACTGCAACGTTGTTACAGTAATATATAATAAAGTAGCATGATAGGTCATATTGATAGCACTCCTTCTAGTCAAACCCCCAGAATTGCGTTTCACATATATTTTGGCGCTGCATGACATTGCTGTGACTGTTTCGCTCAGTGGTGGATCTTCCAGCATTCCCTATGTCCTTAATCACAGATACTTCAGTATTTCAATTGCTGCTGGGTGATCCGCTGATGTTCCGCGCCCTTCAAACACTTTGTCATGCAGCGGCAGCATAACGGCTAAACCCGTGGCTAGTCCAAAAATGGATATCTATGCTATGAATACAATTTAACATCTTACCTCAACTACTGCTATTTCTACTACAATGAGTGGGACAATTAAAATTTTTCAGGCGTAAAGCAGACAACCTGTCGGCACGCGGCCTGCATATGACAAGGTAAAGATAAAAATGCCGGAAAGGTCACACAAAACGCGCGGAAGGTCCAGTTCTGCGGCTCGATTGGAAGAGCGAAAATGGTCAAGTGACAAGACTGACGGCACCAAATTCCTATTTACTGCATGCATTGTAAAGGTAGGCGGATTTGGAGTCAGAGCCTCAGTGGACAACGTGTGCATTCACGTTATCTTATGTTAAAAAAACTGACCGAGGAAATTGATTTTGAGCTGTGTTTTAAGGAACAGTTGTGCATGTCTCTGAAAATATCAGTACAACCTCTAAACCTGTCCCCGTATGGGTCCTTTAACGTTTTGTGGAACGGTAATTGAATGTTTCAGTTAGACTGTAAATATAGATGGATAAATCGATGAGTTGTAAGCTTGAGTATTGGGGAAGATTATTTTCCGGTTCTGTTCTCATGTACGAGATTATATACTCGGCACCCATCAGCAACCCTACCGACTAACCTCCAGTATGCGATCTAATCCGAAGGGAGGTGCATTCAATAAGAGGCCATGTACGTTTTTGTTACCCTTGTTGGGACCTTCACCGTTGTTTCTTAGTCATCTGCCATCCGAAAGTTCGTTTATAGGTTTTAATAATGCTTAGGCCATTGTGAGTTTGGAGGTTAAGACATTTTCACATCTAGGGTATAAATCCAGGACGAGAGTCCTTGATCACCGCGAATGGGGGTGAATTTTTCTAACGAAAATAATTCATGCCAGGGTTGAGCTTTAGCAACTGCGCATTTTGCCACGTCTACCGTCTACCTATGTGAAGATGGGTCAAATGATATCTTGATTCTAATGTAATTGAACAGTCTTCCCAGGAATCGATTTCTTCTCGCATTTGGGATCTGATCTGCACTCCCTGCGTTGATGCGGGAGTTCGGTGACACTTATACCGGGGAATCCAGTATAACATTTTTTTGCGCCCGATCACGCATCCGGTCTTACTGCCTCTCTCACGACACTAGGCCGATTTTGGTGAGGAAGTAAGAGAGGTTGAGTGTAGTCGTTGCCACGCAAGTCCACCATCACTGTAAAAAAAGTCACACAAAAGTCGCCGGATCTGAGCCCAGCACTCAGAGAAACTCACGGTAGACTTCGTCAATAATGACGTTCACAATTTGAAGTAAGTGCAGTCGTAATCACTTAGAAAACCTCAACAATCATAGCTTAAATGAAGGTTTACATTCATCAGCGACTAGGCTGGACGGTAGGAAACGCTGGCAACGCCGTTGGCGTGAGCACAGTCAATGTGAGCAGCTACGACGCCAGACATATCGACCGTTCTCTCTGCTGTGCTGAGATGGAATCCATCGTCTGAGCATCCATCGCCAGCGAACAAACTCTGAGTAGCATTTATTTACATAAATGTATGGCTGTGTCAACTGGGGGTGCTGCTGAGAAACAGAGCAAATGTTTAAGCACATTGAAAAGGAGAAATGACATAGATCAGATTAAATGAGCTCATATATTATCAGTGACCATGGTAATCATCTAGTGTCCATATTTATGAGTAAGTTTTAGCGAATGAGGTTTGTCGGACATGAAACAAAAAGCAAATCCTCGTCATGCGCGATCGTTCTGTATTTTAAAGTAACAACGTATATAGTTTTCTGTGTGAGAGGCGAACATATTTGTAGTTTTCCCACATTGTAAGAAACTGAGCATTTGCATGTAATTAAATCTAGATAAGGTATAGATTTGCAGATGTGGGTTGACATGATAAGCATATTTTCCTAGTGATCAATCGCAATATCTCATCCTGTGTAACGTCATCTTCGAACAAAATTCAAAAATGTCTCTGCTTAGTTCTCATTGTATGTATTGAAATTAACTGAATTCCGTGATTTCAAGAATCCAAAATTTGGTCATTTAGACGGCACAACGTACCGTTGAATTATTGAAATCTCAGTGTAACCTGTGCTAGCTCTACTGTTGTAGAACATTTCCCCATCATTTTTTCTCAATTAATGCAATATAAAAACAGCAGAAATAACAATGCCTTTTTTAAGCCCAAAATATTTGAGTAATTTTGTTATCTCAAAATGGAGCATTATAATTGTTTGAAATCAAAATCTGATATTTTAAACCCAATTTTTGATATGATCGGCCAATTAGACGAGGTCATAAATCTGTGTATTATTTACTGATAAGATTCAAGAAAATAACGCCTTAACGGAGGCAAAATAGTCAGAATATGTTAATCATTCAGTCACATGTGTGATAGTGTCTATCTAGCAAATGTCAGAACTGGGACATTTTTCACCTTTTCTGTAAAACAGAAAGAAGTAATGATACTGTTTTAAGAATTGATTAAAAAATTTTAATTTAAGATGTTCATGTTACGTGTTATGGGGACATTTTCTAGCTTGCTTCTGCTCAAGGAACATAATAGCAACATACAGTCAACAAATGCGAAATAAAGGTTAGCAAATTACCAGTGTTAAATAACTGTTAGTTGACTTTGTGGGGTGACTTACAGCTACGCAAAACTCCGGCAGCTGCGGACGATCACCGTTCATATTTCGATAGCAAACATCGACATAGAAAAGTATGTACACGTTTCCATATATTCGTCTTTTACATTCCGTATGTAAACGCTTGTTCAATTTTGACTCTAATGTACACTAAAGTAAATGCTATTTGACGTCTCTATTGCCTGAATAGACTAGAAATTCTGTCGAATTTTAACGCAATGCAGTGAATTGACAACTGCCAGCAAAAGAACATCTTCCTAAAAACCAGAAAGTTTTTGATTGTGTGGAAATACCGGCGTTTTTTATAACGGCTAATCACATCTACTGCCTCAGAGGATTTAAAAATGATATTTAAAAGTAAGTAGCATCAAAGTATTGCAAACGAAGACAGCAGGTGTAAAAAGACCGTAGTTTTATGAATACAGTTCGCTGGGTTAGTTTACTTCGGCACATAGTTTCCAACTGTCGTACTCCTAGAACTGACCACAAGGCTGTAGGCCGTCAGGTGGGTGGAATGCATGCGAGTGGGAGTAAGAAAGGATAACAAGGGCCAGCTTTCTACTCTCCAGATTTCCAAGCCGGCTGACCTACCTGATCGTGATTGACAGGGTATGCATTTGTTGCAAGGTGCCATAAGCCAAGTGGTGTCAACGTCTACTGACAGCAATCGACTCCGTGCTCCCAGCTGTCTCGTCTATCTGACGGCATGCCATCAATGCCGTGCACGTGACCACAATCAATGTGAGCAGCTACGAAGTCTAACCTACAGATTGTCGTCTTTGCTGTTCTGAGATGGAACCCATCATCTAAGCATCCAACGCCAGCGTACATACTCTGAGAAGCACGTGATAACATAAAAAGTAAAGCGGTGTCAACGGGGAATCTCTCTGAGCAGTAGAGCCAATATTTTAGCACACTGAAAATGAAAAGGCCATATATCAGATGAATAATCTCATATATTATCAGTGACCATGCTTATCCTCTAGTGTCAATATTTGTGACTACGTTTCAGCGGATGAGATTTGGTGGACATGAAGCAAAAAGCACGTACTCGTCACGCACAATGGTTCTGATTTCTAAGCGTTGTGTAAAGTAACAATTTATACAGTTTTCTGATTAAGAGGTGAACTTATGTGCCGTTTTCCGCTTTTTATAAGAAACTGAGCCTTCGCATTTAATTAAATAAGGATGCCGTTATTTCGTTTAAACAGAACACCGTACTATTGAACTATTTAATTGTAAGGGTTACCTGTGCTAGCTCCAGGCTCGTAGAAAATCTCACAACATTTTGCATAAGGAAATTTAATATGGGAATAACAGAAACAAAAATGATTTTATGAGCCCTGTATTTATGAAAAATTATGTATGTCCGAAATGAAGCGTTGCCATTAATTGAAACCATCATGGCATATTTCAATTCCAATTTTGATATGATCGACCAATTTGACGAGGTTGTAAATCCGGGCATTATTTACTGATAAGTCTCAAGACGATAACGCCTAAAAGGATGCAATTTAGTCAGCAACGTTTTCAGGCCTCTAGTCATCTGTGTGAGAGTGTATGTATGTCAAACGTCAGAAATGTAACAATTTCCCCTTTTTCCGTAAAACAGAAAGAAATAATAATACTGTGATGTTAACTTTTTATTTTAACTCCTCATGCTACGTGCAATGGGGGCATTTTCTAGCTTGCTTTTGATCGAGGAACATGAAAACAACAACAAGTCAACAAATTCGAAATAAAGGTTAGCGAATTAATACTGTTAAATAACTGTTAGATGACTTTGTGGAGTAACTGACAGCAACGGTAATTTCTTTCAGATGCGCACGATCACCGTTTTTCATTTCAAAAGCACACATTGAAATCGCAGAAAATGTTCAAACCGAAGTATGGAAATACTTCAATATATTCGTCTATCGTATTCCGCATGTGAACGCTTAGGAAATGTCGACCCTCAATTTAAATAAATTAAATGCTATTAGAGGTCTCTATTGTCTAGAAAACATATGAATTCTATCCTGGGGTTCACTCTTGGGCAACGGCAGCAGCCGCCAAGTTCTACCGTCGTAGGCCGTCTATGTCCACCGTATGTTCCACAGAAGGGTGATGCAGGGACGGTGACTTGCACGTGGATTAGTTTTAAGTGAAACTAGACTTGCGATGCAGCTACCGCACTCTCTGCTCCCTGACCTTAGCCTGGTGTCCTGATAGATTCAAGATAAACGGAGGCGGAAGAGGACGCAGGTGGCTGGTGCGGCCGGAGCCGCCCTGGGCGTACAACCACACCTAGCTCTCTCCATGATATTCTTAAGCTCAGATCACACATGCAACAGGGGAGCCACATGGAGAAGGAGCCAAGGATCATACTTGCATCTCAATCAGATATGCAGACAAGGAGCAGGTTTGTGGTGTTGCGTGTGATAATTTTATTTGCCGAGGCCGATGGGGAGAGATGTAGTGTTGTGGTATATCCAGCGGTGTACCAGTGTTAAATAACGGTTAGATAACTTTGTGGGGTGACTTACAGCTACGCAAAACTTTGTCAGTTCCGAACGATTACCGTTCATTTTTCAATAGTCTACTTTGATATAGTAGAAGATATTCCAACCGAAGTATGCACACACTTCAATGTATTCGTCTATCGTATTCCACATGTGAACGATTGTGAAATGTCGACCCTCAATTTAAGTAAATTAAATGCTATTATAGGTCTCTATTGTCTGAAAAACATAGGAGTTCTATCCACTTTGAACGCAATGCTGTTAATTGACAACTGCCAGCAAAAGAACATCTTTCCTAAGAACCAGATGATTTGGGCTTGCATGAAAATACAGGCTCGTGAAATTACTGTTGATATGATTACGGTGCATATAAACCGCAAACTGTAACATGACCTCACCACCTGTACATTTCAATTTTAGAACATGTGAGAAGAAGAAGATTATATGGGCATAAGATAATCTTAATTACAAAGATATTGAACAGTCATAACATTAATGAAGTCCTGGCTAGCGTGAGGAAAAGGAACAAAAGGGCGTATTGTAGATATCACGAAAATCTTCAATCCCTAAAAAAATGATTCACACGCACGTTTCCGGCCCCGAGCCCTTCGCTCTGTGCAACCAGCCGTGGACTTCCTCGGCATCAACGGTCAAACGACCAGGTTAATCATTTCTAATATTAACAATGCGTCGGCCTTCTTGATTCAGATAGTTATTCAAATAAAAGTGTGTTCAAAGATGTCACGCACCTGCTAACCTAATGAAACTTATTTGAATTGGAAATCCAAATTTCATGTAAAAATATACGCAGTCCATTTCACCGAGTCACTTAGGATGCAGATGGCAGAATTGAGCGTAGCTGCTACCAATGTTAACTTCTTTCTCATCTTCAAACGATGAAACAAGTGAACACCACCAGTTACTTGCCATATTGTCGCCAGGCTCCATTGTGATTGAAAGTCGATCACAAGCCTTAGCACGAAGAAAAAGACCAAAGGCTCTACCAACTTGATTTAAGAAGTATACATTTCAAAGAAATAAGACACAGTTGTTGTTTTTATACTTAGCAAATCTCAGTGTTAAACTTGTGGAATGATTGTTTTATTATTGAAAGTGAGATATTTTTGCTCTTTGACTTGCAGAAGCAACGCTGATAAGAGCAGTCGAAAATGAGTCCATATATGAAAAGCAGTTATCCGTCTAAAGTCTAGTGTCTCACTGGTAATTTTCTTACCTTTATTTCGCATTTGTTGACTGTATGTTTCTTTTATGTTTCTTGATCAAACACAAGCTAGAAAATGTCCACTTAACACGTAACATGAACATCGTAAATAAAACATGTAAGATGAACTATTTATACAGTATCAATATATTTTTCTGTTTCACAGAAAAGGAGAAAAATGTTACAGATCTGAAATTTGCCAGATAGACACTCTCACACATGTGACTGAATGCCTTAACATGTACTGAATATTTTTCCTCCGTGTAGGCGTTTTTGACGTCAGTCTTTTCAGTAAATAATATTTGGATTTATGACCTCGTCTTATTGGCGGATAATATCAAAATTGGGATTAAAATATCAGATTTTGATTTCAAATAATTATAATGCTCCATGTTGACCTCACAAAATTACTCAAATATTTTGGGCTTATAAAGGCATTGTAATTTCTGCTGTTTCCATATTACATTACTTGTGAAATAATGTTGGGAAATGTTCTACAACAGTAGAGCTAGCACATGTTACACTGAGATTTCAATAATTCAACGGTATTTTGTGCCGTCTAAAGGACTAAATTTTGGATTCTTGAAATCACGGAATTCAGTGAATTTCAATATATACAATGAGAACTTAGCAGAGACGACTTTGAATTTTGTTCGAAGATGACGTTACACAGGATGAGATATTACGATTGATCACTAAGGATATATGCTTAATACGTCAACGCACATCAGCAAATCTATACGGCATCAAGATTAAATAACATGCGAATGCTCAGTTTCTTACAATGTGGGGGGAAAATTACAAATACGTTCGCCTCCAACACAGAATACTATACACGTTGTTACTTTACAAAACACTTATAATACAGAACCATCGCATGCGACGAGTATATGCTTTTTTCTTGATATCCGCCAAATCTCTTTCTCAGACACTTACTCACACATTTTGACACTAGAGGATTAGCATGGCCACTGATAATATATGAGATTATTAAATCTAATCTATGGCCTTTCCATTTTCAGTGGGCTAAAATATTTGCTCTGTCGCTCTGCAGCACTCCCCGTTGACACTGCAATACTTTATATGTAATCAAATGCTACTCAGAGTATGTACACTGGCGATGGATGCTCAGACGATGGATTCTATCTCATCACAGCAGAGAGGACAATATGTATGTTAGACTTCGTAGCTGCTCACATTGATTGTAGTCACGTCCACGGCGTTGCTGTCTTGCCGTCAGATAGACGAGACAGCTGGGAGCACGGAGTCGATTGCTGTCAGTAGACGTTGACACCACTTGGCTTACGGCAGCTTGCAAAACATGCACGCACTCTCAATTACGAACAGGAGGGTCAGCCGGCTTGGAGATCTAGAGAGTAGAAATCTGGCCTATGTAATTCACTCTTACTCCACCTCGTATGCATTCAACCCGCCTAACGGCCCATAGCCTTGTGGTGAGTACTAGAAGGTCAAAAGTTAAGATCGATGTGCCGCAGAAAAGTAACGCAGTGAACTGGACTCTTGAAACTATGGTCTACTTACACCAGCTGTATTCTTTTTCAATAAAAGTTGATACTACTTACTTACTTTATATCATTTTAGAACCCTCTGAGGCAGTAGAAGTGATCAAAGCCTTCCGCCTTGGGAAACGGACAGAAAGACACTGGACTCAATATGCCCTCGACCTCTCAAAGTCGTGCTGGTCAGTAGCGAGCAGTCTAGGCTCATTCTTACCATTCTATTTGGAATAAATGGCTCCAACCCCGGCGTACTTCCTACCAGCAGAAAGACTGAAACGACGTTTTCTATTTCTTTGAACTGAGAAAGCGGTTCAGCGTGTGGGAGCGGAATTTGATTATCTACAACAAGCAAGTTCGGCAGCGTCCACCATTCTTCCTTTGACCAGATCCAGTTCAGATGACCACGCAGCCTAGGCATTAACTGAAGGCTCGAGACGCATCGTAACCAAATGTCGCTTAAACTGGAAGTAAAAATTCATGTACACTAATGCGCAAGGCATGTTATCACAGTTTGACGAGATGCAGATCCATGTCTGTGATCTCTCACCAGACGTAATTTCCTTGAGAGAAACCTGGTTGTCCCAACACGTAGACGACCGTGAGTTAACTATACCTGGCTACCAGCTATTCAGAAGAGACCGCGAAGGGCATCAGGGAGGAGGCGTTGTAACCTACGTAAAACATGGACTCCTAGTGTAAGAAAAAACAGAACAGTTTGCATGCAGCTGCTACGCTATTTGGCTTACTATAGAGGTGCCGAGATCACACAGCCTTGCAGTCCTGACCATCTACCGACCACAAAGAAGTGACTTCGAGGCTGATGCTCATCCATTAGAAGAGCTAGAAAGATTGGCATCTCGATCGGACATCTTAATAATGGGCAACTATAATGCACCACTCATTGACTGGAGTTCAGTATATGCACGCGGTCCAGAACTAGCTTTTGACCAACGTTTATTGGACATGACACTGAGGTCATTTCTCACTCAGTAAGTCTCATTTCCAACGAGGGTGCGGGAGGGACAGCAGTCAAACTGTTTAGACCTAGTGTTTACGAAATCGCTAGAAAGTATTGATGAGGGGCAATGTCTACCTCCCCTAGGTCGGTGTGACCACATTATACTTCACTGGGACTGCTCAATGTTTTCGGTGCCTAAACAGCCTACGAGATTTAGAAGAAATAATCGGCGTGGTGACTTTGATCAAATAAAGACTCGTCTAAACAACATCAACTTGTAAGCAGCTTTGACCGGTAATGTGACTGAGGATTGGGAATGGTTAAGTGAGTTATTGCATTTTCTTCTCAGCAACCACTGCCCGATTTCACGTTAGAGACTGGATAAAAGTCCCCAGTGGCTGACTCAAACGTTGGAAAAAGAAGTGACTTAAATAGCGATGGTTGTGGAAGAAATCACTCGCTGATGAGAACCCTGCGTCCATAAACGCATACAAGGTACAACAGAACGAAAGTTAAATGGCTTATCCTCAGGAAACGACAAGATTTCGAAAAAGACCTGAGGAACCGTGCAGCAGAAAATCCGAAGTTATTTGTCAATTACATATGAAGGTGCACGCGTAAAAGGGACCCAAGTTCCGTTACTAAAGTCTAGCGTCAACCTAGAGATTAGTTAGGATGGAGCAAAAGTGCAGAACCTTTAATAATTTTTTAAATCCATCTTTACGAGTGAAACTGCATTTAAACCGCCTGACTACGACTAAGACGAGGGTCCAACAATAGAGGCTGTATCTTTCGACGAAGCAAATGTTCATAAAGAGCTGAGGGCTCTGAATGAGTCTAAATCACCGGGTGCAGATAGTATACCGCCAAAGTTACTAAAGGAACCCGCTGCGGAACGGGTCAAACCGTTGTCCATACTTTTCCAAAACTCGTTCGAAGCCGGCACGTTACCCGCTTCTTGCAAATTTGCATGAAGTACACCAATATGTAAACGCGGCAGCAAGGTCTCCGCAAATAATAACAGACCAATGAGCCTCACCTCGAGCTGCTGCTAAATCATGGAAAAATAATAAAGTGAGATCTAATGCACTTCTTAGAGCAGCTTAAATTATTATCCGATGCGCAGCATGGATTCCAAAGTGACAGGTGCTTTCGTAACAAACTTGCTCTATTTTTTGAAACATGAAACACGAGCAGTTGATAAAGGAAATGTGCTACACGTTGTCTACATTGACTTTGAGAAGGCATTTGATAGTGTCCCACACCAGCGAATCCTACACAAACTCAACAGAACAGGCATTAGGGGTAATCTCCTCAGATGGATCAAAAGCTTTAAGGCCGCTCTCAAACCATCCATGTAGGTAACTAGCAGTCGGCGGAGGTTGCGGTTGAAAGTGGTGTTCCCCAGGGCTTCATACTTGGCCCTACTCTGTTAATTTTGTACGTCAACGACTGCATCAATGAATTTGATTGTGATGTCGCCATGTTTGCGGATGATATTTAGCTATGGAGGGTCATCAGAACTGCAGCTAACGTAAAGCATTTGCAGGAAAACCTAAACCGACTTCAACAATGGTCAAAGGACTGGCTTTTGCCGCTCAATGAGAAAAAATGCACTATTCTACGAGTCGGTATAACTAGCACTCCGAACCTCATGGATTACTGCCTGAATGGTATACCATTGCAAGAAGTTGACGTACAGAAGGACGTGGGAGTGTGGATCTCGACCTCCCTTAAACCCTCGCTGCATTGTTCAAAGGTAGCCAAGTCTGTGATGTCAGCCCTGTACCTTGTCAATCAGGCTTTCTTTGCCTTTGAATGCTTCCTTTATTAAAGTACCAATTTTTATAGCATTTTTATTATCTCAAACTCCTCGCATATGCCTCACTCACGACAATCTTGTCAACAACAATAGCATGTCATCATGCTACTCGTAATATGCAAGTACACATTTATGTATACTCTCTTCGATTAGCCAACAGCTGCTTATTTTCCGCATGCTATTATGTAAACTAACTTTTTGCATTTACATGATGTATCAGAGCCTTTTTACCATATTCTATTCAAAAGGGAGCTCAAAGGCGTTGCCTATCTTTCCCTTAATAAACTAAACTGAACTGAACTACATGATTCAGAGACTGCAAATTTACGTTGCAACTTCATACATTGCGATTAGTACTAATGGCATAATCCTTCTACAATTTGCTGGTTTTGTCATTTATTTTGGCACCGAAAATATTTAACGAATATTTGATCCGATATCAATTACTCATTTGAGCTTAAACAACTAATATATTTAAACCTGCAATCTTGCTAAAGTACTGTATAATAAAGTAGCATGATAGGCCAAATTGATAGCATTCCTTCCAGTCAAATCTCCAGAATTGCGTTTCACATATATTTTAGCGCTGCATGACATTGCTACGACTGGTTCGCTCAGTGGTGGATCTTCCACCATTCCCTGTGTCCTTAATGACAGATAATTCAGTTTTTCAATTGCTACTGTATGATCCGCTGATGTTCCAGGCCCTTCAAAAACTTTGTCATGCAGCTGCAGCATAACGGCGAAACCCGTATCCGGTCTGAAAATTGATACCTGGGCTGTCAATACGATTATACATCTTACTTTAACTACTGCCAATGCTTCCGCGCGCTGTAGGCAAAGGGTGAATGTTGATGGCTAAACTAAATCATTTTTATCATAAAAACCAACAACAAGCACATCTGGAGTGCACAGGGACGCGGGGAGAAACCCCAAATAAATGTTGAGGACAATTTGTGTTTGAACGTTTGCTGTGAGAATATTGACTTGATGTCCACCATATCCACGTTGCACAAGTTAAAAATACGTAGAAGCATTCCATCTGGTCTCTTGAACGTGCTAGCCATGCCACATCTGCAGGCGAGTTTGACTAGATTAATAAAACTTTACAAATCAAAAAACGTAAATTTCAAGTGTATGGATATTCCCTCCAGTAGTTTGCTGCATAATTATGACTTGAATGTCGTAGGCGAGTCCTCTTTAATTATAGACAGCGCGTACATGGTGGAGGTACGGTTAGATTAAAGTGATATATTGGTACTATGCTTGGTCGAACCGACTTCCATTTATACCCTCGTACCCCCGAAGTCCGAAAACGTTAAATATAAAACGAGAGGTATCAAATATGAGAATCGTCCACTTAAACGTACTGATTGGTACCGTACACATAACAAGCCATTACTATTATATGCACTTAAGTTAAATAAAACCAAACACTGTCAACACCCTAATAAATCGAGCAAAATCCCACGGTTCTACCAGCGATCTTTACCAAAGTATACTTTCTTATCTAATTTGGACTGTAGTTTTATCAATATAGATGTTTCTTAGATGTATGAGACATCAGGAATTAAAAGAAACAGATAAGGAACCAGATTGTTCCGATCGAGCACGCAAATCACAAAACTGGCAGACACATGCATACATTAAGAACGTGTCTGAACTCGTTGAAGGACTCATGCAGAAGCAAGTAATTTACATGGTGCCGAAACAGATAACTAGACTTCAAAAATAACTTTAACACCATAAGGATAGGGTTATATATTTAAATAAAAACGAAGACGTTTACAAAATCCCGTGTTAAGGTTGCAATGTGGTGTATTGCGGCCAAACAGGAAAATCGGTCTCTGAACATCAGTTGGCTGTAAAGAGACAAGACAACCTGTCCAAAATTGTCATGCCTACACAAGAAACTGGACAAACAATAACATTGGACAAAACTCGTATTTTTTGGCTTCTGCCAGTCTAAGAAAGACATGGAAATAAAGAGGCAATTCACTCTGATGACTCGTGCATCAATCGGCATATCTAATCGGATGCCGTGTAAAAAACGATCAAGGAAATTTGGAAAAAGCGGTACCAAATCCAGATGAGATGTTTACCAAAAATGACCGCTATTGGCAGGATCAATTCAGCAGTATCGATTTTTAAGGCACGTTTTAAATTTAAACTTTTTTCTGCACTATTGCCACAAGCCTGATGAAGACCTGGGGAACTACCGTAAAACATTTACCTGAAAAATTAAATAACATTACGTACACATTCCCAGTAAGTCAGCAACTTTGGAAGGACGCTACCGAAGATGTCATATAAGAACCTCCAGGTCGTACGACTATTCGCTACTTTAGGCAACGCACTTGAGAAGCAAGCGATGAGCAAATCTGTCCGTCAGCGTTTTACATGCTATTTAAGCTAAGACGGCAGATAGGCAAGGCATATCAAAATTGTATCTGATAATAATTTTTTGACGAAAGGTTTTGCGGTATAGGTTAAGAAAAACGTTGTTTGATCGCCGAAAGCTCTTGTGGCAGAAACCAACAAAACACAGAATTCAACGATTGAAAATGTACTTAAACGTCTACCAAGAAAGAAGCAAATCTGTAAAGATATTGCCAACTCCTTGAGACAAACTGAACCAATCATAGCTATATCTATGGACCACCCGAAGTTCACAAAGCAGAGGGGAATGGCAAGATTTGGGATAACTGGATAACAACTGCTTCGGATCGGTGTGAGTGCATTCCTGAGTGAACAAATACCAGATCCTCAGCAACGGAGAATGGCATTTGATTAGACAGTAATGAAATTCGTTCCGATGAAGGGCTCATGACTCTCCTGGTAAACCCATGCGATGGATCGTCTGTGCCATCTGCGTGTAAGTCTGTTTGTTTTTCCGGTCCAAGTTGTTGATAAGGGTTATATTTTGCTGAATGGAGGCAAATAACCCCGAAACAGTTATGCAGGAAGTTACTCCAAAACTTTGTCGCCACCCTTTGAAACATGTATAAATATACGTATTCGAAGATAGGTGTCACACAAAATATAATAATAAGGCAATTTTGTTCATTGGGACAAATTAGGATAGTTTGATTGTAAGCTTCTGACGCTGGTTTCGCAAGTCTTCCTAAGAAAAGATTCAATGTGAGAAAACTTGTAAAATTTCAGGCAAGCCCTACAATCGTGGTTGCTCTAATAAGTGTTCTTTTTGTGCTTTAGTTTTTATTGTTTGCTTATTTACTCTAATCTGACGGCGATCCTAGGAAACAGCATCAAAAATATAGCAGTAAAATGTCCTATTTTTCCTTCAAATTATATTTATTGGTATACTGATCTACCAATGCACACGTATCAATTACGGTCGCAAGAGATTTATGGACGCTAGAAATTGGAAAAGATTTGCATTCGTGCAATTTTAACGCTTAAACAATTATCCTCTAGAGATTCAAGACAATTGAATAGGAATCTCAATCTTCGCCGATGAAGTAATGGTTTATATTTATTTGAATTCTTTATTAATATCCATACCACGTGATGTAGCAAGAGGATGCACAGAGGAAGTCCTTTTGTCCTTTATATGTATCTTCTATTAGCTAACCTTTATTTCTGGGTATGAGTTTTAGACGTCACATTTTTCTTTGTCGTTAGAAAGGATCGAGTAGAAACCCTCAAAAATGCCACGTTGACGAAGAAAAAGTTGCGATATCTCCCATTTCTGGATTTAATCTGGCAGCGAGACATTAAAAACATCTCTTTACAACAAAGAAACCTATGCGGTCATACTTTCACACTATAAGAGCAGCAGTCAAATCTCTCACAAGCGTTCTATTTCACCGAGCAAAAACACATTGCTCTGACGATGATGGTTACCCAGTCGTGCTTAATTACCTATTTCAATTATTTTCTCCAATGGTAACCATACGGATGATGTAACTCGATTTATGAAAGAGCAAATTTTAAAAGTGTTACTAGCTATTTCCAATCAAGCAACAAAAACAAATCAATGTCGAATCATTTTCTTATATCAGGATTGACTGAAACTCTTTGAATGACAATTGCTAAAACGACAAATACAAGTAACCTATAAGCCACAGATCACTTAACGACCACTTTACCCTAAAAATAGTGGTAGTTATCTTCATATGAAAGAAGTTGTCCGTAAGATCCATTGTGATACTGTTTATTGTATCCTATCGGAAAAATCTGCCTCCAAACGTTTTCATGAACATAAAACTGTGGTCGAGAGACGTGAATAATTGTCCGAAGTGGTCATGCACAACATAGGTACAGAGCACACTTTCGTCTGGAACAAAGGCTCACATCGTCGGAAACTGCACATCCAAGAAACGCCATAGAGTTCCTTGAAGTTCAGCACTCAGGTGGGTAATGATCAATCGGCAGATTGAGTTAGATGCTATACACAAAATATCTTATGCCACCGCTACATGAAGAATGTTTTATAGTGCCGGGATCATCAGCACATCACTCAGCAGCAATTTACAAAACTTAAATATAGTTGATTCAGGATACAGGGAATGCTGGCAAATCATCAGCTCAGAAAACCAGTCTCAGAGAAAGCATGCAGCGCCAAAATATCAGTGAAACTCAATTCCGGGGTTTTGACCAGAAGGAGTGCTGTTAATATGCCTATCGTGCTACTTCATTATAAAGTATTCGTACATATAATGGAAGTTTAGGGAATATAAGTGTTGACGCACATTTGTTAATGGATATCAGTTAAAATATTCAGTAATTATTTTCAATGCCAAAAAATAAAAGCAGCAAATTATAGGAGGATTATGCCATAAGTACTTATAGTATTAAAAGAAGTTGAAATATAAATCTGCAGTCCGCGAAGAATGTAGCCTCACAGTTTTGAAAAGTAGACAGCAGGTATGCGTAGAAAATAGCTTCAAGAATCCGGGTAACAGGGTTTATTTACTTCGGCACAGAGTTCTCAACTGTTGACCTCCAAGTATTGACCACAAGACTGTGTGCAGTTAGGGGGGTAAAATGCAAACCAGGTGGAGTGTTAGTGGACTTCAAATGCCAATTTGTTACTCTCCAGATCTCCTAGCCAGCTAACCTGCCTGTTCGCAATTGACAGTCTGCGTGTAGTGCAAGCTGCCCTGAGCCAAGTTGTGCAAATGTCTACTGGTAGCAATCGACCCCGTGCTCCCAGCTGTCTTGTATAACTGACGGCAAGACGGTGACTAAGTGGGCGTGAGCACAGTCAATGTGAGAGTTTACGAATTCTGACATACAGATTGTCTCCTCCGTTGTGCTGAGATGAGGCCCATCGGTTGTACATCTATCGTAGTCTTACATACGCTGAGTAGCACGTTATGAGATGTAAGGTATGGCCATGTCAACGGATGGTGCTCCTGAGCAGCAGAGAAACTATTTCAGCACAAAGAAAATGACAAAGGCCGACGAGCAGATTAAATGATTTCACATATTACCAGTGGCCAAATTTGTGAGCATGTTTCAGCAAATGGCACGCGGCAGAAGTATAATTATTTCCACTTTTTCCATGAACTAGAAAGTAATATTGATATTGTATGTTGTATATTTATTTTATCTTCTTACCCGTACGTGCAATGCGTGTATGTTCCAGCTTGCCTTTGCTCTAGGAACCAGAATAGCCACATAAAGTCAACAAATTAGAAGTCAAATTGATCAAATTACAAAGGTTTTACACACGTTCTCTGTTTAGAAAAAAAATGATATTTTCCTCCCGAAATACCCTTCATTTGATTATTAACTGGGTCCATCATCCTGCTATTGGCGGTCTTACCAAGACATGTTAGCGTCCCTGACAGAGAAACGATTCAGTAGACATTGCTTGACATGTTTCCGAAGAGTAACCCCAGACTTGTTGATGTACTAAGAGGTGGTATAAGCCTATCTCAATTGAATTCGGAAGTCCTGCATAAATATAGTATTATATCTGTTCATTTCGCAAATAGCATCGATATTGTGGAGCATTGTTCCCTTTGGGCCCAAGGTAATCTTCTTGTATATGGCACACCTAAATGGTGTTTTATGGTCTCATTTCATTGCTCTGTATTTCTTAAAATTTCCAATAATTATGAATCTACGTATAAGGATGAAGTTCTCTTTGACATCATGCTTAGAAGAACAATAACAGCGGTGTAAACCACATTGTACTATGTCTTTGAAATGTATACGTCTTATATCAATTTGGTGTAGACTTCGGTCTGAAACTTCTAGCTAAGGTTTGTAATCTCAATCAATAAGACAAATGGAAGCAACCAATTAAAAGTGGAAAGGAAGAATTAAGTTCTTACAGCTGTAGTAGAATTATAAGAAAAAACATACATTATAGTAAAAAATAGGGAGAGTTATCTTTACTGTCCGAGGAATTTAGCCTCCACTTAATGAAAAATTAGGCAGCAGGTATGCGTAGACGATAGTCAATAATCCAGTTCCCTGAGTAAGTATTCTTTGGTGCATGGCTCCCAACTTTCGACCTCCTACTACTGAATACGTCTTATATCAATTTGGTGTAGACATTGGTCTGTTACTTCGTGCTTAAGCTTCTGACGGTTACCAGATGGACACTATCTCACAGGTGACCAGATTCGGTGAAGTGGACTGCGTTTTTGTTTTACCTATCCTTTTGAGCGTCAAAGCCGAGGAAGTCCACCGCTTGTTGCTCTGGTCACGGTTGTGATCACTGTAATGCCGGACCCAAGGAACAGGAAAAAAGGCTAATCTTTCATTCTTTTCTTTTGCACACAGAACGTTAAGAGTCTGAGAGAATAAAAATGAGAATAAATTGAAGAAAATGGTCTCCTGCTTCTGTATTTGTAGTGCTATAATTTTAAAAGCATACCGCCAGATTAAAAATAAATTCAGGAAATCTTACGAGCACATCATCTTGACGGAAGCTATCAACATTGGCTCATAAACAGTTGAACCATTTGAGATATATAAAAGCAAACGTTGTTCAATGGGAGATAAAAACTGCAAAAATGACAGTGGATACAATTGACTTAGGTTGGAACGCGTGGACGGCCAATTGACAACACGGTGTTCGTGCAAAGTACACAAGATATTGGAAATTAGTATAAAGGTAGTAAACTGTCACAATGTACCTCCTTGTGGCGTAAACACCGTTGAGACAACACGGTAAAGAGTAATTGGGACATCATCGTGCAAGTAAAGATAGTTCACATTTTCACAGTTATATAACTTGAGTATTGTAGTATACAGTCCGTTTTTGTAAAAGTGCCCAAGTAACGTGGAAGGGATTGGGTCAATTTAAGAGATTTATTTCAATTCACGTACAAATTGTTAATAACTGTTTAATCATTTAGAAGGAACATTGAGTAAGCTACCTCTGCATCTTCCTACTAACGGGTCGAGTATCCACATCGAAAAAAGTCCTCCGCAGCTGCGCAGTTGAATGACATTTCCTTTCCACTGGTTTACCGTTTGTATAAATCATAAGATAACGGCTTGAAAATGGCAAAATTTTAGTAATGACTGTATGCAGCAATTTGTTAAGTTTACTCAGAGATCCACCAATTGGCTCAGCCTAAGGTAGCATAATTTTTTCAAATGGCGTTAACCTTAATCAACGCAATAACAAGAAAGGCATGTTGTATGTTATTACTGCGTTATAAGCAATTGGCAAAAAAAGGAATCAGGTGATCGAATCTTCACTGAAATTTAGTCAAGATGACTCGAAACCTCTCTATTAATCTGAAAAATTAAAATGTATTAAGCACCTGCGCATATCGTGATGGGACAAAGGGGTAATCAGTAAAGCAGACGGAGGCACATCTTACTAGTGACCATAATGCATCAGTGTTATTAACTGAGACAAACGCGAGTCATTTAACTCAAAAATGCTACAAATACATCATAAAACATGAGCAATGAACAAGATGGAATTATTTCGCTAACTACACTACGCTCAGTTTGGAGTCGATTAGCCCAGGTAACCAATTTTGTGCATCTTCAGCAACGAAAAGAATTGTTGAAATACCAATTCCATAAAAGTTTCATTATGCAGTCGGCCACATGCTCCGTTTAATGCCATGAGTGGATTCACTCAAAAGTAGGCAGTATTAGATCTTCATACAAATTTCGAGTACTGCCAAGTGTTAAGGTTAAATAAACGCGAACCATGTCCTACCTAAAGTGTTACTGGAATAACTTGGGATAATGACATACTTTTGCAATGACTATAAAGATTTACTTACATATTATAGGAATGTTGCTATAGGTGCAACAGGCAAGACGTAGAGAGCTGTTTCACGGTCGTTACCGATCATCAGTACGTCATATGCCTTGTGCAGTGAGGAATATATACATGTCAAACAATCGTATGACACTCACTGATGTGGTTAGGATCACACTTGATCCCATTACGTCCGCCCGCCAGCTAGCCACTGGCGATAAACGAACGTTGTGTCATAAGACACATGCCACATATATATTATAGGTATGTTGCTATAGGTGCAACAGGCAAGACGTAGACAGCTGTTTCACGGTCGTTACCGATCATCAGTACGTCATATGCCTTGTGCAGTGAGGAATATATACATGTCAAACAAGCGTATGACACTCACTGATGTGGTTAGGATCACACTTGATCCCATTACGTCCGCCCGCCAGCTAGCCACTGGCGATAAACGAACGTTGTGTCATAAGACACATGCCACATATATATTATAGGTATGTTGCTATAGGTGCAACAGGCAAGACGTAGACAGCTGTTTCACGGTCGTTACCGATCATCAGTACGTCATATGCCTTGTGCAGTGAGGAATATATACATGTCAAACAATCGTATGACACTCACTGATGTGGTTAGGATCACACTTGATCCCATTACGTCCGCCCGCCAGCTAGCCACTGGCGATAAACGAACGTTGTGTCATAAGACACATGCCACATATATATTATAGGTATGTTGCTATAGGTGCAACAGGCAAGACGTAGACAGCTGTTTCACGGTCGTTACCGATCATCAGTACGTCATATGCCTTGTGCAGTGAGGAATATATACATGTCAAACAATCGTATGACACTCACTGATGTGGTTAGGATCACACTTGATCCCATTACGTCCGCCCGCCAGCTAGCCACTGGCGATAAACGAACGTTGTGTCATAAGACACATGCCACATATATATTATAGGTATGTTGCTATAGGTGCAACAGGCAAGACGTAGACAGCTGTTTCACGGTCGTTACCGATCATCAGTACGTCATATGCCTTGTGCAGTGAGGAATATATACATGTCAAACAATCGTATGACACTCACTGATGTGGTTAGGATCACACTTGATCCCATTACGTCCGCCCGCCAGCTAGCCACTGGCGATAAACGAACGTTGTGTCATAAGACACATGCCACATATATATTATAGGTATGTTGCTATAGGTGCAACAGGCAAGACGTAGACAGCTGTTTCACGGTCGTTACCGATCATCAGTACGTCATATGCCTTGTGCAGTGAGGAATATATACATGTCAAACAATCGTATGACACTCACTGATGTGGTTAGGATCACACTTGATCCCATTACGTCCGCCCGCCAGCTAGCCACTGGCGATAAACGAACGTTGTGTCATAAGACACATGCCACATATATATTATAGGTATGTTGCTATAGGTGCAACAGGCAAGACGTAGACAGCTGTTTCACGGTCGTTACCGATCATCAGTACGTCATATGCCTTGTGCAGTGAGGAATATATACATGTCAAACAATCGTATGACACTCACTGATGTGGTTAGGATCACACTTGATCCCATTACGTCCGCCCGCCAGCTAGCCACTGGCGATAAACGAACGTTGTGTCATAAGACACATGCCACATATATATTATAGGTATGTTGCTATAGGTGCAACAGGCAAGACGTAGACAGCTGTTTCACGGTCGTTACCGATCATCAGTACGTCATATGCCTTGTGCAGTGAGGAATATATACATGTCAAACAATCGTATGACACTCACTGATGTGGTTAGGATCACACTTGATCCCATTACGTCCGCCCGCCAGCTAGCCACTGGCGATAAACGAACGTTGTGTCATAAGACACATGCCACATATATATTATAGGTATGTTGCTATAGGTGCAACAGGCAAGACGTAGACAGCTGTTTCACGGTCGTTACCGATCATCAGTACGTCATATGCCTTGTGCAGTGAGGAATATATACATGTCAAACAATCGTATGACACTCACTGATGTGGTTAGGATCACACTTGATCCCATTACGTCCGCCCGCCAGCTAGCCACTGGCGATAAACGAACGTTGTGTCATAAGACACATGCCACATATATATTATAGGTATGTTGCTATAGGTGCAACAGGCAAGACGTAGACAGCTGTTTCACGGTCGTTACCGATCATCAGTACGTCATATGCCTTGTGCAGTGAGGAATATATACATGTCAAACAATCGTATGACACTCACTGATGTGGTTAGGATCACACTTGATCCCATTACGTCCGCCCGCCAGCTAGCCACTGGCGATAAACGAACGTTGTGTCATAAGACACATGCCACATATATATTATAGGTATGTTGCTATAGGTGCAACAGGCAAGACGTAGACAGCTGTTTCACGGTCGTTACCGATCATCAGTACGTCATATGCCTTGTGCAGTGAGGAATATATACATGTCAAACAATCGTATGACACTCACTGATGTGGTTAGGATCACACTTGATCCCATTACGTCCGCCCGCCAGCTAGCCACTGGCGATAAACGAACGTTGTGTCATAAGACACATGCCACATATATATTATAGGTATGTTGCTATAGGTGCAACAGGCAAGACGTAGACAGCTGTTTCACGGTCGTTACCGATCATCAGTACGTCATATGCCTTGTGCAGTGAGGAATATATACATGTCAAACAATCGTATGACACTCACTGATGTGGTTAGGATCACACTTGATCCCATTACGTCCGCCCGCCAGCTAGCCACTGGCGATAAACGAACGTTGTGTCATAAGACACATGCCACATATATATTATAGGTATGTTGCTATAGGTGCAACAGGCAAGACGTAGACAGCTGTTTCACGGTCGTTACCGATCATCAGTACGTCATATGCCTTGTGCAGTGAGGAATATATACATGTCAAACAATCGTATGACACTCACTGATGTGGTTAGGATCACACTTGATCCCATTACGTCCGCCCGCCAGCTAGCCACTGGCGATAAACGAACGTTGTGTCATAAGACACATGCCACATATATATTATAGGTATGTTGCTATAGGTGCAACAGGCAAGACGTAGACAGCTGTTTCACGGTCGTTACCGATCATCAGTACGTCATATGCCTTGTGCAGTGAGGAATATATACATGTCAAACAATCGTATGACACTCACTGATGTGGTTAGGATCACACTTGATCCCATTACGTCCGCCCGCCAGCTAGCCACTGGCGATAAACGAACGTTGTGTCATAAGACACATGCCACATATATATTATAGGTATGTTGCTATAGGTGCAACAGGCAAGACGTAGACAGCTGTTTCACGGTCGTTACCGATCATCAGTACGTCATATGCCTTGTGCAGTGAGGAATATATACATGTCAAACAATCGTATGACACTCACTGATGTGGTTAGGATCACACTTGATCCCATTACGTCCGCCCGCCAGCTAGCCACTGGCGATAAACGAACGTTGTGTCATAAGACACATGCCACATATATTATAGGTATGTTGCTATAGGTGCAACAGGCAAGACGTAGACAGCTGTTTCACGGTCGTTACCGATCATCAGTACGTCATATGCCTTGTGCAGTGAGGAATATATACATGTCAAACAATCGTATGACACTCACTGATGTGGTTAGGATCACACTTGATCCCATTACGTCCGCCCGCCAGCTAGCCACTGGCGATAAACGAACGTTGTGTCATAAGACACATGCCACATATATATTATAGGTATGTTGCTATAGGTGCAACAGGCAAGACGTAGACAGCTGTTTCACGGTCGTTACCGATCATCAGTACGTCATATGCCTTGTGCAGTGAGGAATATATACATGTCAAACAATCGTATGACACTCACTGATGTGGTTAGGATCACACTTGATCCCATTACGTCCGCCCGCCAGCTAGCCACTGGCGATAAACGAACGTTGTGTCATAAGACACATGCCACATATATATTATAGGTATGTTGCTATAGGTGCAACAGGCAAGACGTAGACAGCTGTTTCACGGTCGTTACCGATCATCAGTACGTCATATGCCTTGTGCAGTGAGGAATATATACATGTCAAACAATCGTATGACACTCACTGATGTGGTTAGGATCACACTTGATCCCATTACGTCCGCCCGCCAGCTAGCCACTGGCGATAAACGAACGTTGTGTCATAAGACACATGCCACATATATATTATAGGTATGTTGCTATAGGTGCAACAGGCAAGACGTAGACAGCTGTTTCACGGTCGTTACCGATCATCAGTACGTCATATGCCTTGTGCAGTGAGGAATATATACATGTCAAACAATCGTATGACACTCACTGATGTGGTTAGGATCACACTTGATCCCATTACGTCCGCCCGCCAGCTAGCCACTGGCGATAAACGAACGTTGTGTCATAAGACACATGCCACATATATATTATAGGTATGTTGCTATAGGTGCAACAGGCAAGACGTAGACAGCTGTTTCACGGTCGTTACCGATCATCAGTACGTCATATGCCTTGTGCAGTGAGGAATATATACATGTCAAACAATCGTATGACACTCACTGATGTGGTTAGGATCACACTTGATCCCATTACGTCCGCCCGCCAGCTAGCCACTGGCGATAAACGAACGTTGTGTCATAAGACACATGCCACATATATATTATAGGTATGTTGCTATAGGTGCAACAGGCAAGACGTAGACAGCTGTTTCACGGTCGTTACCGATCATCAGTACGTCATATGCCTTGTGCAGTGAGGAATATATACATGTCAAACAATCGTATGACACTCACTGATGTGGTTAGGATCACACTTGATCCCATTACGTCCGCCCGCCAGCTAGCCACTGGCGATAAACGAACGTTGTGTCATAAGACACATGCCACATATATATTATAGGTATGTTGCTATAGGTGCAACAGGCAAGACGTAGACAGCTGTTTCACGGTCGTTACCGATCATCAGTACGTCATATGCCTTGTGCAGTGAGGAATATATACATGTCAAACAATCGTATGACACTCACTGATGTGGTTAGGATCACACTTGATCCCATTACGTCCGCCCGCCAGCTAGCCACTGGCGATAAACGAACGTTGTGTCATAAGACACATGCCACATATATATTATAGGTATGTTGCTATAGGTGCAACAGGCAAGACGTAGACAGCTGTTTCACGGTCGTTACCGATCATCAGTACGTCATATGCCTTGTGCAGTGAGGAATATATACATGTCAAACAATCGTATGACACTCACTGATGTGGTTAGGATCACACTTGATCCCATTACGTCCGCCCGCCAGCTAGCCACTGGCGATAAACGAACGTTGTGTCATAAGACACATGCCACATATATATTATAGGTATGTTGCTATAGGTGCAACAGGCAAGACGTAGACAGCTGTTTCACGGTCGTTACCGATCATCAGTACGTCATATGCCTTGTGCAGTGAGGAATATATACATGTCAAACAATCGTATGACACTCACTGATGTGGTTAGGATCACACTTGATCCCATTACGTCCGCCCGCCAGCTAGCCACTGGCGATAAACGAACGTTGTGTCATAAGACACATGCCACATATATATTATAGGTATGTTGCTATAGGTGCAACAGGCAAGACGTAGACAGCTGTTTCACGGTCGTTACCGATCATCAGTACGTCATATGCCTTGTGCAGTGAGGAATATATACATGTCAAACAATCGTATGACACTCACTGATGTGGTTAGGATCACACTTGATCCCATTACGTCCGCCCGCCAGCTAGCCACTGGCGATAAACGAACGTTGTGTCATAAGACACATGCCACATATATATTATAGGTATGTTGCTATAGGTGCAACAGGCAAGACGTAGACAGCTGTTTCACGGTCGTTACCGATCATCAGTACGTCATATGCCTTGTGCAGTGAGGAATATATACATGTCAAACAATCGTATGACACTCACTGATGTGGTTAGGATCACACTTGAACCCATTACGTCCGCCCGCCAGCTAGCCACTGGCGATAAACGAACGTTGTGTCAGAAGACACATGCCACATATATATTATAGGTATGTTGCTATAGTTGCAACAGGCAAGACGTAGACAGCTGTTTCACGGTCGTTACCGATCATCAGTACGTCATATGCCTTGTGCAGTGAGGAATATATACATGTCAAACAATCGTATGACACTCACTGATGTGGTTAGGATCACACTTGAACCCATTACGTCCGCCCGCCAGCTAGCCACTGGCGATAAACGAACGTTGTGTCATAAGACACATGCCACATATATATTATAGGTATGTTGCTATAGGTGCAACAGGCAAGACGTAGACAGCTGTTTCACGGTCGTTACCGATCATCAGTACGTCATATGCCTTGTGCAGTGAGGAATATATACATGTCAAACAATCGTATGACACTCACTGATGTGGTTAGGATCACACTTGATCCTATTTTGTCCGCCCGACAGCTTGCCACTGGCGATAAACGAACGTTGTGTCATAAGACACATGCCACATATATATTAGAGGTATGTCCCTTTACATAGCAGTCTGTACCGTTAAAATATTGGAAGCTCAGTGTAACCTGTGAAAGCTCCACTATTTTTAGGAAATGTTCCAATATTAAGTCTCGAGTAATTTTATATAGAACCATTGGAAAACATGAATGCCATTATGAACGATGCATTAAAGAGAACTTTTGTGAGTTCAAAATGGAGCATTGCCATTACTTGCAACTAAAATTTCTTATTTAAATATTAATTTAAATGTGATCAACAAATTTGAAGAAGTCGTAAATCCAAGCATTATTTACTGATAAGTCTCAAGACGATAACGCCCACATTGACGCAGATTGTTTAGTGAATTTGCAGGTATCCGATCACTTGTTTTAGAGTGTCTACCTGGCAAACGCCAGAACTATAAAAATCTTCATTTTTTCGCGTAACGGAAATAAATAATGGTACTGTATAAAGAGTTGATGTTAACGATGTATTTTAACTGCTTACTTTATGTGCAATGGGGACATTGTCTGGCTTTATTTGGTCAAGGAACTTGAATAGCAACATGAAGTGTGATGATGATGAAAAGAGAGAGTGAGGTAGATGTCTTGAAAATCTACAATAACTATAAAATGATTATTTTGCACGTCGCTGGCCATGAACCCTTCAATCTGTGCAACCAGCGGTGGACTTCTTCGGCTTTGACGCTCGAAAGGATAGGTAAAACAAAAACGCAGTCCACTTCATTGAATCTGGTCACCTGTGAGATAGTGTCCATCTGGCAACCGTCAGAAGCTTGAGCACGAAGTAACAGACTTATGTCTACACCAAATTGATATAAGACGTATTCAGTAATAAGAGTTTGAAAGTTGGGAGCCATGCGCCGAAGAATACTTACTCAGTAAACTGGATTATTGACCATCGTCTACGCATACCTGCTGCTTAATTTTTCATTAAGTGGAGGCTAAATTCCTCGGACAGTAAAGATAACTCTCCCTATTATTTACTATTATTTATGTTTTTTCTTATAATACAAATACAGCGGTTAGTACTCAACCCGTCCTTACCACTTTAAATTGGTTGCTTTCAATTGTCTTTTTGATTGAGATTACAAGCCTTAGCTAGAAGTAACAGACCGATGTCTACACCAAATTGCTTTAAGACGTATACATTTCAAAGACATAGAAAAAAGTGGTTTACACCGCTGTTATTGTTCTTCTTAGCATGATATGAGTGTAAAACCTATGGACTGAGTGTCGTAGCAGAAGTGATTTAGTTTTTTTTTTATGGAGGGCGTGATACCAGTGCTAGACTGAATATAAAAACGATAAAATTATAATAAGGTGAGATTGAGATATTTGTACTTTGACTAGCACAAGTAACGCTTATATGAGCGTGGGACAACTAAGGCTCGAACTCGCACCTCGTTATTCAGTCTAACTTAAACTACACGAAACCTGTCTTGAAGGTGTAAAAATTTTAAAAATATATTAATCACCTTTACGAAAAGTGCATGAAATTACGCAGGGCTCACTCTATCAGAGGGCACCACATCTGTCTAGTGACCATGAAGTATCAATCGTATTGTCTGGGAGAAACGTGAGATTTATAAATTAAAATCTTCCAAATATATTGCAATCATGAGCAGCAAAGAAATGGATGAATTAAAAATGCTATGGGAAATTTCATCCTAATCCGTAGATAAATAATTATTGGTAATTTTAGGAAATACAGAGCAATGACATGAGACCATAAAACACCATTTAGGTGTGCCATATACAAGGAGATTACCTTGGGCCCAAGGGAACAAGGCTCCAAAATATCGATGTTATTTGTGAAATGATCAGATATAATGGTATATTGATGCAGGACTTCCAAATTTCAATTGGGAAAGGCTAATACCACCTCTTAGTACATCAACAAGTCAGGTTTAGTGTTTGGAATCATATCAAGCAATGTCAACTGAATCTTTTCTCTGTCAGGCACGCTAACATTTCTTGGTACGACCGCCGATAGCAGGATGATGGACCCCGTTAATAATCAAATGAAGGGGATTTCGGGAGGAAAATATCATTTTTTTCTAAACAGAGAACGTGTGTAGAACCGTCGTAATTTGATCAATTTGACTTCTAATTTGTTGACTTTATAAGGCTATTCTGGTTCCTAGAGCAAAGGCTAGCTGGAACATACACGCATTGCACGTAGGGTAAGAAGATGAAATAAATATACAACATACAATATCAATATTACTTTCTAATTCATGGAAAAAGTGGAAATAATTATACTTCTGCCGTGTGCCATTTGCTGAAACATGCTCACAAATTTGGCCACTAGTAATATGTGAAATCATTTAATCTGCTCTTCAGCCTACGTCATTTTCTTTGTGCGGAAATAGTTTCTCTGCTGCTCAGGAGCACCATCCGTTGACACGGCCATACCTTAAATGTCATTACGTGCTAGGCAGCGTATGTACGCCTACGATAGATGTACAAATGTTAGGCCTCATCTCAGCACAACGGAGGAGACAATCTGTATGTCAGAATTCGTAAATTCTCACATTGACTGTGCTCACGCCCACTTCGTCACCGTCTTGCCGTCAGTTATACAAGACAGCTGGGAGCACGAGGTCGATTGCTACCAGTAGACATTTGCACAACTTGGCTCAGGGCAGCTTGCACTACACGCACACTGTCAATTGCGAACAGGCAGGTCAGCAGGCTAGGAGATCTGGAGAGTAGCAAATTGGCATTTGAAGTCCACTCACACTCCACCTGGTCTGTATTTAACCCCCCTTACTGCACGCAGTCTTGTAGTCAGTACTTGGGGGTCAACAGTTGGGGAATCTGTGCCGAAGAAAATTAACCCTGTTACCCGGATTCTTGAAGCTTTTGTCTACGCATACCTGCTGTTTACTTTTCAAAACTGCGAGGCTACACGCTTCAGGGACTGCAGATTTATATTTTAACTTCGTTTACTACTATAAGTACTTATGGCATAATCCTCCTATAATTTGCTGCTTTAATTTTTTGGCATTGAAAATAATTACTGAATATTTTAACTGATATCCATTAACAAATGTGCGTCAACACTTATATTCCCTTACATTATATGTACAATACTTGATAATGAAGTAGCACGATAGGCATATTAACAGCACTCCTTCTGGTCAAAACCCCGGAATTAAGTTTCACTGATATTTTGGCACTGCATGTTATATATATATATATATATATATATATATATATATATATATATATATATATATATATATATATATATTAGATGATACTATTAAACTTTATTAGTAAATGTCCGTTGCTGGTTCCACAGGTCATCGTCAGGCTAGATTAACTGTGCAACAAACTCATAAAATTCAAGTGTTTAAAAATCGATTGTCGGATCGTGATTTATTCGGAAAGCGGTCGTTGTATCTGTCTTGTTCTACGCTTATTTATTTTCCTTGAGGTTTTGTGTATGGCATCTTACTCAGTGTGCCGATTTATCATAACCCATCTGAATGTTTAGCCTCAAAGAACTCCTTGGCTTTTCTTTGACTTGCATGTTCCGACGATGCGAACTTTGTTCCTGACGAAAGTATGCTATGGACCTAGGGTTGGCATAACCACTTCGGAAAGATACTCACGTCTCTCGACCGTAGGTTAACAATGAGTCTTAAAATGCTTCTTAAGCAGATCGATGAGTCGCCCATATTTATCGTCTTCATAATCAAAACCAATAAAACTACAATCACTCGAAACATTTGGGGGTATTTTTTTGTGAAAACCGTGGTTTACGAACCAGATTGCACGGCCTATGGCATGTGCAACTTATGGACGAAAAGCATGTACTAAAATAGGAAATTATTCTTAAAAAATTGTTGATCTATGTTGAACAAGGTCTGCCGTCATGGGAGTTATTTGGACGGTTCGTTTTGCTTTTGTTGCTTGATTGGAAATATTTAGTTACATTTCTTTTTGAATTTTTGCTGTTTCATGAATCGATGTAGAACATTCGTATGGTTACCAGTTTGGAAAAAAATAATTCAAACAGGTAATTTAGCCTAACTGGGTTACCATCATCGCCAGAGCAATGTGTTTTTCCTCGGTGAAGGAGAACCCTAGTGAGAGATTCGGCTGCTGCTCTCATAAGGTGAAAGTTCGTCCGCATAGGTTTTTGTGGTAAACGGATGTTTTTAAATGTTTCGCTGTAAGTAAAATTATAGAAATGAGAGATATCGCAACTAACTCCCCAGACAACGTGGTGTTTTTGGAGGGTTTTTAGTCGATGTTTTTCTAGCGAAAAAGAAAAATGTAGAGTCTAAAACGTGAAACCAGCTAATAAAAGTGACATATATAGGACTTAAGGACTTCCTCTGTGCATCCTCTGTCAGATTGTCTACGTTTTAAAATATTCACGGTGATATCGCCTGCAAAAGGTTTTCAATTATTTATTTCCGCGACAATGAATTGTGCACAGAAACGTAGGACGCGACCCCAACGCTAGAGTTTTAATGATCCCACCTTCAGTAACACGTCAGTTATGCGAAGTAGAAAGAGGTCCACTTACGATAATGACAATCAGTTAGCCAGTAGGGAGGAAATATTATTCAAATGCAAACGTGATTTTGTGTGTTCAGGGTGGTTATCTAAACAGCGAACCGTTTTGGACATATGCCTGGAAAAGGAAGTGGTGTGCAACTGCGGAGGAATATTTTCGTTTGTGGATACTCGACACATAAGTTGGAAGATGCAGAGCTAGCTAACTTCATGTGCCTTCTGAATAACTACAAAAATTTTAACAATCTTTACGTTAATTGACATAAATCTGTTAAAATGGCCCACTCCCTACCACGGGACTTGGCCACTTTTACAGGTGACGGGCTGGATACTACAATACTCAAGCCATATAACTTGGAAAATGTGAACTATGTTAACCTGCACGATGGTTTCCCAATTACTATCCACCGTGTTGGCTCACTGGTGTTTACACTGCGAGGAGGTAACATGTGACATTTTTCTACCTTCATAATAATTTCCATTATCTTGGGTACTTTTCACGAACACCTTGTTGTCAATTAGGCGTCCACGCGCTTCAACCTAAGTCAAGTGTAAACACTGCCACTTTTGCAGAATTTTTATCTCCCATTGAACAAAGTTTACTTTCATATATCTCAAACGGTTCAACTGTTTATTAGCCAATGTTGATAGCTTCCGTCAATATGATGTGTTCGCAGGATTATCTGAGTGTTTTTTCAATCAGGTAGTAGACTCTTAAAATAAAAGCAAAAAAAATAGAAAGCAGGAGACCTTTTACTTCTTTTGTTTCTCAGTCTCCTTCTCTTAGTCTCTTTAGATTCAGTGCGCAAGTAATTTTAGCATTAACTGCGTTTTTGCATTGAAGAGAGTTTTTAAAATTTATTCTTAATAGCCGCCTTTTTGATAACGGACACGTCAAGCTGAATATCTGTCCGTTCGAAAACCGCGTGCATTTGACTTGGAACATTTTTTTCACAACATGCCATCACTTAGCCGTAAGTAATTTTACAATTGGCCGAAAAGCTATTTTTCTCCAATTTATTTAAACGTTTCTTTCATTTTAGCTTCATTGCTCTACTGATGGAGACAATCTGCCAATGCCTCCTCTAACAATTCAAGAATGCCGTAAAAGTTTGCTTCAAGTAATTCTGCATTTCACGTTCCCGAACATTATGGGTTTCTTAGGCACTACCTTTAAAAAAGATGCATATTTATAAAAGTCGGAGATCAATGCTTTTAAAAGGGTAAACGTTCATGTTCCTTGTAAGGACTGTTCCCTTGAATTAACGTCATGCTGATAACATGCTTGTGAAATATTAGAAAAAGAGGACTCGTTCATGCACAATACATTACTTATTTGAAATTTAACATACATTAAGCGTTAAAGGGTTAATTTATATAATCTGTAACTACTTTGCGCATAACATTTGAAATCAGGCGGCGTGAGGTGGACCACGTCTATCCTATTGAAGTCAATAGCATGCGAAATATGTCTTAATGGTATTCATGCAAATAACTGCTTTTAATGAGGGACAATGTTTTTAGTTCCTATGCATGCACTATGACAAAGAAAGTAATGGTATGTATGTCCTATAAGTGTAGATAGATGCATTTGTTCTGATGATTCACATTTACCATTGCTCTGTCTAAAATTTTTGCATGTCTGCTATAAAGGAAACTCTCTATATCTATTCTGCTCTTCAGAAGCCAAAGGGTCCAGACCAATCACACGATGAACCATTTCACTTACTGTGGGGTTGGTCAAGAATAAATTGAGACTTTACTGAAGCCGGTCATCTTCCTTGCCCAAAAGAGTTAATTACTTTGATGAAAGTTTACCGCTGTAGAGCAGGCAGACACGTCAGAAACGGACAAATCCCTCTCCATATCTACCGAATCTGTCACTTAGTACTTCTATAACATGAATACTTATTCAAAATTTTATGTGTTCTTGGAAATGCGTGCTGCCAGAAGCGGCTCATACAAAGGCGTTGTGCAAAAGAGCCAGCATACCAAGTTGCAATATTTACGATTTTCTAGCAAATTTGACGGAGAGAATTCGGAACTTCAGTGAGTTTCCTCGATTCCACATGGTTGAATTCTAGGAAGGCTTATACGGTGGAAGATATCAAATGATGACAATATTTACTTTAGGATTGCTTGGAATGCTCTGCCTCTGGATGTTGTTATGGCTACTTCCGTTGAGCTTTGCAAGAAAAACCTGGACCAGTATAGCAGTGCCCACTATAATATCCCCAGATCTTCTTAGTCACGTCCCAGTTGTATCACACTCTTATTATTACAAAACTGCTCTCTTTATTACAGTACCATTTTTATAGCATTTTTATTATCTCAAACTGATCGCATATGCCTCACTCACGACAATCTTGTCAACAACAATAGCATGTCATCATGCTACTCGTAATATCGCAAGTACACATTTATGCATACTCTTTTTCGATTAGCAAACAGCTGCTTATTTTTCCGCACGCTATTATGTAAACTAACTTTTTGCATTTTCATGATGTATCAGAGCCTTTTTAGCCATATTCTATACAAAAGGGAGCTCAAAGGCGTTGCCTATCTTTCCCTTAATAAACTAAACTGAACTGAACTACATGATTCGGAGACTGCAAATTTACGTTGCAACTTCATACATTGCGATTAGTACTAATGGCATAATCCTTCTACAATTTGCTGGTTTGTCATTTATTTTTGGCACCGAAAATATTTAACGAATATTTTTATCCGATATCAATTACTCATTTGAGCTTAAACAACTAATATATTTAAACCTGCAATCTTGCTCAAAGTACTATATAATAAAAGTAGCATGATAGGCCAAATTGATAGCATTCCTTCCAGTCAAAACTCCAGAATTGCGTTTCACATATATTTTAGCGCTGCATGACATTGCTACGACTGGTTCGCTCAGTGGTGGATCTTCCACCATTCCCTGTGTCCTTAATGACAGATAATTCAGATTTTTCAATTGCTACTGTGTGATCCGCTGATGTTCCAGGCCCTTCAAAAACTTTGTCATGCAGCTGCAGCATAACGGCAAAACCCGTTTTCAGTCTGAAAATTGATATCTGGGTTGTCAATACGATTATACACCTTACTTAAACTACTGCTATTTCTACTAAAATAAGTGGGCAATTAAAATTCCCAGGCGTAAAGCAGACAACCTGTCGGCACGCGGTCTACATATGGCAAGGTAAAGATACAAATGACGGAACGGTCACACAAAACGCGAGGAATGTCCAGTCCACCTGATTGCTTACCATTATTTAGCACATAAAAATTCTAGTGGTATTGCACTTTCCACCGATATCATTACTCCTGCATCTACAATCACTAATAATACTACTTATTTGGTTATTACTCCTAAAACTAATAATACGGCTTGCATTAAACCCGACTCTCTTAGGATTGTTAATATTGCCCTTTACATTTGAAGTAAATATTGTAGTCATTTGATATCTAGCACCATATAAGCCTTACTTAAATTCTTACATGCGGAATCGAGGAAAACTCACAGAATTCAGGAAATCTATTCGTAAAATTTGCAAGAAAATCGTAAATATTGAAACTTGGCATGCTGGTTATTGTGCATAACCTCCTTGTATGAGCCCGCTTCTTGCAGAGCGCATATCCCAGAACACTTTAAATTTTTAATAAGCATTCATGTTAATGAGGTACTAACTGACAGGTTCGGTAGATATGAAGAGCGTTTTGTAAGTTTCTGATGTGTCTGCCTGCTCTACAACGGTTAGCTTTCATCAAACAACATTAACTCTTTTGGGCAAGGAAGATGACTGGCATCAGTGAAGACTCAACTTATTCTTGACCGATCCCACAGTACGTGAAATGGTTCATCGTGTGATTTCTGAATCAGCTAACTGTAGGAATAACTGAAGTATTTAAACAGAATTGCTGAAAACAGTTCTTCCGGCAAGAAAGGTGATACGTATATGATTCAACTTGACAGAAATCATCGTTTTCTATTTTTGTGTGCTCATTTATCCCAGTAGACTAGCGCCACGAGGAAATGAAACAGATGCAAGAAAGAAATATTTTAGTTCGAATTGTGTTCACATTTGTTGGTTTTGAGTTTTAATTTTAAAGATGCATCAACGAAGTAATTGCGCTGGTTCAGATTGTGTTCACTAACACCCAACCATCTTGAGGACATCCTCAGCGAGCTTAATGGCAGACAGGCAGCCTCTTTGTACTCTGCAACAGACTAGTCATTCATGTGCGTGTATTGCATTTGTTCTTTACCAGAAAACCTATGAGATGATGGCAGATATAACGCAGACCTTGCACCTGCTAGGCTTCTTGCACTAAGGACAGCGTCCAACGCCAGGATTGGCCTGCAATGTTTCCTGTTCAATCTTGCGTTTCCTGTGCATTGACCACGCACTGCGATCAGCTAAGAAGATGCCTGCTAAACCTGTTTGAAATTCAATTCATGTCTTTAAAAGGATAATGTGTGCAGGGATATTCTTGATAAAAGGAACAAAATGAAGCTCAGTTCTTCCACCTAATACCGAAATGGGATCTGAGGGGGATTGTACACCATTACCAAAAAGGGGGATGCCTCTGCAATGTCCATCATCCAGAGATGCTAATTGGCCGTTCCATAGGGCGCACCTGTAGAATTAATGGGATAAATTTAATAAATACTGCAAAAATATGCCACAACTGAACATAAAAAACCAAACTGTGCTTGGGCTTTCCGTAAAGGCCTATGATAATTTTTAGCAGGGGTATCTTTATTTGCTTTTGCATACAATTTGGTGTTAGTTTAGCTAGCGTTCAATGTTTGTTATAAAATAATACAACACATTTAACATAGCTGAAATAATTCTCAAAACCTAGGAATTGGCCATTCGCCATTAAATAGTACGTTGCATCATTTCAACCGAGATATATGTATATTTTAAAGCGAGTTAAATTCTTCATTAGGACTTACCAGCCCAATCGACTATATACGTTAGACTGAACTGTAATGCCGGATCCAAAGAACAGGAAACAAAGGCTAATCTTTCTTCTCCCTTTCTTTGGACTTCCACTCGTCGTTGGAGGGTAATTGGTCCGGACCCTTTGGCTTCTGAAGAGCAGAGTAAAATCGGATAGTCTCCTGATAGCAGACATGCAAAATGTCAGACAGAGCAATGGTGAATGTGAATCAACAGAAGCAGTTCATCTATGTTCACTTATAAGACATACATACCATTACTTCCTTTGTCATACCGCATGCATGGGTACTAATATATTGTCCCCCGTTGTAGCACTTATGCACATTAACACGGTTAGGAAATATTTCGCATAGGATAGGAGTGGTCCACCTAACGCAACCTGATTTATGCGCAAAGTAGTAGTTATATATATATATATAAACTAATTAACCCTGTTACCCGGATTCTTGAAGCTATTTTTCTACGCATACCTGCTGTCTACTTTTCAAAACTGTGAGGCTACATTCTTCGCGGACTGCAGATTTATATTTCAACTTCTTTTACTACTATAAGTACTTATGGCATAAACCTCCTACAATTTGCTGCCTTTATTTTTTGGCATTGAAAATAATTACTGAATATGTTAACTGATATCCATAAAAATATGTACATCGACACTTATATTCCCTAAACTTCCATTATATGTACAATACTTTATAATGAAGTAGCACGATAGGCATATTAACAGCACTCCTTCTGGTCAAAACCCCAGAATGGAGTTTCACTGATATTTGGCGCTGCATGCTTTCTCTGTGACTGGTTTTTTGAGCTGTCGATTCGCCAGCATTCCCTGTATCCTGAATGAACTATATTTTGGTTTGTAAATTGCTGCTGAGTGATGTGCTGATGATCCCGGCACTATAAAACGTTTGACATGCAGCGGTGGCATAAGAGATTTTGTGTATAGCATCTAACTCAATCTGCCGATTTATCATTACCCACCTGAGTGCTGAACCTCAAGGAACTCTATGGCTTTTCTTGGATGTGCAGGTTCCGACGATGTGAGCTTTGTTCCAGACGAAAGTGTGCCCTGTACCTATGTTGCGCATGACAACTTCGGACAAATATTCACGCCTCTCGACCACAGTTTTATGTTTATGAAAACGTGTGGAGGCAGATTTTTTCCGATAGGACACAATAAACAGTATCACAATGGATCTTACGGACAACTTCTTTCATATGAAGATAACTACCACTTTCCTTAGGGCAAAGTGGTCGTTAAGTGATCTGTGGCTTAAAGGTTACTTGTATTTGTCGTTTTAGCCATTTTCATTCAAAGATTTCAGTCAATCCTGATATAAGAAAAGATTCGACATTCATTTGTTTTTGTTGCTTGATTGGAAATATCTAGTAACACTTTTGAATTTTGCTCTTTCATAAATCGAGTTTCATCATCCGTATGGTTACCATTGGAGAAAATAATTTAAGCAGGTAATTAAGCTCGACTGACTGACCATCATCGTCAGAGCAATGTGTTTTTGCTCGGTGAACTAAAACCGTTGTAAGAGATTTAACTGCTGGTCTCATAGTGTGATAGTTTGTCCGCTTAGGTTTCTTTGTGGTAAACGGATGTTTTTAATGTCTCGCTGCAAGATTAAATCTCGAAATGGGAGATATCGCAACATTTTCTTTGAAATCTTTGCGTTTTGGAGGGTTTCTAGTCGATCCTTTGTAACGACAAATAAAAATTGGACGTCTAAACCGCATACCCAGAAATAAGGGTTAGCTAAAAGAAGATACATATAAAGGACTAAAGGACTTCCTCTGTGCATCCTCTTGCTACATCTCGTGGTATGGATATTAATAAAGAATTCAAATAAATATAAACCATTACTTCATCGGCGAAGATTGAGATTCCTATTCAATTGTCTTGAATCTCTAGAGGATAATTGTTTAAGCGTTAAAATTGCACGAATGCAAATCTTTTCCAATTTCTAGCGTCCATAAATCTCTTGCGACCGTAATTGATACGTGTGCATTGGTAGATCAGTATACCAATAAATATAATTTGAAGGAAAAATAGGAAATTTTACTGCTATATTTTTGATGCTGTTTCCTAGGATCGCCGTCAGATTAGAGTAAATAAGCAAACAATAAAAACTAAAGCACAAAAAGAACACTAATAGAGCAACCACGATTGTAGGGCTTGCCTGAAATTTTATAAGTTTCTCACATTGAATCTTTTCTTAGTAAGACTTGCGGAACCAGCGTCAGAAGCTTACAATAAACTATCCTAATTTGTTTCAATGAACGAAATTGCCTTATTATTATATTTTGTGTGACACCTATCTTCGAATACGTATATTAATACATGTTTCAAAGGGTGGCGACAAAGTTTTGGAGTAACTTCCTGCATAACTGTTTCGGGGTTATTTGCCTCCATTCAGCAAAATATAACCCTTATCAACAACTTGAACCGGAA
The DNA here is from genome assembly GCA_017591395.1 of Schistocephalus solidus. NCBI lineage: Eukaryota > Metazoa > Platyhelminthes > Cestoda > Diphyllobothriidea > Diphyllobothriidae > Schistocephalus > Schistocephalus solidus. The sequence goes on from WEDG01001601.1 coordinate 41,502, forward strand.
AAACAAACAGGCATACACGCAGATGGCACAGACGATCCATCGCATGTGTTTACCAGGAGAGTCATGAGCCCTTCATCGGAACGAATTTCATGACTGTCTTATCAAATGCCATTCTCCGTTGCTGAGGATCTGGTATTTGTTCACTCAGGAATGCACTCACACCGATCTAAAGCAATTGTTATCCATTTATCCCAAACCTTGCCGTTCTCATCAGCTATTGTAGCTTGGCCGACTTCGGCCTGATTAGGCGGTTGCTTGTTCGTGACCCTTACCACCAATACGAAGCTTGTTTAATGCAGGAAGTCAAATGTATCGGTGTGATCCCAGCCCTGAGTAAATACATTACTGATTAGAGGACTGCACACTGATCTGGCAAAGGAGAATTTAAGTAAGGTTGTGCCCTTGAGCTGACTTTAGAGCCCACTTAGGCAGTTGCAATGTACAATATGTTGAAAAGGTGGAACCGAAAATGAAAAGGAAGACTCAAATGTCAATTTCTGGTTTATTAGCCATCATCAGCCAGTCGAACTTAAACCGAAGTGTAAACCACCTTGTTTTCGAACTCGCGTCCTTTGTTGATTGAGTCGAGCACTCTACCAATGAGCCTTAACATGCTTCTTAAGCAGATCGACGAGCCGCCCTCTTTCAGCATCTTCTTAATCACACCCGACAAAACTAAAAGCACACACTATACTTGAGGAATTTCTGTCTAGGTATAATGATAAAACTGTAGTTTACGAAAATAGATTGCACGGCATATAGCATGTGCACCTTATGGATGAAAAGAATTTACTCAAATTTGAAATTATTTTTTAAATATTGTTAATCAATTGTGAACGAGGCCTGCCGTCATGGAACTTATATGGACTGTTCATAAACATGAAGCTGGTTGAACAGTTCTGCTTAGCACTAAAGGGAAAACGTTTGACCTTTTGGCTCTGCCCTGAATCTAAAGTATAAATACACAACAGTCACTTGTGCGTTTTCATGGTGAGCAGACCTTGATCATGGCATTTCTTTCGCGCAAAGGTTTCAACTTGTGTTTCATACTTGTGCAAATCGCGTTGGTCATCGAAAGGTAAGTCAGTACAGCTTGGTATCGCCATCCAATCGCATCGCCTTTTATCATATGTTAGCTAATTTTATTTGCAGCATACAAGTGAAACTACCACAAAACCGTTTTTTATTTTCAACCTGAAACCGGTTCCTTGGTTTCATACATAAGTAGTAGGAGCGCAAAGCACTGCAATTACGTATCTGCCAGTTTCTAGTGTCCCCGATTGTACATCACGGTCACACGCCCCGCAACTAATTAAAAAACATATTATCTGCATTATTCTGCACATTGCTTTTTGAGGCTAAAATTTTAAATATTTTCAGGTGGATAAAGTTGTGAATTATTTTCTAATAAAGACTCGCTCCGGTTGCCGATAAGCATTTTACCTAGGTAGGGCCAAAGGTTTGAAATCCAGATATTTCCTGAGTTATGAAAAAGCCTGTTTTAGCCCTAGAATCATTGGCTTATATGTCTGAGGATTTGAACACATACAGGAGTCCATCCTCGGAGCTAAAACAGGAAAAGTTCAACTGCCAGTTATGGAAGGTGCTTGCTTATTAAGGATTATTCATGCCGGTGTAGAACGCACCAGTACGGGGTCCCGTAAACCAACAAAAGGGAGAGAAGAATAGTCTTAATGGGATATGCTGTACATTTTACGATCTAAAATACCATTTTGAACATGTGGAGTTTTTTAAAATCTTGACAACCTTTTTAGAACTACTGGTGACATTATCTTATCTTTAGTTGAAATACCTTTCTTTTTCAGTCTTGATCCAATTTGTAATTTGAATGTGCGGCTTATACCGGCAATCTCACGGGAAAGCAGAAATTGGAAACCGTTATTAAGTACAGTTATGAGGTAGGAATTTCGTTCTCCCTTATTTACTTCCTCTGAGTGTATTTTGATTTCTTATTACAACACAACCAAAACCAAGGCAATCGTAGAGCTTCAAACGATTAAAATTGACTGAATTTTACGTCAACTGCGATCGTTTTTCTTGCAGCTTTATATAATTGTAAGAAATATTCAGAGAAATGCATTGCAGCGACTGCCAACGAAGTCGAATCATATCCGAGGCTCAGCAAATCAGACAGTTCTTACTGTCAGATTGTCTGCGTTTTCACATATTCACGTTGATATCTGCTGCAAAATTTTTCAATTATTTATTTCCGCGACAATGAATTGTGCACAGCAACGTAGGACGCAACCACAACGCTAGAGTTTTAATGATCCCACCTTCAGTAACACGTCAGTTATGCGAGGTAGAAAGAGGCTAACTTATGATGATGACAAACAACAAGCCAGTGGGGAGGAAAAAATTATTTAACTGCTGTCCCAATTACTCTCCACCGTGTTGGCTCACCGGTGTTTACGCCGCGAGGATGTAACATGTGACATTTTTCTACTTTCATACTTATTTCCAATATCTGCCTACTTTTCATGAACAACCTATTGTCAATTGGGCGTCCACGCGCTCCCATTGAATAAAGTTTGCTTTTATAAATCTCAAACTTTTCGACTGTTTATGGACCAAAGGTAAAAGCTTCCGTCAATGTGATGTGTTCGCAGGATGGTTTGAGTGTCTTTTTTCAATCTAGCAGTAGACTCTTAAAATTAAAGAACTAAAAATTCAAAAGCAGTTGACCTTTTACTTTTCTTGTATTATCATTATTTTTCTCTCAGACTCTTTAGATTCAGTGCGCAAGTAATAATAGCATTAACTGCGTTTTTTTGCTTTAAAGAGAGTATTTTTTTATTTTTATTCTTAATAGCCGCCTTTTTGATAACGGAATCGTCAAAGCTGGATATCTGTCCGGTCGAAAACCGCGTGCATGTTACTTGGAACATTACTCTCGCAACATGCCATCACTTAGCCGTAAGTCATTGTAAAATTGCCCAAGAAGCTATTTTTTCCAATTTCTCCAATTTCTCCTTTCATTTTAACTTCATTGCTCTATTGGTGGAGACAATCTTTCCGTTCCTCCTCTAACAATTCAAGAATGCCGTAAGATGTGCCTCAACAAATTCTGCATTTATCGTTCCCGATTTTTGTTTGAATATTATGAATGGTGTTGGCACTGCCTTCAAAAAAGATGAATATTGTTTAAAAGGCTGAGATCCAGGCTTTTAAAAGGGTAAATACTCATGGTCCTTGTAAGGACTTTTACCCTCACTTTACGTCATGCTGATGACATGCTCGTGACGTATTAGCAAAATAGGACTCGTTCATGCATTCTAGGTTACAAATTTGAATTTAAGCATACATTTAAGCGTTAAAGGGTTAGTTTATATAATCTGTAACTACTTTGCGCATAACTTTTTAAATCAGGCGGTGTAAGGTGGACCACTCCTATCCTATGGAAGTCAATAGCATGCGAAATATGTCTTAATGGTATTCATGCGCATAACTGCTTTAATGAGGGACAATGTATTACTTCCCATGCATGCACTATGACAAAGGAAGTAATGGTATGTATGTCCTATAAGTGTAGATAAATGCATTTGTTCTGATGATTCAAAATTACCATTGCTCCGTCTAATATTTTGCATATCTGCTATAAGGAAACTCTCTATATCTTTTCTGCTCTTCAGAAGCCAAAGGGTCCAGACCAATCACACGATGAACCATTTCACCTACTGTGGGGTTTGGTCAAGAATAAGTGAGACTTTACTGAAGCCGGTCATCTTCCTTGCCCAAAAAGAGTTAATTACTTTGATGAAAGTTTACCGCTGTAGAGCAGGCAGACACGTCAGAAACGGACACATCCCTCTCCATATCTACCGAATCTGTCACTTAGTACTTCTAAAACATGAATACTTATTCAAAATTTTATGTGTTCTTGGAAATGCGTGCTGCCAGAAGCGGCTCATACAAAGGCGTTGTGCAAAGAGCCAGCATACCAAGTTGCAATATTTACGATTTTCTAGCAAATTTGACGGAGAGAATTCGGAACTTCAGTGAGTTTCCTCGATTCCACATGGTTGAATTCTAGGAAGGCTTATACGGTGGAAGATATCAAATGATGACAATATTTACTTTAGGATTGCTTGGAATGCTCTGCCTCTGGATGTTGTTATGGCTACTTCCGTTGAGCTTTGCAAGAAAAACCTGGACCAGTATAGCAGTGCCCACTATAATATCCCCAGATCTTCTTAGTCACGTCCCAGTTGTATCACACTCTTATTATTACAAAACTGCTCTCTTTATTACAGTACCATTTTTATAGCGTCCGGACAAATGTTGCTCCAAAGACAACATGAAGTCCGTAGAAAGGGAGAAGAAAGATTAACCTTTGTGTCCTGTTCTTTGGATCCGGCATTACAGTTCAGTCTAACGTATATAGTCGATTGGGCTGGTAAGTACGAATAAAGACTTTAACTCGCTTTACTATTTACAATACACACGTCTCGGCCGAAATGCTGCAACTAACTATTCCAAAGCGAATGGCCAATTACTTGGTTTTGAGAATTATCCTAGCTATTTCTAAAGTTGTCGTATTATTTTATCACAAGTATCGAACACTCAATAGTATGCAAAAGCAAAAAAAGTTACGCATGCTTACAATAATAATATGCCTTTTCGAATTGCCCAACCAGAGTTTGGTTCCATCTTCATCTGTGGCATATTTATGCAGTATTTATTTACTCCATCCACTTTATTCTACAGGAGCTGCCTATGGAACGGGCAATTAGCATCTCAGGATGATGGACATTGCAGAGGCATTCCCCTTTGGTAATGGTGTACAATCCCCCTCAGATCCCATTTCTGTATTAGGTGGAAGAACTGAACTTCATATTGCTCCTTTTATCAAGAATATCCCTGCATACATTAAACCTTTAAAAGACACGAATAAAATTTCAAACAGGTTTAGCAGGCATCTTCTTAGCTGATCGCAGTGCGTGGTCAATGCACAAGAAACGCAAGATTGAACAGGAAACATTGCAGGCCAATCCTGGCGTTGTACGCTGTCCTTAGTGCAAGAAGCCTAGCAGGTGCAAGGTCTGCGTTATATCTCCCATCATCTCATAGGTTTTCTGGTAGAGAACAAATGCAATACACGCACATGAATGACTAGTCTGATGCAGAGTACAAAGAGGCTGCCTGTCTGCCATTAAGCTCGCTGAGGATGTCCTCAAGATGGTTGGGTGTAAGTGAGCACAATCTGAACCAGCGCAATTACTTCGTTGATGCATCTTTAAAATTAAAACTCTAAACCAACACATGCGAACACAATTAGAACTAAAATATTTCTTAATTTCATCTGTTTCATTTCCTCATGACACTAGTCTACTGGGATAAATGAGCACACAAAAATAGAAAACGATGATTTCTGTCAATTTGAATCATATACGTATCACCTTTCTTGCCGGAAGAACTGTTTTCAGCAATTCTGTTTAAAATACTTCAGTTATTCCTACAGTAAGCTGATTCAGAAATCACACGATGAACCATTTCACGTACTGTGGGATCGGTCAAGAATAAGTTGAGTCTTCACTGATGCCAGTCATCTTCCTTTCCCAAAAGAGTTAATGTTGTTTGATGAAAGCTAACCACTCTAGAGCAGGCAGACACGTCAGAAACTTACAAAACGCTCTTCATATCTACCGAACCTGTCAGTTAGTACCTCATTAACATGAATGCTTATTAAAAATTTAAAGTGTTCTGGGATATGCGCGCTGCAAGAAGCGGGCTCATACAAGGAGGTTATGCACAATAACCAGCATGCCAAGTTTCAATATTATCGATTTTCTTGCAAATTTTACGAATAGATTTGCTGAATTCTGTGAGTTTCCTCGATTCCGCATGTTAGAATTTTAGTAAGGCTTATATGGTGCTAGATATCAAATGACTACAATATTTACTTCAAATGTAAAGGGCAATATTAACAATCCTAAGAGAGTCGGGTTTAATGCAAGCCGTATTATTAGTTTTAGGAGTAATAACCAAATAAGTAGTATTATTAGTGATTGTAGATGCAGGAGTAATGATATCGGTGGAAAGTGCAATACCACTAGAATTTTTATGTGCTAAATAATGGTAAGCAATCAGGTGGACTGGACATTCCTCGCGTTTTGTGTGACCGTTCCGTCATTTGTATCTTTACCTTGCCATATGTAGACCGCGTGCCGACAGGTTGTCTGCTTTACGCCTGGGAATTTTAATTGCCCACTTATTTTAGTAGAAATAGCAGTAGTTTAAGTAAGGTGTATAATCGTATTGACAACCCAGATATCAATTTTCAGACTGAAAACGGGTTTTGCCGTTATGCTGCAGCTGCATGACAAAGTTTTTGAAGGGCCTGGAACATCAGCGGATCACACAGTAGCAATTGAAAATCTGAATTATCTGTCATTAAGGACACAGGGAATGGTGGAAGATCCACCACTGAGCGAACCAGTCATAGCAATGTCATGTAGCGCTAAAATATATGTGAAACGCAATTCTGGAGTTTTGACTGGAAGGAATGCTATCAATTTGGCCTATCATGCTACTTTATTATATAGTACTTTAGCAAGATTGCAGGTTTAAATATATTAGTTGTTTAAGCTCAAATGAGTAATTGATATCGGATAAAATATTCGTTAAATATTTTCGGTGCCAAAATAAATGACAAACCAGCAAATTGTAGAAGGATTATGCCATTAGTACTAATCGCAATGTATGAAGTTGCAACGTAAATTTGCAGTCTCTGAATCATGTAGTTCAGTTCAGTTTAGTTTATTAAGGGAAAGATAGGCAACGCCTTTGAGCTCCCTTTTGAATAGAATATGGTAAAAAAAGGCTCTGATACATCATGTAAATGCAAAAAGTTAGTTTACATAATAGCGTGCGGAAAATAAGCAGCTGTTTGCTAATCGAAAAGAGTATGCATAAATGTGTACTTGCATATTACGAGTAGCATGATGACATGCTATTGTTGTTGACAAGATTGTCGTGAGTGAGGCATATGCGATCAGTTTGAGATAATAAAAATGCTATAAAAATGGTACTGTAATAAAGAGAGCAGTTTTGTAATAATAAGAGTGTGATACAACTGGGACGTGACTAAGAAGATCTGGGGATATTATAGTGGGCACTGCTATACTGGTCCAGGTTTTTCTTGCAAAGCTCAACGGAAGTAGCCATAACAACATCCAGAGGCAGAGCATTCCAAGCAATCCTAAAGTAAATATTGTCATCATTTGATATCTTCCACCGTATAAGCCTTCCTAGAATTCAACCATGTGGAATCGAGGAAACTCACTGAAGTTCCGAATTCTCTCCGTCAAATTTGCTAGAAAATCGTAAATATTGCAACTTGGTATGCTGGCTCTTTTGCACAACGACTTTGTATGAGCCGCTTCTGGCAGCACGCATTTCCAAGAACACATAAAATTTTGAATAAGTATTCATGTTATAGAAGTACTAAGTGACAGATTCGGTAGATATGGAGAGGGATTTGTCCGTTTCTGACGTGTCTGCCTGCTCTACAACGGTAAACTTTCATCAAAGTAATTAACTCTTTTGGGCAAGGAAGATGACCGGCTTCAGTAAAGTCTCAATTTATTCTTGACCGACCCCACAGTAAGTGAAATGGTTCATCGTGTGATTGGTCTGGACCCTTTGGCTTCTGAAGAGCAGAATAGATATAGAGAGTTTCCTTATAGCAGACATGCAAAAATTTAGACAGAGCAATGGTAAATGTGAATCATCAGAACAAATGCATCTATCTACACTTATAGGACATACATACCATTACTTTCTTTGTCATAGTGCATGCATAGGAACTAAAACATTGTCCCTCATTAAAGCAGTTATTTGCATGAATACCATTAAGACATATTTCGCATGCTATTGACTTCAATAGGATAGACGTGGTCCACCTCACGCCGCCTGATTTCAAATGTTATGCGCAAAGTAGTTACAGATTATATAAATTAACCCTTTAACGCTTAATGTATGTTAAATTTCAAATAAGTAATGTATTGTGCATGAACGAGTCCTCTTTTTCTAATATTTCACAAGCATGTAATCAGCATGACGTTAATTCAAGGGAACAGTCCTTACAAGGAACATGAACGTTTACCCTTTTAAAAGCATTGATCTCCGACTTTTATAAATATGCATCTTTTTTAAAGGTAGTGCCTAAGAAACCCATAATGTTCGGGAACGTGAAATGCAGAATTACTTGAAGCAAACTTTACGGCATTCTTGAATTGTTAGAGGAGGCATTGGCAGATTGTCTCCATCAGTAGAGCAATGAAGCTAAAATGAAAGAAACGTTTAAATAAATTAGAGAAAAATAGCTTTTCGGCCAATTGTAAAATTACTTACGGCTAAGTGATGGCATGTTGCGAAAATAATGTTCCAAGTCAAATGCACGCGGTTTTCGAACGGACAGATATTCAGCTTGACGTGTCCGTTATCAAAAAGGCGGCTATTAAAAATAAATTTTAAAAACTCTCTTCCATGCAAAAAAACGCAGTTAATGCTAAAATTACTTGCGCACTGAATCTAAAGAGACTAAGAGAAGGAGACTGAGAAACAAAAGAAGTAAAAGGTCTCCTGCTTTCTATTTTTTTTGCTTTTATTTTAAGAGTCTACTACCTGATTGAAAAAACACTCAGATAATTCTGCGAACACATCATATTGACGGAAGCTATCAACATTGGCTAATAAACAGTTGAACCGTTTGAGATATATGAAAGTAAACTTTGTTCAATGGGAGATAAAAATTCTGCAAAAGTGGCAGTGTTTACACTTGACTTAGGTTGAAGCGCGTGGACGCCTAATTGACAACAAGGTGTTCGTGAAAAGTACCCAAGATAATGGAAATTATTATGAAGGTAGAAAAATGTCACATGTTACCTCCTCGCAGTGTAAACACCAGTGAGCCAACACGGTGGATAGTAATTGGGAAACCATCGTGCAGGTTAACATAGTTCACATTTTCCAAGTTATATGGCTTGAGTATTGTAGTATCCAGCCCGTCACCTGTAAAAGTGGCCAAGTCCCGTGGTAGGGAGTGGGCCATTTTAACAGATTTATGTCAATTAACGTAAAGATTGTTAAAATTTTTGTAGTTATTCAGAAGGCACATGAAGTTAGCTAGCTCTGCATCTTCCAACTTATGTGTCGAGTATCCGCAACGAAAATATTCCTCCGCAGTTGCACACCACTTCCTTTTCCAGGCATATGTCCAAAACGGTTCGCTGTTTAGATAACCACCCTGAACACACAAAATCACGTTTGCATTTGAATAATATTTCCTCCCTACTGGCTAACTGATTGTCATTATCGTAAGTGGACCTCTTTCTACTTCGCGTAACTGACGTGTTACTGAAGGTGGGATCATTAAAACTCTAGCGTTGGGGTCGCGTCCTACGTTTCTTTGCACAATTCATTGTCGCGGAAATAAATAATTGAAAACCTTTTGCAGGCGATATGACCGTGAATATTTTAAAACGTAGACAATCTGACAGAGGATGCACAGAGGAAGTCCTTAAGTCCTATATATGTCACTTTTATTAGCTGGTTTCACGTTTTAAGACTCTACATTTTTCTTTTTCGCTAGAAAACATCGACTAAAAACCCTCCAAAACACCACGTTGTCTGGGAGTTAGTTGCGATATCTCCCATTTCTATAATTTTACTTACAGCGAAACATTTAAAACATCCGTTTACCACAAAAAAACCTATGCGGACGAACTTTCACCTTATGAGAGCAGCAGCCGAATCTCTCACTAGGGTTCTCCTTCACCGAGGAAAAACACATTGCTCTGGCGATGATGGTTACCCAGTTAGGCTAAATTACCTGTTTGAATTATTTTTCCAAACTGGTAACCATACGAATGTTCTACATCGATTCATGAAACAGCAAAATTCAAAAGAAATGTAACTAAATATTTCCAATCAAGCAACAAAAGCAAACGAACCGTCCAAATAACTCCCATGACGGCAGACCTTGTTCAACATAAGATCAACAATTTTTTAAGAATAATTTCCTATTTTAGTACATGCTTTTCGTCCATAAGTTGCACATGCCATAGGCCGTGCAATCTGGTTCGTAAACCACGGTTTTCACAAAAATACCCCAAATGTTTCGAGTGATTGTAGTTTTATTGGTTTTTGATTATGAAGACGATAAATATGGGCGACTCATCGATCTGCTTAAGAAGCATTTTAAGACTCATTGTTAACCTACGGTCGAGAGACGTGAGTATCTTTCCGAAGTGGTTATGCCAACCCTAGGTCCATAGCATACTTTCGTCAGGAACAAAGTTCGCATCGTCGGAACATGCAAGTCAAAGAAAAGCCAAGGAGTTCTTTGAGGCTAAACATTCAGATGGGTTATGATAAATCGGCACACTGAGTAAGATGCCATACACAAAACCTCAAGGAAAATAAATAAGCGTAGAACAAGACAGATACAACGACCGCTTTCTGAATAAATCACGATCCGACAATCGATTTTTAAACACTTGAATTTTATGAGTTTGTTGCACAGTTAATCTAGCCTGACGATGACCTGTGGAACCAGCAACGGACATTTACTAATAAAGTTTAATATTATCATCTAATATATAACATGCAGTGCCAAAATATCAGTGAAACTCAATTCTGGGGTTTTGACCAGGAGGAGTGCTGTTAATATGCCTATCGTGCTACTTCATTATCAAATATTGTACATTTATAATGCAAGTTAAGGGAATCTAAAAACAACGCTCATTTGTTTATGGATATCAGTTAAAATATTCAGTAATTTTTTTCAATGCCAATAAATTAAAGCTGCAAATTGTAGGAGGATTATGCCATAAGTACTAAGAGTAGTCAAACGAAGTTGAAATATAAATCTGCAATCCCCGAAGCATGTTGCCTCGCAGTTTTGAAAATGAGACAGCAGGTATGCGTAGACATTAGCTTCAAGAATCCGGGTAACAGGGTTAATTTTCTTCGGCACAGAGTTCCCAACTGTTGACCCCCAAGTACTGACCACAAGGCTGTTTGCAGTTAGGGGGGTTAAATGCAGACCGGGTGGAGTGTGAGTGGACTTCAAATGCCAATTTGCTACTCTCCAGATCTCCTAGACTACTGACCTGCCTGTTCGCAATTGACAGTGTGCGTGTAGTGCAAGCTGCCCTGAGCCAAGTTGTGCAAATGTCTACTGGTAGCAATCGACCTCGTGCTCCCAGATGTCTTGTATAACTGACGGCAAGACGGCGACGAAGTGGGCGTTAGCACAGTCAATGTGAGAATTTACGAATTCTGACATACAGATTGTCTCCTCCGTTGTGCTGAGATGAGGCCCATCGGTTGTAAATCTATCGTAGGCGTAAATAGACCTGAGTAGCACGTAATGACATGTAATGTATGGCCGTGTCAACGGGGAGTGCTCCTGAGCAGCAGAGAAACTATTTCAGCACCAAGAAAATGACGTAGGCTGAAGAGCAGATTAAATTATTTCACATATTACCAGTGGCCATGCTAATCCTCTAGCGTCCGTATTTATGAGCAAGTGTCAGCAAATGGCACACGGCAGAAGTATAATAATTTCTACTTTTTCCATGAAACCGAAAGTAATATTGATAGTGTTTGTTGTATATTTATTTCATCTGCTGACCCTACGCGCAATGCGGGTATTTTTCAGCTTGCCTTTGCTCTAGGAACAAGAATAGCCACATAAAGTCAACAAATTCGAAATAAACGTTATCAAATTACGACTTTTATACACACGTTCTCTGTTTAGAAAAAATGATATTTTCCTCCCGAAATCCCCTTAATTTGATTATAAACGGGGTCCATCATCCTGCTATTGGCGGTCGTAACAAGACATGATTGCGTCCCAGACAGAGAAACGATTCAGTAGACATTGTTTGACATGTTTTCGAACAGTAACCCCTTACTTGTTGATGAACTAAGAGGTTGTATAAGCCAATAACAATTGAATTTGGACGTCCTGCATAAATATAGCATTATATCTGTTCATTTCACAAAGAACATCGATATTGTGGAGCCTTGTTCCCTAAGGCTCAAGGTAATGTCCTTGTATATGGCACATCTAAATGTTTTTCTATGGTCTCATGTCATTGCTCTCTATTTCATTAAATTTCCAAAAAAATTTTATCTACGGATTAGGATGAAATTCCCCATAGCAGTTTAAAATTCATCCATTTTTTTGCTGCTCATGATTGCAATATTTTTTAAAGATTTAAATGTATAAATCTCGCGTTTCTCCCAGTCAATACGATTGATCCTTCATGGTCACTAGACAGATGTGGTGCTCTCTGATAGAGTGAGCTCAGCGTAATCTCGTGCACGTTTTTATAGGTGAGTAATACATTTTTTTAATTTTTAAACCTTCGAGACAGTTTTCGTCCATTTTAAGTTACACTGAGTAACAAGGTGCGAGTTCGAGCCTCAGTTGGCCCACGCTCATATCAGCGCTACTTGTGCTTGTCAAAGTATAAATATCTCAATCTCAAAAATTCTAATTTTATCGTTTTTTATATTCAGTCTAGCTCTGGTATCACGCCCTCCATAAAATCAAAACTAAATAAATTTTGCTAAGACAATTAGTCCATAGGTTTAACACTGAGATCATGCTAAGAAGAACAATAACAGCAGTGGAAACCACATTGTACTATATATATATATGCCTGGGTAGCTGTATTAAACCAGATATAATTAGCTACATTCTATTCTTAAAAGTCCTCAAAAATAATGGTTTCCCGCGCAACTTCATCAGCTGCTGCATATACAAAGGCCCTGGGTAAAAACTTCTACAAGCCCCAATTTCGGCAATCGCTTACGTAGCGAACTTAGGCAGGTGAGTGAAGTGATTTAACTTACTTAACCGGCTATATAATACGCTGCTGCCGTAAGCGAATAGATAGTTCTAATGAGATTTGCCACTTTTAAATGGGCATTGCTTGATTACTTCTGCTTAAGACGGTTTGCTTCAAACCTTGCTTCGAAAAACGTTCCTTTCCTGTCTGATATGTGTAAGGATTTTGTGCGCAATTTCTTGTATTCGAGCACTTGTCCTTGTTTATTCAGTAACCTTAGCTGCGTCCCCTCTAATGATCCTGGCTAACTAAGATGTCAGAAATAAAGCATACAGATCCAATATTTCTCTGTAGAATAAGGAATAATATGTAGTAAAAACGACCATTGCCTGATCCCCATAATGAAGATGTGTGAGTGAGGAATCGGGCCATTTTTTGGGACAAACCATGATTGGTTCAATGTTGCGTGGTTGTTGTCAACATATAGCGGTGGAACGGACAATAGTAGCATTTTTATTTGATGCTAATGCTGGAGTAAAAGAGGTGAACATATGGTTAGTAAGAGATTTATTCGAAATTTTGTGCAGTGACACGTGTATAAAGACCAATTTTCTCTATTTTCTGCCAGAAGACCGAATCTTGCGGTTCAAAGTTCAAGAATTAAAAAATTCTGTCAGAATCCGTGAAATTTTACATTTTATAAGCAGAGCGAAAGCACACAGAGAAAGCGTTATTCGCTAGGGTGGCGCCAATTCCAAAGTGACCAAACAATTATAATTTGGAATTCTTGAAATCGCGTGTGTCGCCGAAAGCCACTATATATTTTGGAACATAGAGTTGGCAGTCTGTATTTGGCTATCGACACATTATTTCGCTGTATACGATAAGTGAGGTGTGGGCACGATATTTTGGACTGAGAAAATATGCTTAGTATGTCAAAGCGGCTGACCTCGTAGGCAGCTTACGCAGGCGTCGTGCTGTCGCTGCATCTCTCCGAATGTAACAGCAGCTTTATGCTCTCCTCCAAGAGTTTCCTGCTATAAACTACAGGTGCAGCTGTGTGATTACCAGTCAACTCTGCTTCGAGTAATTTCCTAATTACAAATGGTCATAAAAGTGCTAATAAACACAAAGCCAATCTTTAACATGACAAAATCAACAATATCCGCGCAGAGAAACTGGGACACATCCACCTTAGTTTTATCTGGAGAATCCGCATATGAGGGGCCAGAACAGGATTCCTAACATCCAATCATCCAATCCATGGTATGTCAACTACAATTGTGATGCAGGGATAGACGACGAGGAATTACTCCGAGTCCTCATATAATTATGTAGAAGATTGTATATTTGATAACTATCCCATCTTCATTACCTACGTTTCCCAATTACCAGTGTGGTTACCATGAGAAACAGCTTCATCTCAACCGACTTAGAAGCTCACTACCTACGGTGCTGACATTGCCACCGTAATTACACAACATTTAATGACTTGGTTGGCCACCTGTGGGTGTATCACACCAAGACTGGTAAATCAGTCCCGAAATATCTCACATAACATATTTGGCACTTCCTTAACTGCTCGCAGAGCCCATTCATCTAATGTCATCACTTGGGGCTCTTTGGTCACATACGCCTCAAAGACAATCTGCGATAAGTTACAACAGAGTAGTTCGCACAATTCCCCGTCAACACACGCACAATACATGAGCACGCCCAAAATTACAAACAGCAGACAAATACGTTTCACTTATCACGTAAGTGTGAAGTGCAGTCTTCGGCTCCTTCTCTTTGTGACATCTCTGCTACCTGTGAGGTCAAAACAATCACTTGCCTTTGGATTAAATAATTGTGTTACTCTGGGGAGCAAAGCGTGTGTGACACACGCAAATGAAATGTTTTTAGCTCTGCTTGCCATCCGTCTCAAACTCAGCATCTCTTGGTGGACCGGCACTGAGAATCGACTGGAACATGAAAAAAGGGAGGTTGAGGTCGACTCCCAAAGCATTTATCTCACTATAACCACCTTTAAACCTTTGAGACGATCACTGTGAGCCAGGGACGTGGCCAGCTGACGATTAAACCCATACCTCCAAGACTTCTTTTGATGGATTTGCTTTACACACATGTTGACCTATAACCGCACGTTAGACAGGCTGATTGACCTCTTTAGTGCAATACAGGCAGCCGACTTCTTCATTTGACCGTTCCCGTCAATGCATCTGACCCAATAACTGGCAGACGTGGGGGAGGGCAGTATGTGATCGCATCTGTAGAGATGCACTAAAGGATTGATCACGTAAACTGACGGCGTAAATGTACAAAATTTAAAACATCTGCAGTCCTATTGCAGATTCTAAGTAATGCACCATAACTCGATTACGCATTTTGATTACCGTCAAATGTGCTCATTTGAAAGCACTCAAAGGACTCAAGACAGCATTTGCAGACTTAATTTACATTCTGGTTTTTAAATCAGGTTTTGTATCTGGAAAACGTAAGGTTTGAGCCGTAGAATTAAACATCGTAAAGTATTGATTAAAAAAACCTGAATTAAATATTTCCTACATTAGACCAATACCATGGGATAGAGGCATGCTTACTTCTGTTGTCATTTGAGATCATATCGTTGGATAACTGAAGCCAAATTCACTATATGGAATATCGATTTTGATGGTTTTATATAAAAGTGACTTTCACGAAACACCGTGTGATAAATACGTTTTTCTGCATTCACTTGTTATCCCATAACGTCCTTTTAAACTGTTTAAACCTGGAAAAATGGTAACCTGATATTTTAAAGTTTAATTATGAAATATTTGCGAGCGTGCAATTTGCATATAAATTGCATTTTATACACCCTGTATGACATCTTGCTAGTTTAAAAAAATGTATGATACAGGTTATAAACTGCAAGCATAAACTTAAACGCAGGAGAAAAAGGAATGTTATCAAGGAGTTTAAAACGATTTTGGTATTAAATATGAATTCACAACAAAGTTCGTTCTGCCGTAATTTCCAGGGATTTGAGTAAATGTAAGATTTTTTACTATAGTAACCTTTAAGAGTTAGTTTATGGGAGTTATTTAAATGGCCGTTTTTACATTAAGGACGTCGAGAAAGTGCTACGGCATCTGCCTCTGATGATGGTTTCAGACGGGATTTCGAAATGTCAGGTCAATAAACTTCCTGTTCCAGCAATCAGGCATACTCCTTCTCAACATGCATTGCTTATAATTTAACGTGAAGACGCATATAATACTGGGAACTCCGTTGCCCATATCTGACCTGAAAACGTGTTCGTGTAAACAAAATATGAGAGTTCAGCTGAAGAGAAAATCAATCAAAGGATTACTGGTTTGGCACACAAGTTCTCAATAATATGTTTTAATGCATATAAGTATAGAAAATCAATGGTTATTTTTGTAATTCATATGTGATTATTGTGTAATGAATGTTATATTGACAGGTGACCAGGAAGGATGCTGATGCCCTCTTCGGCATGCTGACTAAAATAATTTGGGATTTTGATGTACGATAATATATATCATAAGCCTACCAAGAGCATAAGTTATAAGCACTAACGCCTTTCTCTGTTGTTCACATTGACCGACATAAAAATACATAATACCTTTAAAAATATAGTTTCCCTTTTGCATTGTTGCTTCCAAACATAGACAACACACACATAGAAAATGAACTGGACTTATTAGCTTTCATGCAAACGTAGTTAGCAGAAAATAGTCTTCTTGTGGTAACTGCTGGCACATTTTCAAAAAATAAGAATTCAGACTTTAAAAGTTAAGCGCTGCTGCCTGTACCTATCTGATTTCAGTGGTATATGAAAAATCAGCAGCGTCAGATTAAAGCACATCCTAACTGTCTTTGCACGGCTTTTGAAGAAAGAAAAGAAAAAGACACCATGCGTGCAAGACGAAATATATTCGTCTGCCTTTTTGAAGTAAAAATATGACACTTTAGACCTAAAATCGTCCAAGGACAGCAAGTTCAATAAAGACGCAGAATCTGCAAATTTGACGAGCTTGCCTACGGAGAAAAGGTCAGCGCACTTCAAATAATTCATATAAGGTTTAAATAAGTTTTATCCTAAGAAATCGTCAGCAGCAGTTTCTCAGCATTCACGGGTACTCCAGCGTATCGTGTGAAAGTAATATCTATTAGTTTTAAATATCAGGTCAGTCATGTGATCATTATGTGTTATTGGAATAGGCTATGCGATTGCTCACCTACATTCCTCTGATAATTTTGTGAAATTAATCTCTTTGTTAGCATATGCCTGCCTGGCATCAAGTGAAATATTCTTAATAAGTCCAGCCTGCAAAAGAGGAAATACCGATAAATTAATTGAATGTAGGGTGCTAAAAATAAACATTTCAGACTTTCTAAACACACAGACTAAGGGCACGAACTTTTACAAAAAAAGACGATGTACACGGATTTTATTTATTTTATTTTACGTCAAAAGATAAAATCAACGCGTTTTGTGGCCCGGAAAATGTAAGATTTTTTGCAGAAGGACAAAACCAAATGCAGTAAAAAGATAAAATGGGACTGTCCATTAACCACATGTAAATGCCCTGGTTTTTACGCTTTGTTTTATTCTAAACTTGAATTTTTTTGCATCCTCAGAGATACATTATTGCATGACATGAAGAATTTGTTAAACTTGTTTGCTTATGCGTATCACTCATGCCATTCTACATTAGTTTACATTGTCGTTGGCTGCCCAGGTTTCATCAGCAGCTATCGCCATAATTCAAAATTCCTTTTATCTAAAGTGGAATGATGACAGTCGGTTGGAATAGGTCTCGCTTAAAAAGAGGTGCACGCTAAATAAAATATTTTAAATTTTTCCATGATAATTTATTTTACTGCTTCACTGAGTTAAACAATTAGCATCAAAAAATATTTCAGAATTAAGCTTTATATTCCCTGATATAGGGTATGCTCTTTATTTTCTTTGCGTTCAACTCTAAAAAGACTACGATAATAGAGCTGATCATGCGAAACTGGACCTTTTTCGCTAATTCTGGCCGTGCTAGCATGTATTAGTTGGCCTACTATTTAATGTTCTTAATGTTAGTCAATGGAGCCATTAGTTTGAGCGAAATTCCCGTAAGTGCATCAGACAGTTGCGAGCACAAGCTGCCCACGCTCGTGAGCGCCATTTAAGGGCTAATGCGCATTGACCGAAACGGTGACCTTCCAGAGGAGGCTGCATGCATCAACTGTGCTAAATCAAACGTGTTTCTAAAGTAACCATGAAGCTGAGTGTATGTCAACAAAGCACGAGCAGATAGAGCCAGACCAGCGGGAGTTCCCCGTATTTGATCAAAGAGGCGTTTTATTCTTGCAGACTCTTCTAACAACGATTTTTATACCGGTTCCTGTCAGTAGCTGTGGCAGAAACATTTCAACGGGATTCATATGTTTCAATATTAAAACAATTATTTTAAATTTATTTTAACTAACAGGGGCTTAGAAAATCAAGGAAAAAAGAGCATAGTACACCCAAAGCCATTTTTAAAAAAGCGGAGTGTTTGCAAGCTGCTTCAAAGAGGCTCAGTCATTCGGCGGTCTTCTGACGTGATTTAAATATGTAAAGATTGGGTTGGACAATAATAAATTTGTTAAACATTATTGAGTTTTATTTGTAAACTGAAACCGAATAAAGATTAATGTTGACATTTCAAGAGACATTAAGCCACCTTTACGTACATTGTTTGAAATGGAGGCCTTAGCTATTTTTCGGGGTTATATTACTCCATTCCAGATAACATACCATAGTGGGAAGCGTTTTACCGTCGTCGCAAGCGTTGGCAGACCCGTTATGCGTATTTCCATTGCGTTCTGAATAGTCAACAATTACATTATAATAATCTGCTTGTTCATAATTTATTTAACTGTTGCCCTCATATTTTTCTCATTTGTGAGAATAATATTTGTTTTTCCACTTAACTCTGAAAACTACGACAAATAACATTGGAGTAACAGATTTCCAAATCAAAGCACTATTTTACGGAAAGATAGCGGGATGTGCAATCGTCTTTTAGATTAGTACATGTTAAGTAACTTTTGTATTTTATAAAGTGAAAGGTTTTTCACGTAAATAGCTCCTTCTTTATCCTTTATTGCATTTTCATGATATGTGAGTGACTTCTTGCATTTCCTATAGAACTGCTAAGTAGAATTTTATAGATTTAATTGACTTGTCGTGAGAGCGTACGTGAGAGTCATATTCAAGAAAAGCAGAATCGGAGGGGAGATAGTGTAGAACAATATGGAAGAATACCCATTTCTTTAAATTTCCCAATTTAAATAAGCTCTTCAGTTAACGTTCGCAGGTCGTCCTATGCTAACATAAATGAATCAACTGATAAATAGATAAATTACAAATATAACATAAGAATTCAATTTTGCAGAAACGAATCGATAGTAGTTAAAGATTCATGGATTTTTCGAATGTGACTTTAGAAAGGATCAGATCGCAGTTTTTTACGAAATGTTTTCTCAGCAACTTTATTAAAAGGTTAAAATTGCTAACATTGTAAGGCAGAAGGTAAATTAGAAGATCGTTACGTCCACAAATTTAGCAACAAAGCTAAATTCCTTTTTACGAAACCGAAACGTTTGACCTCCCTTATCACTGCCTGCAAAGATCCTTTATGGCGCAATTTTTGCCTCCTGTGAACCAGAATTCAAAATATAGCGAATCAAACATTTACTAGACTGCAATTTGTAGTTCATTTGGCTGGTAGACTCTGCCGAAGGCGTGATCAAGGTTCACGCAGTCGTTCGGAGGGATTAAATCAGTTATGTTTTAGGTGCCTATGGAACGAATAAATAGAAGTCCTTTTCGGAATAAATTTCCTTTTTTGTCTACCAGCAATATCAAACTAATGTTTTCGTAAAATATAATAGGAAGGTTTACAAGGCGATAAATATTCTTTAAAATGGCTGATTTTTGCGTGTGAAGAAGAAGGATTTTCACCGGAATAATGGCTTTTTATTCGTCTGAGCTTACGGCTCTTGCCTGAGTCCATTGCCAAGAATAACAGCAGCGCCTAAACGAATACCATTAATGGGGGGAACAGGGGCCAATAAAACACTAGAGTGATTTACAGGGGTCCTGGCGCTTTCAGATCGATAAATCAATCCGACCTTAGAAGCCATTTTCATGTAGAGGCCAGGCGTCGATTAATTCTCTAGGCATGTCTTACTTCAGGCATTTGCTTTATCCAGGATACTCAATGATTTCTATTAAATCAGTTATCGATTGGGTGCCGACATGGGGCCCTACGTAGTAACCGCCGCCCTCTGGACACCTTTCCCGCTTATTGTTGATCCCTGCTTTTCCCCC
Source organism: Schistocephalus solidus (assembly GCA_017591395.1). Classification (NCBI taxonomy): domain Eukaryota; kingdom Metazoa; phylum Platyhelminthes; class Cestoda; order Diphyllobothriidea; family Diphyllobothriidae; genus Schistocephalus; species Schistocephalus solidus. The sequence goes on from WEDG01001601.1 coordinate 61,710, forward strand.
TCCGCCAGAAATTTTACTCGTTTGCTCTTTGCCGTTTTATCTCGCGATGGACTCAGTGCGGCTAATCAAAATAATAAAGCCATTATTCCGGTGAACGAACAACCTTCTTTTTCACTTATACAAAGCACAGATAAGAAATTCGCCTCTATTCATGGATGATTTTCGATTTCACACTGACAGGGAAAAATGTTGCTTGCGGTTGGAAAAACTGAGAAAATGAGCAATAATGATGAAAGTTTGCGATCAAATAAAGACATTGCTTAGCCGCATCTTATTATTGACAACCGCCCAGTTTAGTGATGGGTATTAAATTGCGTGCTGATTAAAACGGACCTATTTAAATTGTTACTTACGCATTTGAGAACGTCGGTGTAACGGCGGGTTTCACTTGCCTCTGGCTTCATTCCCGCTAACATGTAAATTGCGCAGCTTTACGCTATGTAACATGGAGCAAGTACAATTGACGTTTAAATAGTAAAGCATAAAAGTAAGGTGAAAACACAAATAGACTGAGGGGTTCTTTAATGATAGAATTAATATTCAAAGTCAATCTTCGAATTCAAAGATGATTTTTGCAGACGCCACGCTCTGCTTTTGATAGAACATTCAGGATGCTACGGTATTATTTTGAGAAAAGTTCGAGGACGCATTAAAGAAACTACAACATGGCATCGATAATTTTCTTCCGTTTGTTTTGTGTATGAGGTTTGCATAGGGAAGGGTGATAAAACAGTGTGTTAGGGTGGCAGTGAGTGTTTGGTTTAGCCGTTTAAGAAATAGAGGTGAAGTCTGCCAGGGGAATACGCCACGAAAACTAAGCAATAACCGTTGGCCGAAATAAGTGCAGCGCTAATACACAAGGAGAAATGAAGTGCTCACAACATGGCTGATAAAAGAAAAGGTATGGTTTACATAAAGAAGCCTTCATCGCTTGCGCATATTTTTAGACTCGCATAGTGTATACCTAACCGAGTTTTTCATTGTATAAGGTCCCTCCAGAGCTACCTAAGGTACTGGATCACTGTCACCTGGTTAATAGCAGAAGTGACTGTTATAAAGTTCTGAAGAAGCCTGTATTGTTGCTAAGAACTATCACGGAGCAAGATGCCAAGCGCCGGCGGTCGCCCAACTGCATTCATTCTACTGCGCTAAATGTCTCTACTATCCTCCTCTTTCACAAGAACGAAATACTCACCAAACGATCACTGACGCCTCCACACAATGTTTTTAATAAATCAGCACATCACCATATCCGCAGTCACATACTACGCAACCTGAAAAGGTATCATAATCATTTTATAAATTTCTACTACGTTCCAACATTCCCCTATAACTAGACTGGTGCATGTTAACCAAATCCTATTTTGAATCTTTTTCTTCTGCCCTGTTTTATACAAATCTTATAAAATTCATTTTCCCATAAATTATTTCTTGATGTGAGTGGAATTTAAGCAACGTAGCCAGAGTTATAAAGAAAACCGCCCAATTTTCTTACCACATTGGGATAATTGTTTGTTTTGTGTACTTTGATCACCTCGCAATGACTTTTTTTGAAAATCTTCCTCTCGATTCAGCTTTACTTTGTCTTTACATTACGCGTCTTGCAACACCAGTAGAGACCGTTTACCGCGGTTTGGTTTCTTATGTTTATGTCCAGGACGTCATGAATTTCTGGCTTATGACAAAAACTACATATTATTTTTACGCGAGAATTAAATAGGCTTCACTACCTCGGAGTTCTGGATTTTGTCAAACAAGTACATATTGTGAACCTTTTTCTGTTATTTCTTCACTTTTGGAGGCTCTTGTGACTGGCAGATACTTATCACATTTAATCAGAGAGAGATAGAATGAGAGAAAGCGTTGTTGTAATGAAGACTAACATCGCAAATACGTCAACTGCGTAAAAATATTTAAATGCGTCTTGCACATTCCTGCTACAACAAAGATGTACAGCGCGCTGGCTGAGCTGGTGATATAATAATGGCTTTTGATGATCACGACAGATATATGAGTTCAATTTGCGTTGGGCACCGGCAAATTAGGAGAATAAAAGCTATTGCTTGTACTTTTGTCGACGCTTTTATCGACATTTCAGTTCAGACACTGGGTGATCTTAAATAAGTTGGTTGGATAGATTAGGTTTAAAATGTGATCGCTAAATACGTTACCATTGAAAACGGGGCTGCCTTTACTTAATTAACTCTTATTTTTAATATATATTTTCGCATGAGCAGCTTTATTTTTATTTATGAGTTTTCGCTTGGCATTTTTGATTTGAATGAACGACAAAACCGCATACGTCTTGAATTGCTCAATTTTCGTTCTGTGGCACTGGCTCGAAAGATATTTTTCCAACCATCGAAGGTAAACTGTTTTGAAAAAACCTCTCATCTCCTCCGAAAATTCAAATTCTTAAGTGGATTTATCGAGAATTTAACTGTATAATGGTGAATATGTCAAAAATAGCACTGTTTAAAAGACATTTTCTTGCTAACACGGTGGTTCGATTATGGCCTTCCAGTATCACGGTTTTTATTAAAGTTCCAGCTTCATTGGTCACCACCGAATTAGGAGAAAAGAAGCTATTTATTGTCTTTTAGTCAGCGCATCCATTTAAACTTAACTACAGAGCCGATTACTGGCTTGGTCGGATAGGGGTGATTTAAGAAATATTTTGAACTATGTAACTGGCACAGGTACAACCGTACCAAAAGCACAGGTATTTGCTAAAAGCTCGGTTAGGTTTTTCGCCGAAATCTGCCGCTGGTTAACACAGCTGCAACGGGTCCGGATGATCAGCGTGTCCCTTTAGCATTCCCGGCACACTTTTTGGTGCGTGTGGCAGTTTAAAAATTGCTGATTTCAATATCCTTCATAATTAATCTCTAAATTTGCGTAAATCAGTGTATTTGAGGGTGTATAGGCGTAGACAGGTGCTAGCTAAAAGCCTAAACACGTGTTTGGCCGGTAAGCTGCCGCTGTTTAACATAGCTTTAAGGGATTCGTTTGATACGGTTGTCTATACCTATCTCCTTATTATAGTTAAACTACGATTGTGTTTGAACCACGTTATTCTTATTTATGAAGTTTCGGCCTTGTATGTTGGAAGTTAATGTACACCAAAACCAGACATTTTTTACAGGTTACTTTATGTCCCGGAGGATATGTTGAGAAAAAGCGAGGATACAGCGCTTTAAAAACCTCACATCTCCAACAATTCAAAGTTTTTGTGGGATATATTGACACATTTCGTGAACTTTATTGTAAATGTCAAAAGCAGATATGATTAAAAGGCATTTCTCTGTGCGATCTACTCCAAAAGGAGAGATTGTTTTTCAGGATTACTACTGAATCAATAAGAACATAATATTAAATAATATTGCAGGTCTTCTGTGTTGCTTACATCTGTATAAAGCCAAAAAAACTTTTATTCGGTAGCACTAATATATGTCTACCAAACCAGTTATCTTATGACGACTGCCTCGTCTTTTCACGTAAGAAATCGAAAAATCGCCTGCACTCTCTGAAGGGATCGGGCGAACATTGCGCACCCAAATTAGCTCTGTTGAATCGTGAGAGTATAGTTTCATGCGCTTGCGTGTTATTATCATGTCTCTATTCAAGTGACCAGGGTATTGCTGATAGACAATCGGTTTTAAAGTGCGGGTCGAATTTAAAGAACTCTGAGAAATGCCATCGACAAAGGTTTTTTTACATTTCTTCTGAAATGCATGAGTCGGCTTGAAGCCGTCTGAGATATTTTATCATAGTTGACGTTGAATGGTCACGTATGCTCTAAACATGCTGAAAATGCGTAATTGTGCCCCTTGCACCCGGAAAGAGTGGTAGACTAAAGTTAAAAATGCAAACTACCGTCCTTTGAAGACGAACAGTTTACTGTGACAAATATATATCAGCGCCATCAGACATTAGGTTGATAGTATCTGTTTAGATCGGAGGAAAACAATTCAAACGCATAAACATTTGCAACTGTACTTCGGAATTTTTAAATATTGTAGATGGACAGACCCCAAAAGTATGGGGCTCTTCTGTGGTCATTGCCAATTATGGTCCTTCGCCCCTTTTGCGTTATGAACATGAATCGGAACCAGTAAGTAGAACGATACTATATTTTTGAATTTTTTAATCTGTGAAAAACAATGTTGTCACTTTGTGTATATTTCGATCAGAAAATGCATGTATCATTAGCACTCGATCTATTACTGCCCGTGAGGTCTGTAGAATGAGTGTTAATTCAATAAGGTTCCTGGTCTTATATGTCTGGAAATAATTTTTACCTTTTAATTGATAAAAGCAAAAATGTAACACCATGAGGTGCTACAGATAAAGTTGAAGCGGTCGCTGGGACAAGAATATAACCCATTGTCAGGGCAAGAAACACCTGGCGTAATTTATCAGATCGGATTGCTAACAAATCAGCTTTGTTGGACAATATGAAAAACTGCTCCTGACTTATGTTATCGAACACGCGATATCAGTGTAAAGAAATGACGCAACTTATCATGTTGTGGCTAATGGAACGAGAATCGGCAACACTTTTTAGTTCAACGTGGCTGACATTATCGCGAGAAATGACATAAGCGTAAGCCGCCTGTTGCTTCAGTCCTGTTTCTCGGGACCCCAGTGTAGAAGCAAGTGCAATAAACTCTTCAACCTATAATAAGTACTGATGCTCCATTTCGCAAAAACAATTATCCACTCGGGTAATGCACAAGCCAACATAGTCTGCAGTCTAATGCTGATTAGCCACATGGCCAAGCTATTATCACATCATCCTCCAAAGCAGCCTTAGACATTTCAGTAATTATCGACTTGCATACCGTTCATCGAGCAATTTGCGCATCGAGGAGAACCCACCCTCCATAAATGGAGAGCCATTAATTTTCCCAGGTATGTAGGTGCATAAATTCTGCATTGGATTCATAGCTGATGCTATCTCTAAAGATGCGTTTTATCATGCATCCGAAGCGTTAGACCAATAAACTCTAAATCCCAGCAATCGCGACTATTTCCAAATCAACTGGCGTAGATAATGTTCCCTATTGCAAAAGAGAAGAAAACAGCTTGGAGCTTGATGCTTCAATTATGGACACGAAACCCAAGGTAACCAATTAATAATGGCTTATATAAGGAGTATACAAAATAGGTAGTTAAATATAACTTGCTGAAGACAGCTCCCAGGACATCTCACTGTGCATTATCTGGTTGGTAATCTTTAATATGTTGAGTCATATTTTGCGGAATGCGAGAGTAAATTGGGAAAGGATTGCTTCAATGGCTTTACCCTTATCCAGAACACTACATTTAATGCTTCCCCTTATATCAACCCTAATTGTCACCATAATCCTGTTAATCAATCTAACTATAACATTAAATGCAGCCATAAGTTTCTTGAAATATGACGTTAAAACACCTCTAAGGAGTCTTATTTTCTTTCTCACGTCCACTATAGGGGCAATATATTCAAACTCTACCGTTCAATATTATACAGGGAGAAATGACTTGTTAGGCTCTTGCATAGGATCAAATTAATAGGCATTAAATCAAACAGATATTTGAATGAGTAACACGGATTGGTGTTTATTTTGCAAGGTAAAAGTCCATCAAAGTGTCAAGACGTTTTCATAAATAAGCGACATTCAACAAAAGGAAAAGAGACTGATATTTATTTGCATACCCAGGCCACAGAAATTGGTCAAAATACTTTAAAATAAGGTAACACTCTATGTATAATTGAGTTAATAATTACAATAACATAGGTTTGATTCAAGCTACAGTTACATTCACACATTAAACATTTAATTTCAACGTATATGGTCAATAGCGTTAAGTGGTGACTATTGTAGTTGAAAATAATTTAAGAACACACCACGGGAAATTTGCACGCGAGTACGCTGCTGGTGAATGCCTTTAAATCGAGCAAGCTATCAACACGAAAACTTCGTGAAGTAACAGTAATGGAATGAACGAAAATAAAAAAAGGATGCGAGAAAAAGCATTAAAATTTGCTTCAGAATTGTAAAGCCCCATATATAATTTTTTTTCAGTGTCAGAAGTCTTTCATCAGTGGCTACAATTACCTACGATATATGTGTTCGATTGATAACTTATAAAGGGAAAGCAACGAAAACACACGAAAATTCGTTTCTTAACATTTTGCAGAAACGAGTTAATATTTCAGTACAATTTATTTTGGACATATATATATATAATTCAAAGAAAATAATGTCCTTTCGAATCAATAAGACACTTTTTTCAGTAAATTATCGACGCTTGTTCCCCAGGTCGTCGTCAGACTTGTGGTTAGTGTGCAAAAATGTTGAAATTTTAAACGATGCGGAAAAGTCAATATTGCTGTATCATTCCTGCCAGCACCTGTTACTATGAGTGGACATCTCATTTCGATCGGCTACAACCTTTTCCAATTTTATTTGGGATTGTCGTAAACGGCATCCAATTCGATTTGTCTATTAAGGCACTTGTCATCAGAGTAAATGACATCAAATGTGCCCGGCATTATTTCGATTGGCAGAAGCCAACAATGCTAGTTTTATTTTCAAATTTAAATTTTTGCCCAGTTTCTAGTGTGGGCATGACAACTTAATACTTTTAACTGTGTTTGCACACTCATCACAGGTCTGATAACAACCTGGGGATACAGTGTCAAAAATTGACTTAAACCGTTTCTAATTGTTTTATAGAGAATTTCTTAGCTTTGAATTATACTTCTTGGGATACCTATCATCAAATGTTTGCAAATGTATACAGAAGTTAAATAGGTTTTTGGGAAAATAGTAAGGTTTTTGATAGTTTTTCGACACTGGTTACCCAGGCCTGCATCAGACTTAAGTAAATCTGTAAAACCGATAGCATTTCAACTGTGCGTAAAAAATAACTGGCCGTTTTTAAAGGCGCTCAGAGGCGCCTCCCGTGCGCATCAGTCAATTTTGATTGGTTATCGTCCCTTCCACTTCCCCCTGATGTTTTTGTACACGGCATTTTACATAATTTACCGATTAATGCATGACTGATCAAAGTGCATGGCCTCAAGAAACTCCCGGCCTTTTGGGAGTGACATAATCTGACGATGTTTGTTTTGTCCCAGGCAAAGGTGTGTCCAGTACAAGGCTGTTCATGGCCACTTTGGACAAATGGTCACGCCTCTTGACCGCATTTTGATGTTCGTGGATGCCTAAGGAGACGACATTTCGCGTTTGGCCACAATAAACGGTATCACAGGCTTCACATGAAACTAATAGACGACGTCGTTTTCATCAAAATACTTACCATATCCGTAAAGTGTACAAGCTAAATGTACACGGCAGCCGCTTATGGGCACATTTAACAACGAACATTGAGCATTTGCTTTGAAACTAACTTTCATTCGTCCGAAATGCTTTAAGCAACTGAAAGGAACTCCATTGGGTCACCCATCTATAGTTTTTTCGCCACAACCTGCCGGCAGAATCTCGAGGCCACAGCTCTTCAATTAATTTATCATAAATTATGTCTCCGTTATGTAGACGACACATTTGTTGTCTTTAAAAAGGACCGACCGGAATTGCTTCATTAAATCCATTAACTCCAATAATCCGTGATTTAAAATTCACACTCAAAAAGAAAATGGACAATAAAATCCCATTCCTGGATGTTATCGTGCAAAAAAATGCAGACGGAACACTTCGCACATTAGTTTATCGAAATAAAACATCAGCCAAAATCATTCTACGTTATGAGAGCAATAAGCCTATTACTCACAAACGGAAGTCTGTCAAGAGTCTGCTGATTTTAGCAAAAACACGTTGCTAACATAAAAACAAGAAACCAATTTTAATTGATCAACGTTAACGATATAACGTCACAGAAACAAAGAAAGGCAGGATTGCCCTTTTTAGTTCAATGGTTAACCATTGAAATAAATATAAGCATATATAAGAAATGTATGTGTAATATAGCATAAGATTCATTTGATTCCGTATCAATTTGACTTTCAGTCTTTCAATTTGCAGATATTCGTCCTTTTAAATTTATGACTAAAAGGACAACGGGATGCATATTAATGTTCAATTTCTGTTTTCTTCCTAGAATTTATACCTCGACACAGAAGAAATGACCATTCAAAATGGAACGTGTTATGTAAAAGGCAAAGAAGTTGGCAGCCCTTGCACATTTACAAATAGTACGCGCCCTTTGGAAGTTTATTGGTGCATATTTTGGCGAAGTGATGCTTTTAAAGAAGTTTTCCCAGTACCAGTGCAGCTATCATCATTAAATGCTGCTTCAGGATGACCATTGACGAGATCAGGCAAAGTGGCCGACACTTTTGAACAGCCTCCCAGCGTTTGTCACGCATAACCTGTTGAACGCACGATTGTCAAGGTTTCCACAAAATCTCGGATCTCATCTGCGTATGAGTAGCTTATCTGGCAAAGTCAGAAGGGATCCTTGCGACTTGCCTTCCCGAGCTTCGAGGACCTAATTATCTTACCAGCTGACATTTTGCAAGCGTTGACTTTGAGTACATTTTTAAAGTCATCTCAAATGCTATTTTTGACATTTGTTAGGGGCTGGTTGCATTTACTCCCAAGCATCTCGTGTTTCGTGCGGCTGAATTACGGGGAACCTTTCGCAGATAAGCTCACACACGGACATCAGGCTTTGAGACCGTGAAGTCAGACGGTCAAAATGTAACTCAACCATGACTACAAAGTCGCTCTCACTCACAGCGAGACCAGATATTTTTTCAGTAGTTTATCCACTCCCATAATCTTGGAAGACTCCTTCCCATACCGGTTTGAATGCTCAGACCACTGGAATTGACGTTGCACTCACCGACAGCTAGCCGCTGTTGCAACAATAACCTGCGACTTGTATATTCGCCACCACTGGTCATAGTATTTAGGAATCTCACTCATGTTAAATATCTTTGTTTAGTCACAAATTTATTTGGGAGAGTTTTTCTGTATTTCGATTGACTAACCTCATGCATCTTTTAGCCTCTACTGGAGTTTTAACAGAAATCAAACTTTCCTCTGTGACTGGGCATCATGACTTAATCGCAAAAGGCGAGAATTGGTTTTCTACCTTTTTTGCCCCAGATTGCGTATTTCCAAAAGCAGTAAAAGGTAATTGCAAATTACTTAAAATTTCATATTTTCCATCCAAAAATTCCCTTTACGTAAGAATAATTAAGAAACTAGTGGAAAAGTCAGGCTATTATAGTGCGTTTGCAGTAGAGCTATTTTACTGAGAGATTTTATTCTTTGCGGACCTGATACTTGTACCTCATTGCTTCAGGCGCAGCTATTCCCACGGTTTCTCTACCACTCTCCAGATTTATGAAAGGACAAAATGAAGTGAAAATCACCTTTGCTGCATTTATTGACGGAGGAAAATATGAAGTAATTTTATTTAACTCTTTATCTGACTTTCTAACTTGGAAATTTTAGCAGTAGGAAACTTATTTGAAAATAAGAAAGTTCAGGTAAATTCGTACACCATGGGCCTTTACTGTAGAGGTAGACGTTTGAAAGCGCACAGAGCTAAATTATGTCATCTGGTTATTTTTATTCGTGAGTATATAACCAATTACTTTTATTTGCATTCAGTCGACTTTTGACATTTTATATGAGAATTCGCAAAAATCATATAATTTAATGTTAGTTAGTGGGCTACAACTGTGAAACTTTCTCTTAACTATGGCTTACAATTATTGCTTGATACATATGGCGAAATTTCAGAAGGCACCTACACATTGCTTATGTTGTTTTTAACTTTATTTGCAATACTATTTGCAAAATGAATCTAAATGCTTAGAGAACTCGAAAATCAGCTTAGATTTTGAGGACATGTCCCTATTTACTTAATGGAAAGGTGAATAATTACTTTTAAATTGGGAAAGATATAATGGGTTTTTCGTGTGGTAATGGAATATAACTACAAAAAGCTGATAATGCAAGTAAAATTACTTATTGCGCGAATGCGTTTGCGTGATCCCTTTTCTCACTGATTAATTATTGGAAGTTAATATACGTTTTTAAAGGAAATCTGACGATCCTTATTTTTAGATATCACTTTATGACGGATCTGATCAAATCTGCAAGTGGGATATCTCAGGTCGACCTTCAGGAAATCATACATTCTGCAGTGAGTTTACCAACAACTGGCTAGTTCCTACTATACGTAGGTATTCACAAACAGAAATGTATCTAATGTTACTTTTTATTTTAACTAAGATGGTACACATATTTAAAAAACGATCAAAACTGAGATAAATACTTAATGTTTTGAATAATATGTGAATTCGAATATGCGTTAATGAGTAGATAACTGAATGCTGCGGTCAAATTTCACCCTTTTAAGAATTGTTCGCGTTACCTCCAACAACATGCCACATTTGGAAACCTACTCACTTGAACAAACTTTAAAAATGTTTGACTCCCCTGATAAAACTAAAAAGAACAGCATGAGTCTTGCATGTTTTAATCCGGAAACATTACAAATTGCTGCATTTGTTTACAACATCAACATATTGCAGTTTATTAATATATTGAAGACGACTCATCGAAAAAAGGACATTTCTTAATAAAATCGTTTCCTTTAGCAGAACACGCGTCACATCAATCACGTGTAAGCAGGAGAGGTCCAGAAGCCTGATTTAGTTTTGAAGTTCCAAATGCTGATAATGTCAACGTTTTTTACTTCGAGCCGTTTTTTACGTAAATTTTCTACGTACCTTTAATATCTGAATGCGGTGCGAAGAACGACCGGAAAGCATTGATTTATTTTCTTTCAAGCGGAAGAAAATGCAAAAAGCAGAGTGCTCTACAATTTTTCCGCAACACAGTTATTAACTGACCAGCACGTCATAGTGTGCTGGGCAGGGTTGTAATAATCATGAACCTGACGTTTTCACAAACTTTAAGCACTGGCATTAAGACAATTCCAAGACCTTTTGTGCACAATTGAAATCATTCACGACAGTTAAATATTTTGTAAAATGTGTAAGGTGAGTCTTCGCATTACCCGTCAACCTAGTGGTGTTGTCGTTTTTTTAAATTAATATGAAAACAAAAAGTAATTGAGCGTACGTTAGCAAAGTTGACCTTACTCTGCAGTGAGCCTAAGGTAGCCGCTGAAGAGAAAAGCGGTCAATTATAGCAGAATGACATCCGACTCTTTGCATAATAGACATTTCTACTCGCAGCAAGGTTCGTATACCCGAAAAAAAATATGTGAATAACCGGTTCCTATTTAATTCAAATCGAAATTTACATCGTTGTTTGCCTAGCAAATCATGGGCAAGCCTACCTCAATTTTCCAGGAGAGGCCCACTCAAGTAACAATACGGTAATTAATAAAGTATTTAACTCTCGATCTTCAATAGAAACGCTATTTGCAAGGATCAACGCAGAACATTTCTTCTCACATTTCTTGTCAGTCATTTACTAACATGTTAATTATGTGCAACAACCAATCTGGAGTCTTGAGCCCTTATGTATGGGATGATTTCTGTAAACATGAACAGAACTACCAGAGAATTGTCAAAAAAATCAGAAACTGTTCCCGCACTATCGTTGTAGCAATGCCAGTGCCTCCAGTTCGTTAAAGAGAAAGGGTAATGGAAGGCCAATTTACCATAAGACACTTAGAAACGATACAACAGAGTCACCGCAGATCTGTCCCAAGCATGTGAAGATCTACCTGGAGGCTTGGGTAACACGCTGTTGAACGTGCGGGAAAGTCTTATACGCAGGTAAATTATGGCCCATTAATTCTTATCCCTGTGCCCAATGCATGTGTGTACCGGGGCCTTGTTGACTGAAGCCATCTTTTAACAAACTTGTGCGAATGAAAGAGCAACAAAATTGAGTGATTTGAGGGGCATATTGCGTGTGCTGAAGATGGCAGTTGTAAGCGAAAACTGTGTTGACCAAGCGTGAAGACTGCCACAGTACCCACAACCACTGCCAAAGCCGATGTCTTCAGCGACCAAAGGAATTTTTCATTGTTTAACTACGAGGAGCATCCAGGCATTCGGGAGAGAGAATGTGAATTGACTCTGCGGTTGCTAAATTTGGAAGGATGTGGACTAAACCTTTGAGTGTGTGATGCGATTGAAAACTTGAGGACTGAGTTTGGTTTAGGGTAAATACAGAAGCACAGTGGATGGAGGGTTATACGAGCAGAGTATCCAGAGCATTGTCCGAGAAAGTAGCCTTGAGGCAGACGTCATTGTGTGCAAAACGTGTTTATCTCCCGAGTAATAACCCGACATTGGTCATTTTAGTTAAAGTTCCAGAGGAGGTCGCGTTGATCGCATTAAGGGTTTCCAAACCCTTCTATAGGTACGATGATGGACTTTAAAAACTGAGATTTGAATTTGGTACCACGGTTAGCGTTATGGATGGTACATAACGGTAGAATTAAAGTCGTCCGACAACTTTGAAGGAGATAATACGGAAATTTCAATTCTTGAAGGTATTCAAAGTCCAGTGCAAGGTGCATCATGTGATGTTCGGCAAAAGAGTTCATCATCACGTTTCTGTGAATGAAGGCACTGTCAAAAGCAAGGTCATGGCGCGCTCTGTCTTTAAAAGTCAGACCTGTCCTGTGCAAATTTCTTTGTAAAAGCCACATGCATAGAAACTTAAAGTGCACAATGGCAGGCTGCAAAATGACCGTCAGCTGAAAGTGGATCTGGTAGAATGCTGGAACCAGGAAACCGTTTCATGGTCCACTAGATGCGGATTGGAAAAGGGCCAGATTGGTATCATATTCAGGGCCTGGCAGTGACCCACCATGAGTACAAATTGTCAGGACTGGTCTTTATTACCTTTGGCGAGGTTAAAGTGAATGCCAATGATAGGCAGAAATCAGATTTGGCACAGCTGGAAGAATGGGTGCCAGAAGACAGGCACCATTGAGAACAGGTATAACTAGTGAGGTTAGGTAGAAGCGCTGATATTCAGACGGTTTAGACGAGGTATTTAACGAGGAGATGCAAAATGGCTATTTACGTCAAGGACAGTAATAGGCGGACACCACGAAGAAAGGGAAACCCAGGGCAGTGAAGTCGTAGTCTAGTCATGTGGATAGGTCAGCAGCTATTTGACAAGAACATCAAACAGGCAAGGACGTCTGTAAAAATGACACCGTTGACGTCAGCAAATAAAAAAACTGCAAGACAAGAAAGGGGGAAGACCAATGTCAACGAAGCGGTACCCGGAATAAAAGGGGATGATTTGAGAAAAAATGATGCCCTGAAAGAACAAACTGGGATTTTAGCACTGACGTTTGGCTGCTGTGGATGGATGACACTCATCTGAGCAACAGTGTCAATCCGGAAATGTCCTTAATAACAGTTTTTGCATATTTAGCGTGTGCTTTTCGATCTAAAGTTCCCCTGCAGATTATTTATACAAACCTTCTGGTTGACTGAGGAGAAATCAGCAGAAGGTAAAAGAGCAACACATTTTGCGCGTAAGCTGCTAGGATACAAGCAGCTGGCCACTGCGTTGGGACGAAATGAAGGAGTTAGCTGGGCAGCCCTCTATCTCTCTCAGTTCGGTAAGCTCGAAACCACTTTGTGCGCTGTGTGTCTGAGCATGCAATCAAGGCACACTCAATGACTCAATGCTGTGACTATGTTAAGAAGCTGTAAAACAGTTGATATCACAGAAACTGTTCATAGAGATAAATAAACGGAGAACACATTGGATGTTGCATATAATGCCAACCAACTAAGCTAAGTAAAATATACTACGCATTAAGCGGGCATTATTTCGTAGATTCTAGAAAGATAAAACTCAGAGTATTTGTATAACATTCATTTTGTCCCCTTATTCACTATACCATGCGGAATTAACTTGACGGTTTACAGATTTTATTGTGACGAAAATTTTTTGTGATTCCGAAAAAGCACAAATTCCGCATCCTTCACCTTAGCCCACATGTATATCCATTTTACGATAAATGGAATTTCCTAAGCAAGCTTTTTTTCTTTAATAATCCAAAGCTTTGCGTCAGTCTCAATCAATCAATTACTGACGGATTGTATATAGTTTCCATTATTCAAAGAAAACTGTTTAGAATTCGGGAAGGCATACAGTCAAACTAAGAAGTGACTTCAAGTATCCAAACAATAAGCGTGATCTTACTGGTGCATTGGGAAAAAAAGTAAGACCACGTGTTATTGATATACTCACGTGTCGGATACGCTTTAAATTTCACTAGGCGATAATTTCAAGTCGCTGTTTCATGCTGCTCTCTGGATCAGTCCCAGGCATACGGTTGGAATGGTGTCCACTTCTGCGCCCAATGTAAACTGAAACCTTTGACTGCTACTCTGCTTGGCTCATCCTCTTAAACTTTGAAAAATATCCGCAAGAAATACGTTTTGGTACTAGTTGGCTAACGTTTCCATGGCTAATAATAGTCAATGTCCTGCAGCCTCTGTCAGACGGACATTGAGTCTTACTTGTCCTACCAGTAACAGAGAGAAAACAGACTGAATTCGAACAACTGCTGTCCGTTCGTTTGCTTTTTGATATCCTTCAATAATTGCACTCTGCGTTCTCAGACATTACCTCCCAGTTAGCACAACATGTCTGTGGTGCGACAAAGTGAAGTCTGTTGGCAGTGTCTAAATTATACATCTAAAATTAGACCTTTATTGCAATTTCCGAATTTCTATGAAAGTAACCGATGTGTCCTTGACCTATTATTGCCACGATTTTGATTGCAGGAGGTTTCTGATAGAATCGAGCAGGTGAGCTTCAGGGGTAAATGCAGAATGATAAGAATTGATCCTTGCAGCAAGAGATTATTGCCTGATGTTTCGGATATTGTACCTATCATGTATCCAGGCGACCGGCCAAGCCAACATCGTGCCATTTAAAACCCTCAGGGGTAATAGCAAGAGCATGTAATTCTAGTACGCGTGCAGTCGTGTGGCCATTACGTTTTATAAATACTTCACTCTCTGTGCATCCTCTACACTTATCTGCGATTGTTTCTGATAAGAATGAGGCTCCAGGCGTAAGACTGATGAACGTATTGTTCAAGGGATTGCATCCTATCCTTTTGAATTAGGCGATGTACACAGTTAGCGTCGAGATTCTCTGTCTTTTTAATTAAATTCATATGAACGAAATTTTTGACGGTCATTTTACGTGTTTATAGTCACACTGTAGGACATTAACAGCTCAAACCTGATTGTTGGAATAAATAGGTAATTAACTGATCGATATGGTTTTTTTTAAAAAGCATCCTAAATAGTTGTTTTCTTGGCCACTGTAAACTTGCTTTCGTTACTTTATTACTCCTTCATTGCTAAGGAGTCATTTTTTATAAATTATCTTAGTAAAATAACACGAAGGCCAAACAAAAGCAGCATAAAGCACATTTATAAGACCAGGCCATAAATAGTGAATTTCAGCTATTTTCAATGGGTGTTTCGCTCATACATTTTCTGTGTCTGATTCTACTATCTCGTTTAGATAAAAATATTCAATGCATAAAAGGTTGATAAATGTACTCTTAGATAATGTCAAATTTAGCAATTCCTGTAAAATACGGCAAATATTTTACTTTTTAGCTGTCCAACTTGGATTTCTAATTGGATGTTTTATTTTCTGGCAGAACTGGTACCTCGAAATCAAAACAAGGAAAGGTGGTTCAACGGAATCTTTCGCAAAGGAAGCAAAAGTAGGAATTCATATGAGTGGTGGATCGACAATGGAGGTATTGTTACAGTTTCCGTCGATTGGTTGCAATCAGGTACGCCTTTTCTCCCGGAAGCTCTGGTTATTTTAATACTAAAATTCGCTTGCTTTCAACGAACGTCCTAATTTTATGATTTCAATGACCTGCTAATTTTTCGATTACGCAAGCGTATTAACGAAACAATATAGTGCTGAAGATAAGCTTAAAGTTATTTTAATAGGGTTTTTTATATTCACTGAACGCCAAACCTTTATCAAACCATTAAATTATGTGTAGATATTCTTGTAATGAATTATAAGGCAAAGCAAATTCGGTTCTCTCTTATCATTTTTGACCTTATGAATGAAAGTAAATTTATACGCAGTTCATATTCTACGTCATGCCAACGATGTTGTTAGCTCACCGATGTATGTCTGATAGAAAATGATATGTATGCAACAGTCACCTTTTTCTAAATAATCCACATTAACGTTTGGTTTTTAAACTGGCCTTTTAGAGCGTCGCCTGTTCTTCTCTGGCGGCTGGTTAGATTAACAGCAAAGAACTCTGCATAGCATAAAAAAATGCAATGGAAAGGTTGCGGAAATAAACAGAATTGGTGGTTTTAGTCCCCCGTCTGACAAAGGAATATATTTTGTAAACAATTGTCCAAAGGTATTCGGTTTTCCGCAAACGATCGAAGTTAACTTTTCTGTTTCACTTTATAGGAAATGCACCTGAGGATGCCATATGCACAAGTTAGTTAATGCACTTTTTATGATTTGCAGTTGCCATTTTCAACGTTGCTGTCTGAGCTCTGAAATGTTTGTTGTTTGCAGATATTGTCGTCTACAGTTAGCAAGGGTAGCACACATGAGAGAGAAATTGCATGTTTCAAAGTATTCGCTTGGTTGGAACCCGTTTTCCCTTTATGCCGAATGTATAAATATGAAGAGATTTGGATGCTTCCGAATAAATACTCTTCTTTATCCGTGTATTTTCTTAGATGAGTACACAAATCTGTTCCATAAATCGAGAAAAGCAAAATGATTGAACTTAAACACAACTGAACTGTGATATTTGCGATAGGATTGTGGGTTCCTCTGACTAAATAGCCGATGGAATTCGAAAGATAGAGAGGTCGAAATACTGACTGAAACATCTGACAGATGAGCTTATGCAACAGTTGACTAGCGCGCAATTATATTGAGCTTAACAAGAGTAACAATAATCAAATTACACTGACGAATATAATGCAAACAGGCAATTAATTATTTATAACTAAAACATTTAAATAAAACCATATTTTTTAGTTTAAATAAAAAGTGTCCTTCAACTGATTTTTCATTATGCGTACATGACAAATTGCAACTTATAATAAATTTTTATGATATCCGACATTTTAAGATATGAATAAATCTGGTTCCGGTAAGTCAAGTTTGGTTGTGTCAGCTTAATCAAATGAGCGCTCGTTAAGTAAAATCTTTTTTTATTTTGTCTATAGATTAATTGTCCCATAAATAAATCTCTGACCCGGATTAAATTTATCTGAAGCACGTTTTATGGGTGGGACCAAACAATGATAAAAATACTAAGAAAGGGTTGGTCACCCACTGCGGGGGGACCCTGTAATATAAATAATACTCTCAACAGACGGTCAATAGTATATATATATATATATATATATATATATATATATATATATATATATATATTGATAATTTGGAACCGACAAAGACAAGGGAGACCGAAATGGCCTTTTCTGGCTTATTAGCCGTCATCAGCCAGTCATACCCAATCCCAAGTTTGGAACACCTGGGATTCGAACCAGCGACCTTTGGTATTTGAGTCGAACGCTCTACCATTGAGCCACGGGCTCGTTGCTTTGTCGGTTGCGATCGGGAATATGATGATAGTGTGTGGCTCACCGATCTGCTTGAGGAACATTTATGTTCCGTTGTGCCCTGGAACTCAGACTAGAGTACTCACAGGCAGTCGCGAAGCGACGTGTAGCATATGTTGATAATGTGGAACCGACAATGAAAAGGGAGACCGAAATGGCCTTTTCTGGCTTATTAGCCGTCATCAGCCAGTCATACCCAATCCCAAGTTTGGAACACCTGGGATTCGAACCAGCGACCTTTGGTATTTGAGTCGAACGCTCTACCATTGAGCCACGGGCTCGTTGCTTTGTCGGTTGCGATCGGGAATATGATGATAAAGTGTGGCTCACCGATCTGCTTGAGGAACATTTATGTTCCGTTGTGCCCTGGAACTCAGACTAGAGTACTCACAGGCAGTCGCGAAGCGACGTGTAGCTTATGTTGATAATGTGGAACCGACAATGAAAAGGGAGACCGAAATGGCCTTTTCTGGCTTATTAGCCGTCATCAGCCAGTCATACCCAATCCCAAGTTTGGAACACCTGGGATTCGAACCAGGGACCTTTGGTATTTGAGTCGAACGCTCTACCATTGAGCCACGGGCTCGTTGCTTTGTCGGTTGCGATCGGGAATATGATGATAGTGTGTGGCTCACCGATCTGCTTGAGGAACATTTATGTTCCGTTGTGCCCTGGAACTCAGACTAGAGTACTCACAGGCAGTCGCGAAGCGACGTGTAGCTTATGTTGATAATGTGGAACCGACAATGAAAAGGGAGACCGAAATGGCCTTTTCTGGCTTATTAGCCGTCATCAGCCAGTCATACCCAATCCCAAGTTTGGAACACCTGGGATTCGAACCAGTGACCTTTGGTATTTGAGTCGAACGCTCTACCATTGAGCCACGGGCTCGTTGCTTTGTCGGTTGCGATCGGGAATATGATGATAGTGTGTGGCTCACCGATCTGCTTGAGGAACATTTATGTTCCGTTGTGCCCTGGAACTCAGACTAGAGTACTCACAGGCAGTCGCGAAGCGACGTGTAGCATATGTTGATAATGTTGATATCAACGGAACATAAATGTTCCTCAAGCAGATCGGTGAGCCACACACTATCATCATATTCCCGATCGCAACCGACAAAGCAACGAGCCCGTGGCTCAATGGTAGAGCGTTCGACTCAAATACCAAAAGGTCGCGGGTTCGAATCCCAGGTGTTCCACACTTGGGATTGGGTATGACTGGCTGATGACGGCTAATAAGCCAGAAATGGCCACTCCGGTCTCCCTTGTCTTTGTCGGTTCCACATTATCAATATATGCTACACGTCGCTATGCAACTGCCTGTAAGTACTCTAGTCTGAGTTCCAGGGCACAACGGAACATAAATGTTCCCCAAGCAGATCGGTGAGCCACACACTATCATATATATAAATATATATAGGTTAATGTGATAGTGATAGTGATAGTGATATGTGTTACTCAATGATATGCTTAAAAAAAATGTACGTTCCGTTGCGCACGGGTGCTCAGAATATAGCCCTCGCAGGTGGTCGCGTAACGACATGTAGCATATTTTGATAATGTTCGAATCCCAGGGTTTCCTCAATGGCGATTGGGTATGACTGGGTGATGACGGCTTATAAGCCAGAAATGGCCATTCCGGTCTCCCTTGTCTTTGTCAGTTCCACTTCATCCATATATATATATATATATATATATATATATATATATATATATATATATATATACATATATATATATATATATATGATAGTGTGTGTCTCACCGATCTGCTTGAGGAACATGCATGTTCCCTTGTGCCCTGGAGCTCAAATTAGAGCCCACGCAGGCGGTCGCGTAGCGACCTGAAGCATTTAATTTTTAAGAAGAACTGACAAACCCTTGTCTTTGTCCGTTCTACTGAATATATATATATAACTTGCATTACAAACACTACGGACATTGTGGGTACCAGCTTAATTACAAGGCATGTGTTTTGTAAATATTCTGGCACAGCGTGAAACACAAATTACTTTATTATACGTTATTTATGTAATAAAGGACCCTGCTGCCTTTTTTAAGCAAACTGTGAATGCCATACTGCCATCCGTCATCTATTATTTGAAGTAAATGAGCTACATTAAGAATCGTTCATTAATTTATCGAATGGTTTAGACGTTTTCTTAAGAAATTATCCTTAATTCATTAAGCGCCCCGTTTTTGAAAAAATCCTTAAATCAGACTAGCAATGTGGTTGATTAGCAGCGAAAAATGTCAAACTGCTGAATCAAACCACACAACCTGATCATCAGCGCAGTGTTTTTGCTATTTGACATTTTCGAATACCTGTTTTTATGCCCATGTTATCCAAAAAATATATTCCATTAAGTCCCATTTTGTTTCTGTATCTATGATTCACTTCCATGTAAACTTTATTCGGAAAGCTTTCGAGAATTTTATTATAATTTACTGCCTTTTGGTTAATCTCATTGAATATCTTCGTATGGATGCCTTCAAATAAAGCTAACTGATATCTGGTAATTTCAGGAAACAATTATTCTGGCCATAGTAAGTTTAGTGTGATGACGTTTAATAAAAAAGTAAATGCTTGTTAAAAAATCGATAGTTTTCAACAGCACGTTTTGTTACATTTCCGAAAAGTTTATCTGTTACCTGGATTAAATTAATCTGGAGTAAGCTTTATGAGCATTTTTCTTCCGATGACATTAATATTTTGTCGACGTCCGTCAGTCACTGAGGGACAACACTGTTTTATTTTTTGAGCTTTGAACAGGCAGGGAGTGCTATTTATAAATTTTATGCATGACGCACAATATTGACAGCGTAGATAGTTACTCCATTCTCAGAAATGTGTTTCTCTGACAATTTGAAACAGCATGACATGGTTACTAGGGGTTATTCTGAATGGTGGGTTTCGTAGCATTCCAACGTTTTTAATTGGAAATAGTTAGCTTCGTTCCAGGGAGTTCATCTACAGTCCTTCATGAGCCGTCTGAAACGGAAAGTGCTGTGTGAGATGCAAATTGTCAATTTGACACATAATATGCTGGTGAATGCTGTTTCGGAGCGGTTAATGGAAACCGGCGTTCCAGTCGATGTTCCGTGCATTAAAGCCTCCCAGAAATTGGCGTATACGTTGGCGTAGCAAATTCTTCCAGCTCATAAAGCAGTAGAACAACTGCTTCCGGTTCGTTTCTTTTGATTCGGTTTAACGCTTAAATATTAATTGTGTTGACATCCTTGTGTCAAATCATACCGCTTCTGTGTATGCCAATTAACCAGTCTTTCCTTTAGCACGTAAGCCATTCTTTACAGACGTTTCTGTAGCTCCAGCCCTTCGGGTTTCTCTCTCTTTCTCTGCGAAAAAGGTAAAATGCGGAACGTGAAATCTTTCTGCCGTCATTCTGTTCGAGAAAAAATTTTCTGCAATTGAAAAGCGTCCTGGAACAGGTCAATTATACTGATTCACACTTCACCTATTTTTAAAGGAAAGCTTTGAGATTTTGCGTGCATTAATGTCATCCAGTAGACCAAGGAATATCCGTTTTTAACCTCGATAAAGTCTACTGAAGCCGCTGTTTGTTTTGTTGAATTGCTTTGAGCCTGAGTGATAAGAACGTCATTCTGTTATCTGGTCATTGTAGATTCCCATGTTCTGTTATACTTTGGTTTTCATTGTTTTCAATTTGATGACTATTTATTTCGGCGAAAGAGACGGTCGAACAAAGATCATACTACAACATGCATTTGATGCGGATTGCATTAAGTTTTAATTACGATACACGGCGAAAGTTTATGCAGCTTTGACAACTCGGTTTTGTGCCTTCTGAGAACAGGGTCTTTTTTTTCATTTTCAGTTTTTCCTGATGCTGCTCCTCCTCCTCCTTTTGCGTCAGCTCTGTTAGGAATTCGCGGCAGTGAATGACCATTTTCATTTAGTGCACGTATTTTATACTTTGGAACTCTAATTTTCATGCCAATACCTTCTGCACAACACATTACACCATTGTTAGGATTTTTCAAACCTTTCATCTGTGAATGTCCTTTTGAAATTTGGACATCTTTTCTGCGTAGCTAGACATTTTCATTTATCATAGCATAACGTTTGAGTTGTTTCTGCTCCCTTTAATTTACCGAATAAATACAATTATTTGTGTTCTAATAGCCGTCATTCGAACATAACAGTGGAGAAAACTGTAATCGCTTCTGCTTAGGCGCAGGTTTAGTGTAATGAGAAGGTCGTTGAGGAGCTGCGGCAGAGAGAGTTTCAGTCCTTTTAAGCCGTTTTTGACAGCACAGTAACATCCATGTTTTCACTCCAAATAAAAAAATGCATACAAATACCACTTACTCCAGTTGAACCCGGTTCGGCGAATTTGGTACATATGCAAGCGGCCATGTTTGCCTTGTAGTACACCAGGTTTCGTGTGCCCAGCGCTTTCATTATTTCTAGTCACTTGGTTGGTGCTTTGTCTGAATGTGCGCAAGAATTCGAGGCTGCCAGAGCTGCCAGAGCTGTTTGACATACATTTCTGCTTGAATTAGGTATTTCACTTTTATGAGTCACGCTCAGCTTCCTGACAGTATGATTATCGGGCTTCTATTAAGGGGCACAATTTTTAACCACTCCACCTGCAAGGGAATTAAGTAGGTTTACAGAATTCCACTGCGCATTAGAAAATAAGCTCTTTTAAGCGGACAACAGGAATAAACTCTGGCCGTCCATAAGTTGCTGTTAATCATTCCCTATATTTTGTTCAGTTTTGGAATGAAATTGGCCGTTAAAGCGAACTAATGGACATGGAAGATAAACAGTGTCATTTCGATATTTATTGCCATTTTATGTCCCTCAGAGTGTTGGCGCAAGGACGGTGACTAGCGAGTGCACTAGTTTTAATAACAGTGAGTTTTCGATGTATCTACCACATTCTCCAATCTTCACTCATTTTGGCCGGGACGCATGACGAAGTTAGGAAGACTGAAGGCCCAAAAACAAACAGTTCACATTAATGAGGGGCGTGGATACCACCGCGAGGACGTGTCATAATGACCATGCATACAACATGGGGGTGTATGGGGTACCAGTTAGGGGAGGTACCCCGCAGATAGATGTAGGTCACTTGATTTGTGTCGTGCAGGTGATTAATGCTCCTGTGGCCTTCTCTAGCTGGTACCCAAATATCACCTGAAACTACTTTGAGCGTGACCCAGACCAGCGGCGATGCCCCGGGGAGCAACCAAGAGCGGCAGGCTAAACGAGGCGAGGGTCTCCAATTCTGTGGGTTTCCACACCTGTTTTGTCTGACTACTGAACTTCCGAACTACACTCTTCCATGTTAAAACTAATACGCAAGCGCAAAAGTAATGTTCGTTGTCTTTAAGACAATCCGAGGATTAATTGGCTGGAACGGAGAACAGCGGAAGTCATTCAAAAAATAGCGCAACAAAAGATGGTCATTGCTACACTCAGTGCTACCCGCTTCTTTGAGCAGGGTCACTTGGATGAGATGGGTTTTGGCTACACCGTCTTTTGCAGGAGTCGCTCAAAAGCAGAGTGATGCGACAATTGTGTTGCCTTTCCTATCGGGATCAACATCGTGGGAGATTCCTCCTGTCTGCCACAGTGCTTAAATGATCACCTGATGAGCCTCCACCTGCATCTTTGGGATAAAATGATGCGCTGTGTTGCAGTGGAGGAAAAATTAAACGAGGGTTTGCACGTCCTCTTTGCTTCTGTGCTGAAAGCTGGCAAACTGGTCATCCTCGGCGACTTCAAACCCCGCATCGGGACAGACCACGCTACCTGGCAGGAAAGGCTTTGTCCCCACGGTCTCAGCGGCCCTAAAGATAAACGCATCCTTCTTCTTCCAACATGTGTTGAACATCACAAACTGCTAACAAACACCTCTCACCTGCAGACACGGAAGAAGGCCACTTAGATGCACCCTTGATCGAGACACTTGCACCTACTGGACTATGTTTGCTGCCGGAGTCAAGATCGTAGGATTTACTGGTAAACAAGACAATCCGTGGTGTGATAGTTGGATGGATGACAGCCTCTTCGTATCCAAGATGAAAATACAACTTAAAACCTGCCGAAGGCATTAAGGTAAGCAACCACAAGGTAAGTGAAATTTATTTTGTTAAAGGTGCCTGCTCACTGTTTAGATTTCGTCAACTTATTAACTTACAAATTGCAATAGCTGCATGTTCCAGATGCCAAATGCATAGTTAAGGATTCACTGGGGTCAACTGCAAAACGGCATCCAGTCCACTGCCCTAGACGTCCTCGGACACGCGTGCCTTCAATTACCAGGACTGGTTTGATGACAATGATGCCTACATCGGCAGCCTACTCGCGCAGAATAATTCATCCCACAAAGTTTACATGGACGTTTGGACTGATGCCTCCGTAGCAGCCTTCTTCAGATGTCACCGCCTTGTACAACAACGGCTGTGGGAGATTAAAAACACCTTCATAGTCCGCAAGGCTAAGGGAACCAGAGGGTTTGCGGACCGCAACGAAATGAAAATAATTCTTTAGCGCAACCAAGGCCAACTACGGCCCCTAAATCAAGGAACGTCACCACTGCTCGGCTCTGATGGCGCAACCCTTCTGAAGGAGAAATCCCAAATGCTAAAGCATTGGGCATTGCACTTGAGAATTTTCCTCAATTTATCATCTACCGTATCCGACGCTGCCTTTGAACGGCACACCCAAGTGGACATAAACAATGATTTGTGTCTCCCACCTTCCCTACCTGAAACCATCTGGGCCGGGCAACAGATTCCCAGCTGGAATTCACCGGGATCCGACGCCTTTTCACCGGACGTCTACCGGAACTCACAGCAATATTCCAGGAGATGTGTTGCCAAGGACAAGTTTCTTCGCATTTCAAAGACGCAACCATCGTCCATTTATACTAGCGGAAGGGGAGTTGCTAAAGCTTTGCTAATTCCAGAGGCATCTAGCTCCTAAAAATCACTGGGAGGCTCATCGCTCGCATCCTTATACGTCATCTGAAATGGGGTTTAATGACAACGTGGAACAAACGACATAGTTTTTGCTGATCACCAGCTGTAAGAGAAGTGTCATGAGATACGATCCTACCCTAACACTTACTTCTTCAATCGAACGAAACCCTTTGACACTTTGAATTACGACGGACTGTGAATAATCATGCAGAAATGCGGATGTCGTCAGCGGTTCACGCATACGGTGCGTCAGCTTCCCGACGGGACGAATGCATGCATCGATGGACACGGGACGGTATCCGAAGCATTCGACGTGACCAACGGAGTGAATTAGTGCTGCTTATTGGCCCACACCCTGTTTATTCTCATGTTCTCTGCTATGCTGATGGAAGCCTACCGTGATGAGTAGCCTGGGATCAGCATCGCCTTCAGAACTGGCGGAAATCTTCTCAACAGGCGGCGTATGCAGGCCAAAGTGCATATATCTGTAACTGCAGTCCATGACTTGCTCCTCGCGGATGACTGCAACCATAACACCGTGAGTAGGACGTGCAAAGAAGCGTGTATCCCTTCGTTGCCAGTTGCATAAATTTTTGATTTACAACCAATAGATTCAAAACTGTTGACATAAACTAACCGCCACCCTCGCAGAATACTCGGCTCCCCGAATAAATGTAAACGGCACTCAACTTAAAAATTTGGAAATATTTGCTTATCTGGGAAGCCCTCTGACACGCAACACGGCAATCTATTATGGGGACGCTCAATGAATCTCAAAACCCTGCAAGGCTTTCGGCCGGCTGCAGGCGTCCGTGCGGAATCGCCACGGTATTCATCTGAACAACAAAATGAAGATTAACAATGCCGTCGTCTTGACAACACTCCTTTACGGAGTGGAAACCTGATCGTTTACTCGAGCCAAGCCAGGAAGCTGAGTACGTTTAATCTTGCCTTCGCAGCATAGTGCAGCTGAGATTTAATGGAATTCCAGGATAGTAACAGAATCCTCAGCGTCCCTGCCATGCTGAGGCAAGCGCAACTTTGATGGAGCGGCCAGCTGGTAAGAGTGAATGACGAGTGAATACGCAAATAACATTTCCATGGAGATGTTTTTAGTGGGACCTAAAGATAGGGAGGACAAATACGAAGCTACAAGGACGCTATGAAGAACTAGTTGAAGTGACTGGAAATCCAACCAGCGACATGAAATGACCTCGCTTAGGACAGACGGGCTTGGAGTAACTCCGCAAATGACTGGCGCAGCAATATAAAAAACCAATCGGATCACAGCTGTTAAGTCCAAGAGGGAAGCTCACAATCCACAAGCACCACAGATGGAAACCAACAATGGCTTGGACCTGCCAACGTGCCCAAGCTGCATGCGAACATTCAACACGCACATTGGCCTGAATGGACATATTCGGACGGAAGGCAACAAAAATCCCACAACATCAACTTTGACACCAACAAACATCACGTCTGTCACACCTGCCTCACCCCACGACGATCACCACCCCAACCACTTAGGATCACTCCGTTAATGCCCGCCGCCTAAGATCACTGTCACCTCTCTCCCTTTTCCATCCTTGCTCCGATCGCGTCCAAGAACACTACTTACCCTCCTCCCACAACTTCCAACTACCTTCCATCTGCAACATCCTTCTTCCCGACGCAAATACCAGCGATGCGGACTTGGAACTAACCTGTCTTCATTGCTATAGCAAATTCAACTCAAACATCGTTCTTTTCGGTTACTTGCGAATCCGTAATTCCCGACTTCGAATAAACCGAAATCGGCTAACCGATACTATGGCCCTAGAGGCTTATCCCGTATAGCATTTGAATACGCAACAGAATTAAATGTTACAATGAATACCCTGTTTCCCACTAAGGCATATTATTATATACACTTTGATATGTAATCTTTGAAGTACAGTTTAACACTTTCCAAGAAGGTACCTTAGTTCTGAAGGGAGATGGAAATTGAGGGAAGTCGTGTTTATTGTGTAGGTCTGAAATAGGGTACTTACGTTACAAATAGGGTACTCAAAGGCCCATGCCTATTTCCCTCAATAAATTAAATTGAATTGAATTGAATTGTAGCTGTCGTATACATCTCAAGCGAAAAGAAAACTAAGAAAACATAAGACTGAAACAAATAACGTTTGATCCTCCTACATAAAAACGTTTATGAAACTTTCTCTGCAATTGTTCTAAAAATCTGTAATAAAGTGCCCAATATCTGCTGTTTTAATATGATTTACTGTGAAGCAACATATTGGCATTCAGAGCTTTGACACAAATCACATTATTTTACGATGCCCAAATTAAATATTTTCACCGGACTATCTTAGTAAGAATAAAACGTGCTCCACTGCTGAACATTACGCGTCTATTATGTGATAGTTTAGAAGTAACTTTCGTTCTCTCCAAATGCACTGGTTGCAAACTGACAGTCAACACTCAGTTAATAAACTTGTGTATCACACTCTACAGAAAATGTCATGCCGCCATGGAATACGTACGAACAATAAGTAAACAAAAGAATTTAATATACATCATGCGTTATGAGAATTTTCTCTTCGATTCAATTTCCGTGAGACCTCATCATCTGGCACTTACAATTTTTCAAAATATACGAGGATTTTGAACACTGTTCAAGCATATGGTTCGGAGACCTAGTCTATGAGTATATTCTGCTCACTGATCTATGGACCAGGAGAAACTACCACTAACAATCCCATACTTTATTTGATCTACAAATTCTACGCAGCGGCGGTAGACATGACATTTCGTCGAAGCTGTCCTGCGACTTCGTGAGAACGAGGTCCAGACAATTGGCCTGATGTTCTCCGCGCACTCTTGTTGGAATATAAATATGCTGTGTTGGTAGTTTCTTTAGCGTCGTGCTCAGAACGCAGCCGTCAAAAATTAGAACAGCGCTATGTGCGCAGGCCAAGTGCCAGTCGATATGAGGCACATTGAAGTCACCCAGTATCAGGATATCCGACTGTTTAGAAATCTTTTCAAGCTCATCTAGAGGAAAAGCATCGGCTAAGGAATCCCTTCTTGGTGGATGGTAGACCGTCTGGTCATCTTGTCTTGATGAACCTTGCCCTTTTATGGACAGCCATATCGCCTCGGAGGTATACCCCAGTGTATCCGTTTTGTCTTAAACTGTAAGTTCCCTTTTCACATATATGAGTATGCCTCCTCCTTCATGCCATTTCTTGTATTTTCTAAATAGATGGTAGCTAGCCATAGTAACCTCTCGTTCGTCCACGTGTTGGGCCAACCAGGTTTCTGTTAAAGACATTTTATCAGGAGATAGTTCACAGACATTAATCTTAAGCTCGTCGAGCTCTGATAACATACTCTGTGCATTGGTGTAGATAAATTTTAGTATTTGGTTTGCCCGGAAAGTGCTTACGGTCGGGCACGAGCCCCCTTTACAGGGTTCACTGCATTGCCATACGGAACTGGTCTCTTTAAGGGGATGACAATGGACGATGGATCACTTGGTTGTTGTTAATATCACATTTTGTTCCCCTTCGCTGAACCGCTGTCTCAGTTCTGTTAAAAGTTGATGACGTTTTTTCCCTTCCGAAGGTGAGAAGTCCTGTTGAAAAAAAACTCCTGGGTTTAAGTATTTAACTTAAATCGCCTAGACAGATTTTAGCCTGGTTTCTGGCTACTGGTCAAGATAACTTTAAGAGGACTAGGCTGAGTTGATTCCGATTGGCTTTCGGGCCATTTGCTAAAGCGGATGGCTTTTTCCAATTCAATTGACGTATTTGGTTCCAGCATATTGCTCAAAAGTTCATGAAAGTGGCTCATCTCTTCGGAATATCGGTCTACGGGAGTTGAAGCTGTTCATTTAGGTAGTCCCTTTTTTCTCAAGCCTTTTTTGCTGTCGGTGGCATTTTTGTACCAACGACGCTGTCGTCTACTATCTGGTGGAAAGGTTCAACGCTGCACCCTGCTGATGATGGAGCGGATGCTGCTTGGCTATATCTGGGCTTTGCTCCGGTATTTTTTGATTTTGGCGAATTCCACTGCTTCGACTATTTTAAATGGCAGGTGGCCGTTCCGGTTAGGAAATCAAAACCACTGCTTGTGCTTGCTGTGTAAATCGCAGAATTCGCTGTGGTGGACCAGGTAATGGTCTAAGGCCCCTTGTTCGAGTGTTTTTGGAGACCTCTCTTGAAGTTTATGTTGATTATCGTTTTCCTTCTAAGTGTCACATTTGCGTTTTTGAACGCTTTTTTTGTTTTAGGCGAGCGGTTTTTTTTCCTGCACCATTGCTAATTTTTGTTTGGTGGTCGTATCTGCTGCTGAAGTTGTTGGGATGCCCTTTGATCGAGTATGAATAGTTTCGCCTCCATTTAGTCACTCAGTGAAACCCTGTGTGACATCTACTGTGGTAGAAGAAACTTTAAAAGCGGATGATATATATATCTTATCTCATCCTTCAGCCGGTTTAGCTGCCTGGACAGTTTCTGTCCGCGACCATGTATGGCAGTGCCGTAAATAACGTGAATATTAATTTGAGAGAGCGCCCACCTCCTTGATGAGGTGGTCCAGTGTTTAACGAGCGTGGTCATAGCACTGCTGGACGCGGGCTCAATCACAGCTTGCAGCATGACTTTTGGAATTTTTGTGCAGGGTCTTACGAATTAATGAGTGGCTAGCTAATGGCTACGCTTCAAGCGGTTTTACACAATCACTATGTAAATTATATACTCCGCCTTTTTGCAGATTAATAAAAGTCCTTGGAACGTTTGAAACTTCGTCTGCTAGTGGAAATTGTTGACAGTATCTTTTATAACGAGTACCTCGATAAAAATTGCACAATCAGTTACACAGAATATAGATAATGAACGACTCAGCCTTTTTTCTGGATAATCTTTAGAAAGCCTGACAAGCCGTTAGAGACTGGATTGGACTGGAAGTCTGTGAAGGCCAAGCCAAGATTTCTTGCAGGGTACTCGATTTGGAGACCTGGCCTGGTCAATCATAAAGGGTGTTGAAGGCAACTGGGTGGAAAGTTCAATTAATTGATTCAATAATTTGACTCAAACTTTGTATGTGGATAGTTTGTTTCAGTGCAAAGACTCGATTGAATTCGGTCTTTTTGCTGCTTAACATGTAAACTGCGCGGCACAGTTTAAATTCATATAGTAGTACGTTGTGGCTATGCGATTGCATGCGTACTTCAAGTAGCACTTATCGTGAGCACCGCTGGGGATCGTTACCGATGTGTTGATAGCTTGGCTGTCCATGTCTGAGGTTTCAATCGCCATAATTTTATCATCCATGGTGGGTGCGGGTATGGTGATGACCTGGAACTTAAGCTCAATGTCATCGGAAGCGTCGGTCACGCATGGTCACTGCGGAATATGGGAACAGGCGTTCATTGCGCTTTTAGAATAGAACGTGGGCCTGAGAACCATGGCTCAAGCAACTCACGGCTCATGTTGTTATCACCTCTTGCGATGATTCTGACCTCATAAAAATTGAAAATATGGCCAGTTACCGTCGAGTGAGCTGCAATCTTAGAATCAGCGTCTTTTGTTCTCACCGCATCCACGTGCTCGGCCCGTCGCCTCCGGAGTAATCTCCCGGTTTCTCCGACGCAGTTGCTTTGTCCACAATTGCACCAGATCGGGTAATCGACACAAGACATTTCCTGCTCTGGCAGTGGGTCTTTCGGTCTTAAGAATCGGCGCCTGATGTTTGCTTCTGGCCTGTGTGACACTCCAACTCTAAGTGGAGTGTGAAGGCGGCTGACGGCTTCCGAAACGTTCCTCACGTACGGAGGAACAAACCAGAATTTACGGCCACTTGGGTTTGGTATCCCTTTGACAAAGTTGCGTACGTAAACATTCGCTCTCAGTACCCATCAAAGATATTGCACTTAGGCAACCTTTTCTTCCATTTCACTGCAATGCTTCTCGACGACCCGTTACAGCGCCCTTATGCAACTGTGTTTGTGACTGATTGGGTGGTTGCTGTTTAAGTTCAGTACTTGCGTCTTATTTGCTAATTCCCTGAACACATTAGTTTTCAGGCCACCAAAATGTGTGTGGCAAACAAGGATCTCCAGGCAGCCCAGCTGATTTTATTTCTACTCATGAATTGAATTTCCAAGAAAACGGCTTTCAGAAGTTTTTTAGTGGATGCACCTAATAGCGATTGATGACGATGAATGTGTTATTTGCATATCTTGCCCATAATTTGGTTCCGTGTTGTCGGTAAACCAGCATATCCCACCGTTGGATAACTGCCAAGGCTATGAGTCATTTAATCGGCTAACCCCTCTGCGTGCTCTTCACCTACTCATAGATTGTTCCATCAAACGCGAAGTACGTCTCCAGACAGAACTTCAGGAGTTGGATGATTTGAACCTGTCCAAGGCGATTCTCGGTTTCATTATATTTGTCTCGTAGGAGTAATACGATAGTCTCGACTGCCAAGTCCTGCGGAATAGACGAAAAATAGGACGTGACATCGAAGGAAACCATGACGTTACTTGGAAATCGGCTTTCTCTTCAAGTTTCTCTAAGAATTCTTTTGAAAATCTGACTGTGCTGTTCGAATCAGTGGTCAGCAATTGAGACGTCTAGACAGCCATATTGCCACTTTGCCAGTCCACAGGTCGAGATGATTTGCGTGTCTCAAATTTCTGACCGCTGATTCAAGCAACAGTAAGCTCCTCAAAGCAATTCTTGGATAAACGTTAAGGGGTTTAACTCCTGCAAAGTGAAGCAGAGTACATACGTAGGGCAATTCCCGACTGATACAAGAAACTATCCCACGTGGTTAATCTCCAATATTCCCAGGTAATTTTAACCTATATATTTACATATGACTGTGAGTTGTGTTTACTCCTGCCCCACCTTTTTTCTTTCCGCTCTGAACTTTTAAGCTTATGCCATTGACGGGATTATTATTGACGTTGATCTCCAATCCTTGCTGTCATGTATTAATTTTCTGTGAAAATGCAAACTGCGTCTACTTCTTTTCGTTATCTTTGTTATGCAAAGACGCTTTGAATTTGAGAAGCCGTCAGGAAATTTGTTTGAACTAATTAATCATGCTGCATGCGCCTGTTTCAATTTAAGGATCTGTATCATAATCGAAATACACTTATCGTCTACTGTGTGACTGATGACCTCATAATTCCAAAACTTATATCACCACCGTCCCGTAGAAGCGTCCGATTTAATCAGCCTTTCTTGCTTCAGGAATCCAAAGTGATCAATAGATGGCCTGTGAAATGTGCATCCCTGCATAGAATGCCACAAATCACACCGTGTCCCATATTTTCTCTACGGACGTTAATTGCCCCACAATTATTTTTCACTGGTGTTTTGTCTTAAACCAAATAGTACAAAAAAATAGTAAAATTTGCCGAAATAAAGGTTATTATGTGATATGATTGAAAGTTTTAATTAAAAGCCGCAAAAAACTTATCCGAAATGCTATCATTTCTTGTCACCGAAATAACCAGTTGGGACACGCTTGAAAAGTTCATAGTTTTGACCGATTTCTGAAGTTTTGGCAGAGAGAAATTTGCCTGCCATTCAATTTTTGGCAGATTTGAATCACCTTCGATTATTTTGACATCACAGTGAGTCTCTCCAACTTTGGAGAAGAGCTCACACAGCTCCTTTCATTACGAGAAGAACACAGAGGATTATAGGCACAGTCAATTACCATTTTTTATTGTGCGGGAGGATGACTGAAACAAAGCATTCATTTCCAGAATAGGATGAAATGCTCAGCTGAAAAGGGAAAGTACAAAGAAGGCAAAGGCCGCCACATTTTCCAGCGCGATCTTTAAGTCACTTTATTGAGGGAAGTAGGCTTTCGCCCTTGAGCTCCCTTTTCACATGAAAAATGTCAATAGTACAAACGTTTACAGTGATATATCTGACAAATGAAAATGTAGGGTCATCGATATGTGTGGGCCAGGCGCAACCTGCCACTGTTAACACAATCTTCATTATATTGACAATAGTTTCTCAGAAAATGAGTATCTAGTTTTAATTTAAATGTGTCAACAGTTTCTGAAAGGACCACCTCGTCAGGGAGTCCGTTCCATGCTCCAAAGACCCTCTGCAAAAAGGCGTTCCGACGGACTTCCGTGTGGACAAACTTCCTCTACACTTTAAAAGGATGACCCAGCAGATGTTCCATCCGAGCCAATTCGAAGAAGTCAGCAAATTCTAGGGCACAATCGCGGCCTCTGACAATCCAGTAGGTTTGGATGAGGTCACCGCGTAGTTGCCTGTAATTTAGAGGAAACAAATCAAGTTCAACCAGTCTGGCTTCGTAAGGCAGATGACATAGATTCTTGACCATCTTCGTAGCCCTCGCCTGCACTCGTTCCAGTTGCAGATAATCCTTCTAAAACCACGGACGCCAGGCCTGGATGGCATATTCCAAGTGAGATTGAACAAATACCCCGTAGGTTTTTCGGAAGAGTTCCTTATCAATCTGCACAAATCCACTTCTGAGCGCAAATAAGAGTTGTGTAGCGCGTGTAGCTGCCTTTAAATACTGTGAAGATGGTTTAAGTGAGGAGTTTATTAGAACAACGAGGTCCTTCTGTTCCTCAACAATTGAAAGGGCTGAAATTCCGGTTCTCTAGTGAATACCGAGGCAAAACCGACCTAAGTACTCGGCTTTGTCGCAATTTTCAACGACTTCAACACCATTCCCATCCATGAGTGCTGCTACTGGGTCCTTGTTTTTAGTCGACAGTTGATATAATGGAATAAAAATTTTGTTTATATTCAGCCTGTGGAATAATTCTTTGATTCATAGTTCTTCCTTGCCTGACGAATCATTTTTTACAGCGTTTCTTTGACGACGAAATTCTTTGAGATGCTCTCTGACCTTGTTTCCTGAATACCTTCCATTTTGTATTCTTCTTCTTTAAGTGCCTCGTTAAGTTCTCTTGTTAACCAGGCGGGGCGACTATTATTTTTGCATCTTCACTGGACAAAAAGCGTTCAATCAGATCAAAGTAAGAGAGCTGGCAGCTGTCACACGATTTTTCGAGGAACCTATGCTGAGCCGCATTATGTAGGTTATTCTCTGTTAGGTGACGATCATCTTGTCTTTGATCAAGGGTCTCTTAGATCTTCGACACTGCTGGC
>WEDG01001602.1:0-305307 GCA_017591395.1 Schistocephalus solidus
TGATACTGACAAAAATTTTAACCACGCATCTTAATTGTGGACAGAAGTGTACACAATAACTTTGTTTCTTATTTTTCAGCAGCCATCGTAAAACGATGGAGGGATGCAATCCAAAAAAGCATAGTTCTTACCAAATCTTTATAATATTTTAAATTCTTCTGAAATTTGATTAGCCTTCAGCCTGCTCCTCACTTTCGTGCCTGCATGCGGTTGTTTTTGACTCCCTTAAACGAATTTCCTTTCTGAAAAACCTTCATAAATAATATTTCCTAAACTCTGTGGAAATTTCGAAACATTTCTTCAATGGGAAGGGATTATATAATGATTTTGAATCAGAACTAAGGTTTAAATGGATTACATTTTAGTGATGGATGTTCAGAAAATGTAGTTTAATCATCCTCGGATAGCAAAAAGCATTTACAGTAAATTCAAATCAATAAGGATGCATATCAATTTACTGATATTAATATGGCCAGCTTCTGTCGCAAAATAAGACAAAAGGGGATAGTCTAATTACCCGCACCGCATTTTGGGATATATAATAATTATTACTGTTCAGTCGATGTTTTTCGAGTAATGAAAGCCACGTCTTTACATGCCCCACATTAGTATATCTATTAGGAATTAAAAACAAAGAAATAAAGGCTCATATAAATGATTTTTTGTTGTGCAAAACTTTTTACAAATCACTTAATTAAAAAATAAAACGAAAACGTTTTAAAAATTTAATTTTAATTGAAGAATAAAATTGTTTCTAGCCTATAACTTTACAAAAGTTTACAAGCCGGAACGGTGTTCATCCATGATTAAGCGTTTTTTATCTATCTTTACATAGGTTTCAGTTTGTTGGGGTGGTTTTCAGGTTGAACTAGGTATCCGACTTAATCGAGTGCAAGTATCAAATATGTTGCTTTACATTCAGAGACAAATTCAGAAAGACGGACCGCAATTTTGTTTCTTTCCCCCTTCCTCCCCCCACCCTGACAACCGTACGATTTTTTGTACTTGCCCGCATATTTGACTTAGTTACACAGTGGTATAAGGCCTGATGAAAATTTATCGAAAGCTAGCGTATGCTCGCCAAATTGTCTTTTGAATCTAAAACATGAAAATAAGGATCCAACTGGTTGCAGCTTGAAGATTACAACCGCATGTATACCTTCGTTGCGGTTCTTAATCAATCCCATGGCCACTATCTTTTCTAATGCAGAAAATTGAAAAGTTGAGAAAGGTAACCCTTGTGACTGCACCGCCCTCAAATGACGCAGGAGTTGAGCATTAGATGGCACTTGATAGACCCTGCTGTAGCCCATGCACTGTGTAGTCATGTACTGCTTCCTTGGCCACCTTGCTCATTTTTGTAGCCGTTTCCTAACCTGCGATTGCCAAAACGACTGCACCGCAATTACCGTGGCCAAAAGCCACCAATTCAGCCACCGACATCTAATTACCAGTCCTGGTGGCCGCCATTCCTCTGACGATGATCAGAAGACGGACCGCAATTTTGTTTCTTTCCCCCTTCCTCCCCCCACCCTGACAACCGTACGATTTTTTGTACTTGCCCGCATATTTGACTTAGTTACACAGTGATATAAGGCCTGATGAGAATTTATCGAAAGCTAGCGTATGCTCGCCAAATTATCTTTTGAAATTTTTCAATGGGAATTTTCGCTACTCTAAAACTCTACCCTAACACGGAACGCATATAGCTTGTCGACTAAATTCAAATACAAAAGCAGATCGAGCTTACAATTAATTGAGGATAAGAAAACTTTTTAAAACCTAAATGCACATTTAAACTGAGTATAACATTAAAAGAAGTGATTGGCTACCAAACATTTGCAAGAGTCAAGATTTTGCTTACGTAGTCTATAGAATATACGTGAATTTACAAGGGCGTCGAAAATCAATGTAAAAATGCATAATATATGAGTTGGCATTTTTTATTGAGGTTTTTCCAGGCGGCCGAAAAGACATGAATTCAAAGGTCAGCATTCTGGCATGTCTGAACTATCTTTGGATTATGCGGTTGGATTAATAGCAGAATTTTGTCGAACATTTCATGCGATCGGTCACCAGCCGTATCATGTTTACTGTTCTTTACGTGTGGAAACATCAAAGACCGTCGCTTCCTTTGAGAAAACAATGTCCGCGTTTCCGAAGACTCGGGGTTTCAATCTGAAATCCATACTTCGAGGGTAAGGGAAGGCCAGCAATAGGGAGTCACGGAAGCAGTCTGTCATTTTGCAACAGGTCTGGGGTGGCGGCTAATAAGCGACCTGGCCGCAATCTTTTCCGGTAACGATTCTCAATATCCATCTCAACAAGATGCTTCCTCGGTCTGGTCCGACCTGTCCTCGCCTATTTTAACACACTTTCGTGCGTTTCCCTAAGAATAATAAGTTTTTCCCCCTCTTTCGTCTTAGATGGCGGATATAATCTGCCAAGCTTTAATGAATCCTCGGTTCTATGGCAAAGGTTTTTCTTTGCAAAAGTTTTCATATCCGATACCTTTATAGACCCAACAGTCCTGAACTAGTAACTGAGATCGCGCACTCAACAGACGCAAACTTCTCAAAATGTACCATTCATGCGGACATAAAACGATTACTAGGATTTGACTCGCGCAGTCGGATTCTGTGGGAAGGCAATGCATGTTATATTTTTCTTTCTTACAGCAGGCGTGAATTCAACAGCAAAAACCCCGCATTAAAAAAGCTTCCATATGGAATGCGTTTTGAAATTTAAGATAATATCTTAAAACACTAATTCCCTTCAAATATGCATTTGTTCCAACAGGTTTGCAGCTATTCGAAACATTTTTGATATTCTCCTGAAATAATGCCATTAATCGCCTCCTGTGATTTTTTACTAAACCTCTTCTATGTGCGAAAACCGCTATCCCTTTAGGTTTTAATTTATTTTGGGGAACAAGAACTCGTAGGGAGCTAGGTCGGGTAAGTAAGAGCGGCGTTAGAAACCCTTTCATGCCATTTTTCTCCCAAAGCTGGTTGGCCTTGAATGCTCAGAGGGAAGGGGTTGCGTCGTCATAATGAAGCAACCAGTACCCCGATCGCCAAAATTCAGGTTGTTTTTTCTCACTGTCCCATGCAATCGCTTCAGCACTTGCAAATTGTATTTTTAGTTCACTGTGGTCCAACGAGGAACAAATTCAATTTGGACGACTCCTTCGATGCCAAAAAAATCTACAAAGAACTTCACATTTGATTTCTGTCACTGTTATCTTTAACAGGAAACAACATTTGGTGTTAGTGCGTTGCTCCTTAAAGTTTTTCATTGCAAATCGCCGTGTTGGGAGGGGTTTAATAAATCAATTATTCTGTCCGCTGTGATAGCTTCTAATGAAAGCTACTTGACCAATTAAGCAGGAAGTGTGTATAGAAAGCGTACATACCGGAAGAGGGCAACACTGCCAGACCCCTCACCTAGAGAAAGTAATTCTCATTTTCTGGGTAGTCCCTCGCATGAACATGAGTCTGGGGACAGGGGAGCAAACCAAATCTCCGTTACTGCACGCTAGTGTGAAAACCTGCTAATGTACAGCAAATACATTGGCCCAGCTTTTACCAAGGAAGAACTCAATACGCTTCCCGCGTCGATCGTTCTTCAAGTGTTAACAACAATTAGCGAGCTGACTAGTGGAGTGCCCGTGTGCAAAGAAAAACTCATATGGGTTACGTAAAGTGTCGATATAGTGAAGCGTTTCATTAGCTTAGACAGAATTCAACACATTATTATTTG
Source organism: Schistocephalus solidus (assembly GCA_017591395.1). Lineage (NCBI taxonomy): Eukaryota > Metazoa > Platyhelminthes > Cestoda > Diphyllobothriidea > Diphyllobothriidae > Schistocephalus > Schistocephalus solidus. The sequence goes on from WEDG01001602.1 coordinate 3,763, forward strand.
TCGGCATCAGTCAATATATTTGTCAACCAAACAAAAGACAAGTATTAGGGGAATTCATCCACCGCCAAAATTAAACGATGGCAATACAAAAGGATGACACTGGCTCAAGAATACATGGCAATATTTGGAATTTACAAGGGTAAATAGTCGCGTGGGGGTGTGTTCTCTATTTTAGCCATGAGAAAGAAGAAAATTAGGGGGTGTATCAGGGGAAATGGTTGGAGGAAGGGGGGTATAGTTAAAAGGAGGGATACCGTTGCTGCTGTCGAGGCATCAGTTCGGCCGGGGCAGGCATGCTTTGCCGGACGCACTTCATAGACGACAGCAAAGAAGGGGGCGTGCATGAAGGCCACTAGAAACCTCATGGAAAGTGCTTCCGTGGTCTGGGTTGCGTCCCCAAGACTAGTGCAGAACCAGTCTCGGAGACGATTTAACCTCATCCACCACCAAAGCATGGAGGAGGAGCAGGAGCCACTGTAGAAAGAAAACTCTAATATTTAGGAAAAACGCTACATAAGATGCAGAGTTCGGTACCATCAGGAAGAGGTTTAATCAGTTCATTCATGAGACGTTTTGTCCAACGAAGATTTCAAAGGTACTGCACGGCCCTCGAAGTCAGCCAGAGCTTACAGATGTTTGTGATTTTAACACAGTCAGATTACGGTAAGGGCTCAGGACCACCATTGTAACAGCATAAGTGCTTTTAGTGTCCAAACAACGAAACCTTCCTTGTATACCATATATGCTTAAGTAATTCAGGGCCAGACGGGACTGAGAACACAGAGTGGGCGGATGGACCACTCATTAATTTTGTACCAAGTGGAATTTTTAAGAAACCAATATGTTGCCCAAAAGAGAACTGTTAAAGCATGGAGAAAAACGGTTAATTTTCAATGGTAACGGGTATCAGGGCTGGGCTAGAAGCGGAACATATCGTCTTGCCGTGACAATCAAATGAGCAGCTTTTTATAAAAACTCGGATAAGGAGCCAGTAGTTTTGTGGCAATGTGGAGGGCTTCCAAACACAATTTTACTGTACGAATAATTGTGCGTCTAACAGGTCGCAGAGGCAAGTTGGGTGTTTAAAACTCAGAGAAACTTGCACTTATTCTATCAATGGTACAGGGTGAGAGCTCATGAAGCCTCTGGGAGGCTTTATTTAGTTTACCATATTCGTACTACTGGCATAACATAAGTAGATACAATCGTTTTAATAGCGATACGACTGGACCAGAGTAGGCAAACCAGTGGAAACCCGCCAGCATGCCCATCCGTACAATTTAGGATAATCATCAACTCCCTCAAGAATATCTGTCAAAGAATCAAGACAGCGGATAAGATTTGGACTTTTTCAACGCATCATCTGGTATTTGCAGCGAGGACGAACGCCTCAAACTGAACGCAAACACTTGAACAAAACACTCCGTATGCTTTATTTTATTTCCTTCAGATAATGACTAATAATTCTTTTTTTCTGTAAAACATCAATGATTTAAAAGGGGCAGCATTTAATTAAAGTATGCTGTAAATTTAGTAGCCAATCTTCTGGAAAATAACGGGAACACGTCCTAGTTGATTATTATCAGGCACGTTCGAAAGTTAAAGGCTAGAAGAAAGTTCCCAGAAACTTTTAGGAGGTACACCAGGACCAAACACCGAGTTCTACTGATTCGTTGCATCAGTCTAAAATCCATAGATTACCTACGGAGAACGTGTCAGATAGACAAAATAAAAGGACCAAGTACTCTGAAACGGGCTCTCTCAATGACAGAAACAACCGGAATTAATTGTTATCCGAAAACAAGAGACCACTCCCTTCGCAAACAAAGCAATCTGAAAGTTAGTAAGTTCTCTCTTGGCTCTCATATTTAAACGCGAGATCTTTAATGCAATCAAGCAGAGACTACCCTACGTCATTGAAAGAACTAACGTTGGAGCCTGAAATATGAGAAAATAATCCCTACTAAAACAACCAAAGATTCTGACTCTGAGCGCCACCACACTGCCGAGTACCTCCAGTGGATTTACGAATGTACGTATGCTGTATGCCTAGAAAGGCTATTAACAGTCAAATCTCATGAGCACACGTCAACTTGGATTCCGACGTCGGAAGCAAGCCTATTTCTCCATTAGCCAGTATCCCTAAGCTCTCACTTTTGTTTGCACAGCTCCAACACTGCATTATGCGGAGGCAACATCGGATAGCTTATCTCGATTGCACCAACGAGGTTGACCTGGCGGTATAAAGCCATTACAATCAGGCGAACGAGGTCAATAGAGCGGTCGGTTTTTCCATCAAAGTGTTCCATCTGCATTTTCTTACCAGAAGGCACCCCTCATCGTTAGTCACTGGCTAGCCGATCAGTCCTGTATGTTTGTGAGTCCCATACTGGGAGCGCGGAAGAAGAGCGAAAACTAGAAACCGTTGACTAGGAACCGATTTTAGACAAAGTACATTAACTTCAACTCGAATTAGACAGTCCACACGTGCTGCAGCAACCGAAGAAAGATAATTTGGGGGATTTAGTTGATTGTCGAGTCCACTCTGGGTGAAGTCCTGCTGTCCTGCATCTGACACACCTGCATAACCAAAGACGGCGCAGTTGGAAGTAATTCACCAGGACAACGAAGCGATTCAGAAAAAGATGCAATTGCTGGAACACGAAGGTTATTGGCCTGACGCTGCGTATTCTCACTGGAAACCTATCGGTCGCAAATAAGGGTACTGGCGGCGCCAGAAGCGCAGTATTTACAGGACGCAATAATGCGCTCCTTGTATCTTCAATACCTTTGTCATTGACCATGCTTTTTATGGGTTAGTGAGAATACGAACTGTCGGACCAATAAACTTCTAATTCAAGCGTTTGCACCCTTCGCTTATGAACTGCTTCCTGAAACTCGCAGTCGCTTCTATCGGCAAGGAGGTGGTTTTTGATATTTGAAATCCGCTCTTTGTACTTGAGCAGGAGTGGATTAGGGTATCCCGATGCGTCGCTGCAGATTGCCATACACGGAGGAATATAATGCAGAACATCGTCGTGGTTGGTTAGATCAGGCGTGATCACAGTCGAACCGAGTATGTTAAAGCATGTGAGGATAGCATATATTTGAAGGTTAAACCTTACTTATATTAACAAGTGGTTTAATTTCTGTCTTGCATGATTGCTCGGCTTACAAATTTATTGTCCGGGGCATAGAAATAGGACTCGCTGTTCTCGTTTTCTCCTGCTTCTCGCACACATGTCTCATATCGGTGCCTATGCATTCAGTATGATTTTTCACGACCTTAATACTAACAGGCAGGGGCAGTTTAACAAACCAAAATTAAGAACAGAGTTACTATGTACAAAGTCCCGACTAAGGCCTGTTGATACGATTTCAGTGCGCCTAGCATCTTAGTCGCTATGGCATTTACCTTCAGTTATTTGACTTTACGGGGAAAAAGGAGGCCTTCTACGAGGACGGAGGTCTGATTTATGAGGAGCATATCACCGACTTGTCGGTATTTCAAGACAAAGGAACCAATGGACGTGATCTAAATGTGGTAAGGGCGACACCCATCAAGGTTGTAGCGAAAATTTAAAGTGGTAAACGCATTTGGGGGTGGTCAATCTCCCTCGGAGCTATCATTCAACATAGCCTACAGCAACATGTAAACCACCAGAACGACGAAATATTGCCATTTCGCGGACACTCGCACAATGCAGGCTTACAAAGCAATTGCCATGTACATTTTAGCGTTCATGCATTTCGCATAAGAAAGCAAAGTGCTCTGTTCTGCATTACGCAGCTGGTCTTTTTCTGTAAAGAGTTGCATCAACAGGGTTTACAATAGCATGCACAGAGGAATCCACACGCTAAACATAACACGTGGAAGATTGGCATTTTTAGTAAAGGCAATCAATGCTTAATCCCGCTCAAGGCTTGAAGGGATCCTTGATGGGAACAAACCTCCTTAACCTCCCCACGACTGATAATAGTCATTCTAGTCAGACTGAAATTTCCTGAGCTCACTTGTGAACAGGAGTTACATAATACCAGTCCGGACAGGGAAATGCAGAAAACATTAAGAAGACCATGAGAAGACATCCAACTTACCGTTGCGATTAACACCACGTCGAACGTTTGATGGATTGCTAAAAAAAGGTAAATAGAGGTGGTCGATAATCCTTTTGTGCAACTTACCTGTTGCTCCTGTTGCCTTGGGGCTGCCTACCACCTCTTGAAGCAAGGATCTAATCAATTAGGGTGATTAAAAAGCTCGAAAACTTACATTGAGAGGAAGCAGCGTGCTAAAGCTAGAACAGAGATGGAATTAGTTAGTATGATGGTAGCTTACAAGAGCAAAACTACATCGAAAAGTTGTCCTATGGTCCGACCGACGTAGTCCAAGCTCCATGGTTCCCTTTCTACCAGGCGTCCTAAAGGTCGAAGCGAAAAAATAAGTACGTTATAAGCGGCACAGAAAAAAAAACAAGCTTTCTAATGCACTCAACATTCAGACGGGAGCGACACAGTGGTTAGTGAAGCCAGTTTATACCTTTCCTCCCCAACCCCACAGAAAAGGATCGTACGGAAAGGGCGAGATGAAATCCTATAGGAAACTCAGCCAAATTCGGGTATTCATCCTGCTAAACGTATGCGTGACCCACAGTACAGTAAACGAGAGATGATCAGCCTACTACCTATATGTGAAGGGGCAATAAAATGTGACTTGAAAAATTATAGAAAAACACAAATTGACCATTTTCTGATTGCAAATAACAAGGTCGATAAACCACGAGAAAAAGACCGTCGTCCCCGTGTCAGCCCTCAGTCTGCCAGACTGACACTACTCACATTTGCAACGTGGAATGTTCGCGCACTTTTAGATGATTCAAGGGTGACGGATAGTAATTCTGAATGCCAACTGGATTTCAGCAATTACACTAATCTCAGACTGGAAGAAATACGTATGCAAACAGAATGCTACAGAGAAAAAGCTCTACGGCGGAAAAACACTGGGCGCCAATTCATCTCCACCCGAAATTCATAAATATGGCGGCCTCCAACTCACGAAAAAAATTATTTCACCAATCCAGGCCTGACAACAATAAAGGAAACCTTCCAATTTATGACAAACACCGCGGCATTTCTTTTCTCAGCACTGCTCGAAAGATACCTGTAAGATGACACACTATCACCTCAACATGCATCTGCTTCAGAACACATTCCAAAAACACAATGAGTTTTGTAAACGCCGAGGAACGAAAAGTGATTTTTGCAGACGAACAATTGTAAGAAGTGTCGAGAAATGCCGACCATCCCCTATACTACCTCCGTTAATCTCACAAAGATCTTTGGTACAGTTATTCACGAGAGAGGCTGAAAGAACATGCTATTCGGAACGTTAGCAACCGTGCTCACGCTTATTTTGTCCCAGCCTGCCGTAAGAAGACTTTAGCTGGTGTAAGATGGAGGTATTGAGCCAGATTCCGCCTCCCTCCAAAACAATTCATGCGCGAAGCACACCTGCAAAACCCACTCTACGGGCCGGCGGTAGACGGTATTTGACATCCGAAGTACCAGGTGAGGAATAAAAAGCTAAAGAAAGAATCTTCGATCCATCTTAACTTGACAGCTGATACAATGTTTCAGGATTTAACCACGGAAAACTCGATTTCTTGTTTTTCGTGTCAAACATTTAGCAAAAGACCATCTTAATTCACTTTTGTATTGCATGTCACTAGCGAAATATCAGTGCCAAAAATATGCAAGCAGTATGCAATTATGTTGTCTATTTATATCACGCCTATAGGCAATGTTCAACCGTAAAGCTCATGGTTACAAGTAGAATGCTCGCGTACTACAGGCGCTGTAACGTCAGCTGTATTCAGGCACATGACTACCCGCTGCAGAGGTCAGGAATTATTTCCGTGGTAGTTTTCTCGGCCACCTCAGAAACCATTCAAAAAGGAAGGAGGAAAACTAGTCAAGAGGGCCCTGTCAATGCTTGTCAGCTAAAAAAGTAAAATGTTACGTATATTGTAAACCATGTTCTCATAGTCTGGTAAATCGTAAACTTAGAGGTACGAATTTTGAAAAATCACCTGCTGTACCCAAAAATACTTTTACACTATCGAGGACTGACCAGCCATTTGACAACCGAAAATAATAAAAAGAAAATTTTCAACTGACTCTGTGATAAGATGCCCTAAAGGACAACATTAGCAATAGAAGGCAGAAAATGTTGTATTCACTGCCCCTTCATGAATCAGTTATTTAAGCCTCTACCTTGCGGAGAAAGTTCGGTCTAGAGGTATGTGTTTGAAAGCCCATAAGTGAGTCTTGCTTTTGAATACCTCAGTATAGCCGGATTCATATAGCCACAGGCTTTAGAATACCGACTCCTAAGCCGCACTCCTAAAATGGTCTTAGCAAAGATGGGAAGAATTAGATGTGAGGATCTAGTGCAAAATTTGAAATTAGTTTGAAATGAGAGCCACACAGAAGGAAATTACAATCTATGTTCATCTTCTACTGATCCGAAGAAGTCCTCATTCGTTCACTCTCTATCCCTGGAATGAAGATATACGGTGGTTTACATCCAGCATTGCTATGTCCGGCGTCATTGTTCAAGTCCCACTGCTTCAAGGTCAGGCAACTTCGCAGCGAGCGGTTTTAGCATCGCTGACCTGAAGCCATTTGATCGACTACCACGCGCGCACGTATGTGCATCTGGATAGATGCGGCTGCCGAAGCGCCAATTGAACACGCCATCCCTCGGGTAATGCAACACAACCAATAGGACAACACTGAAACTTGCTCAATAAACCTAGTAAAGCAGCTGCCACCAGTCTAACTCTCTCTATCTCAGACCTGACTGGATACACTCAACACTAACCCTGGCATGGCCAGTGGCCAATGCTGCCTGGGACAGCAGCAGTTCTATGCACAGTAAATTCCTAACGCAGGCGGCTTCTGTCTTTTCTTACAACTTTGGATTCGGTCTGATGTTTGCAGTGTTCCGAGTACACATACTGTTTAGACCCATTAAGACTACCTCTTCTGTGTACATTTTAACAACTGCACATATGGTGTGCGTTCAGCTTCACTTGCAGGCGCATCGAGGAACTATTCCAACACGAAAAGTAACAGTTTGACATAGGTGTCTACACCGCAAAACACATTCCCGTAACGCCTGTATTTCATCAACAGTACGCTTATAAAAATACTGCACACAAGGCGGCTTACTGTTGCCACAGTACATTCTTGCTCAGAAGATTTCTCAAAGGGTGCTTCAAAATCGTACCTAAACAAGGCCAGATTTTCATCGTCATTTTTTCGAGAATTGCGCATATTGTCAATAGTTAAGTTAACCAGGACGTTCTTGATAAATAAAAGGGCGTCTATTCCCTTAATGACAGTTTACTTGATTTCTGGGTTCCATATGAGCATACTCATTGTTACGATATGTACCAGGTGCACAAAATACTACACCCTCAAAAGGGTATTTAGATTCATTTTTGTGGCAGACAAGAGCAAACCAGAGATGTGTGATATCCGGCCCACCGCTAATTCTAGCGAACTCTCGAACGCATGCCTACCCAAACAATTTTCCGTCGAGGCTGTAGTGTAAAGTCAGTATATCGCTTGCCGTGTAGAAAAATGCACCCGAATTCAAGGGTGACAATGTGCTCACATCACTCCCAGGTATCTAAAGATGACATAATCGGATTATTAATCTAACGACAATGAGTTCAAGCAATGACACTATATAGTCTGTTTGACTACATTCTGACACTTTCATTACATCCATATTTATTTACATCTTTATCGATGTCCGAGAATCCAGCTTAAAGGTGGGGTAATCAAATGCAAAGAAGACGCCCCTGCCATGACAATAAGATACAATCCGACGCTACGGCCGTGCGTGACCTTGTAACATAGAGCTGAATATCCCATTTAGCATGCGAAGTTACAGTGCGACTAGAGAGCCGAAAACGGGCAGCAAGGTTACGCAAATCGAGTCGACGTCGACAACTGAGAGATATGAAGAAAAGCGTCGGCAGTACATTTTGGCCGTAACAGGCAGGATGCCTGCATATTTGTCGATTAAACGTGCAGGGCAAGCACTAGCTTGGTAATCGACGGAGAATGGCAACTATCTCAAGGCAGGGGCATCCTACCGAATTACACATGATCAGGCACGAGTCAATGCACGCTGCACATTTGCACGCTGTGATTGCGTCGGGTGGCACTTACCAGTGCTAAGCCTGACCATAAACCGAGGTTGCGTTAACGCACGCGCCCAAAATGCGACACGCCGTACTTACGGGTGGACGGTATTGCTATCGAGCTTGGCAAGCGCAACTTGTAAAAAGAACTGTGTGCGTCTGGGCGCAAACTAGGCTGCAGATTTCTATCGATTTCAATAGTGATTGCCTCCAGTCTATTTAATTGCAGTTGAATATTATGTCCTGTCTGCTTAAGTTTCCTACTAGTTCGACTGTTTATGGGGACCGAATGCCACAAAATAATGTCAGACAGACGGACTCACGACTAACAGGGATCCATCAACCCACTTGGACAAGTGCTATATCCACTTGTTGAGCGTTTCCTAACTCATATTTACGTCTAGAATACACGATTTAAGTTCAATTTACTTACTAGTTCCTAGGAATTGTACTACACAGTGCACGGGTGGAAGTAGAAAAAGTTGTTTCGGAGTTTTGTGTCGCGAATAATTCGACATATTTTGAGAAACTGTGGAAAACTCTCGAACAAAAAACGTTTCCTCGCTGCTGGAGTCATCCTAATATAACTGTAGTCCCACGTCCGGCGACAGCCAATTGCAAATTTCTGTGCATTAAGTGACGGACATTGAAGAGCCGGGGGGCTGATGAAAGGAAATATTCAGTAACCGTCAGTGACAACTTAGATCAGAATTTATTGATGGAGGCGGGTGGGTGTCTTCGCTGTCATCTGACAAGTAGCTGATGGTTCACCATAAAGTTAAGAAAACAGTGGGACAGCCTTCAATCAGCGCGCAGACGTTGGCCTCGTGGCTTATAATCTGACGTCTTGCGTCGTCCTGACAATATTAGTTTTTCACAGAACTCAAGGGGACACAATACCAAAAAAACGACTGGCTGACGGGGTAAGCTCAGCGCAAACTTAATTGCAGCTCGATACGACTTCGCTACTTGGATGCCCGATGCGAACTTAATGCGAGACGCGCGCTATTCTGAACGAAACAGAGGCGTCACTTTCATGTGGGCAGTGCGCTAACTCTTTTATAGATTACATTCCTCCATAGACTAGCCCTGAAGGATGTGCAGACAAGGGAATATTCTTCTAAGGATGAACGGGTATAGCTACAGAGCTATGCTGTATGTGGACTATATATATAGTCGGTAAATGGCATAATAAATACAGGCTACATGAATTTAAAACCCGCTTAGAGCGTAACGGACCCGAGAGCGAAGGACTTAGTACGTGACACAATTTAACTGTGCATAGAAGAAATAAAGAGAAAGATAAACTGACTGACCATCCGCCACATATGGCATCTCGATGTGTTATAATGGGTTAATTTCCATATAGTGACGCGTAATAACAAAGGTCGACGCGTCTCTAAATCGCTTAGGGGAATAAGGTTACTCAAGTCTTCCGTTTCCGTTCTTCCACTAAGTCATACAAAGTCGTTCAAACTTTACCCTGGTGCAATAATAATTTAATTACAGAGGAGTTGAGCAAAGCGGAATTGTTAAATTCCATCTTTACCAAAGGTTTTACCCTTGAAACAAATGTCATTCACTCAGTTCATCTGACATATCATGTGTTCCTCACTAACATCAAGTTTTTTTCCCTTCAAATATTCTGAAAAAAATTAGCCGAATAAGTCTATCGCCCTCAGTTGTAACTGACAACATCTCAAATTACCTTATCAAACAGATTAGCGGTTTTCGCCTTTACCTGAGCAAAGTTTCTCATTTTTTCTCCACAATGGTTCTTCTCCTAATTATTGGGAAATTTTTATTAGTATTCCAGTTTTTTTAAATCCGACTCACACTGATATGTTCAAAATTATCATGGTGTTCATAAAACGGCTTCTTTTGTTTGAAAAACTAATCACCATGCAAATTCAAGATATTTGCATAACTAATTACCTTCTTAGCTCTTTCTCATATGTCTTTTTGTCAGATCACTCGTGTGAAACATGCAAAATTCCTTTTTTTAGTCTCATAAGTTTTCTTCCTAATCATTATCTATCTGTTCTGTCTTCGCACCGGCTCTTTTTCTCTTATTCGTTAATGGTTGTGTACAGGATGGGACTGTGGGTGTGCCATGTTTGCGTATGATATGCAAATGCAGAAAGTCATACACAATGGTGTCAGCAAAGCCCACTTCTAAGAAAATGTTCGTTGATTGGACAAGTGGACCTGTAGATGGCTTCTATACTTCAACTCGAACAAATGTATCCTGCTGTGTCTGAGAAATTGAATTCAAGTCCATGAAACGTGACCCGCTATCTGAAAGGAATGCGGCTTTGAAAAACAGAAACACAAAAATATCTCGGTTTTTGGATGGACGACAACCTAAGGCTTTCTGCACAATGCTTCAACTCGTCTTAAGGCGCAAATTCAATGCAGTGCGCCATCAGGCGGACATTTACCGTTTTCGATGAAGATTGCCTTTCGGTAGTCTTTGGTACGTATATAAGGCCTTATCTTGGATACATGATGCAGGCCTGGAGACCGTGGATGCAACAGGATTACAGACTGCCCGAAAGGGTACAGTGGTTGATCAATAAATCAATAAAAGTTCTAGGTGCACTGCCATATGAGCTCCGCTTGCATAAACTGAATCTTTATCCTCTGGATTAAAGGAAGTTGCATGGAGACTTGATACATTTTATCATTATCGTGCTAAGCTTGGACTGCTCTCTCCTGGGTGATTAATTTTCCAACCTGCCACTACATTTATCACCGGGACATCCCTGCAAACTACGTCTGCCCCAAGGAAGGGTGTAATGGAGAAATTATTTGTTCTCCAACCATGGCATCGAACCGTGGAACTGCGATTGTAGTGTCCCAGCCTGTGGTGACATTCAAACGTCGGCTAAGCTACATATCTTGCAGCACCAAGAAGACTATTTTACTTCCTAAACTGAAAACACGGGTGTATTACGGGGATCTGGGTACGTTTACTTTATTCCAAGTTCGTTACGTTGTTTCTTATTCTTGAAAATTTTACGTAACATATAGGGATTTCAAAGACGTTAGCCTTTTTCCTCAAATATGCTGAAATAGATAGAACAAATTGTGGAGTTTATCTATTTAGATCTCAGTAAAACCTCTGATAACGTGCCTCATAGGAGACTCGTGGTTAAACTTGATGCTCTAAGACTTCTTGGTCCCATTATTGGTTTCCTTATGTTATACCTATCTTATCGGAAACAAATGTCTTAGCGAAGTCCTCATTTTCAGCTGTGATCCCTAGGGTGATTAAATGTGTACATCGTGTGTAGTAACCCAAGATAAAGATCACATCGACTCCGTAAACTTCGTTTAAAGACATTGCGAAATAAAGGGTGTGAGCACCATTTGTATAACGGTGACATTTCTGGATGCTTATACAGCTGAATATAACAAAGTGGTGCGTAAAAAATTATATTTTAGAAGGCTTTGCTTATAACCCTCACCACTTAAGGATGTTTCCTTTTGGGTCTATATATAGGGTAAAAATAACGGAAAAGAGTAACATTCTTCAATCCTAAGAATGAATCTAAGGAATTAAGCAAAAGAGTGCCTTCTGTGTTTTCAAGATTAGCTCTTGTTTGCCAACCAATTGAGTCCCGCAACGTACTTCTCCGTAAAAAAGACTAAAATGGGTTTTGTTCAATAGCAGGGCAAGCTTAAATCATTGTAATTACCAGGGATTCCTACATTGAACTCTCAGAGCTATGCAAAACCTATGACCTGAAATAGAAATGTCCGCGGATATTGAGTTATAATTAGAGACTGAATTTTACTGAAGGAGCTTTCAGTAAAGGTATGGAGCCAGGAAGAAGTAGGTGTCTAGGAATCCATACGCTTGTCATCGTGACCTCCTGAGTCTATGCAAAGTACTCCCAATGGCGAAGAAGATGACTTCGCATTCCACAGTACTTACTGATTTTCACATCTGTGTTGGTAAATTGTCGATCATTGGTCAACAAGGTGGCTTTGTCCTTCCTTTCACATGTCAGCCTTAACAGTTAAATGACATTAGAGTAAATTCGAGCATCTATTCTTACGTGCTGACTAGCAGCCCATTAGTTCTCTGTAAGAAAGGCTCGAATCATCTATACTTTGTACTCCAGCCTGATGCCACGAATTGCACTAGTCAGAATAACCATTCATTCAGGGGAAGTCATTTATGACCCTATTGATGCACAATCGAAATTTTAAATGCAAGTTTATACAGGCAGCATAAAATATAGTCATATGTTAGGTTTACTGAAAGATTTTAAATCAAATGTGTAATGATGTGCTTTATATAAATTGAAATCAGGAAGTAGAGGTTATGGTTGGCCGAAGATAGTTCTGCCTGAAGGGTCGTCGATTATCAAAAATCAAACAACCCTTCTGCTGGTAGAACATACTCACGGTATCCGACGCCATTATTTCCCTCTGAAGTGAGCTCAATCGTTGAACCACTCTTTAACTGAAAGAAAACTTTCGTTGATCTTTGCGCACTCATTCGCATTTGGCATTATATGGACGAACACGCAGGTAAGTCCTGTTCGTAAACTCAAAGAAATCTTCGGATTTTAGCGAACAGGCATGTCAGTGGATAATGCGGAACGTCCATAGCATGTCACATCTCATTTGTCTATAGGATAAGGGAAACAAGTATAGCTTAATATGTCCACCAGTTTCGGTGCCGTCTTTGCATTTGTTCGATGGGATCACTGTCTTTATTCCTCCAGGAAATCCATTCTCACGTTCCGTATTCCAAATGTGGTCTACCGAAGGTACTGAAGATTTGCATGAACGTTTCGGGAGGAAAGACTATGAAAGCACGCCTGATTCAGTGAATGACGATCGTTGCTTTTTGGACGGCCCTTTTAGAGTGTTCGGAGGGCATTAGGTTTGAAGCTATCCAGATACCTAGATCCTTGTGGTTATCTAATTTTTTATTGGAATTTCATTAAGGCTGTACTGGTGTTGGGCAAACGTCTTCTTCCAGATTCCAAGCGTAAGACTACACAGTTTGGTATATAAAACGTCAGCAGTCACTTGCTGAACCAGACAGCCAATTTATCAATGTTTTATTGTATATTCTGCGCGTCGTCAACAGAGCTAATGGCTTCCCAGATTTTATATTATATGCAAATACGGTGGCAGCACAGTCTAGATTATCACTGCAGTCCTTAAGGGAGCAGTTTGTTTTCTCCTGAGTAACACGAAGTTAGGAAAAACACTAAAAAAGATATACGATTCAGGAGTTTTTTTCCTGCTAGCCGGATCCCTACTGCATATGTTATCTGATATTGCCTGTAAACAGTTAGTTAATACAATTATTATTATATAAATTAGGTACAAAAGAGTTCCTAACACTGACCCTGTGGAACACCATTGTCTACTGCTACTCACTCAAATTCTTTGATGCCAACAATTACATAAGCAATCTGTCAGTCCAGAAACTTTTGATCCATTTAAGTTTATGTGTCTTATATGTCTTATACTGGGGTATGCTGAGGATGAACTGGACCAACTATGGGTCAGAGTAGCACCTGGCTCGTGTAAAACAGGCTGCGATAATTTTTTAGCTCTAAAATAAGTCTCACATAGGAAGACGTGGTGTCACGCCAACAATTGGTTGGCGCCTGTACTCTTAATATTGATAACTTTTACGGTCCCTACAACGGGTGGAGTGGTAAACGTTTTGAGCCAACACGAAGGCCAGCTCGAGTCACGACAGACTTTTTGGAGTGCAAAATCATAATAAATATCACAGGTGTGAGCGGGAATTGTGATATAATATGGAGTCAACCACCTGCACTCGACCCCACTTGTGCTCTTCTTGTCTATCTAATGACACCGGTAATGGGAAGGTGAAGCAAAAGGAAATGCGATAGAGGCTGCAACATTCAACTATCGGTAGAAATTAATTTCCGTGCAGGCTGTTGTTGAGCACATGGTGGACACCATCGGGAACGATGGTCGAACTGTCCCTTACAATGCATCTGCATATGCAACTTATTTTCGCCTATCCACTCTAAAATGTTGTTTTAACAGGCTTGAATTTAAATGGCGGGTGGTCAGTTCTCCTGAAAGGGGACAAAAGGAAACAAAAAGGCACCATCCACCAGTAAAATTGATGTAACTCACATTTATAAAGCAAAAGCATTAGTCACCTGCTGGTATTTGGTTGTATTTTCTCGTTTTTTGCAGTTATTTACTCGGATAAGTCTTCTTACTGCACTGCCACACTGTTGTCGCCTACAACAGGCACACGATAGGATACAACGTTCGGCTTCGAATCACTGCCATAGAACTCAAAGGCAAGCCTTAGATTTTCGCTTAACCAATAGGATACAAAATACCAAGTTTAAAGAACCACCCTTATTACCGATGGACTGTAGAAGAGGAAATTTTGTGGAGTTGTCCACGTAGGGAAGGTCTAAGACGTTCGGCCGTGCAATCAAGTCAACCTGACTCCAATTACTTCCGATCTCGCAACATTCATGAAGCCATATTTTTCATAATTTGCCAAACTTGTTTATGCTCAATACATTATCTTTTCGATTCATCAGTCCTTCTATTAAATTTAAACTTTTTAAGCAAATTATTGTATTTAGCATCGTAATGTATATACTGGCCACCAGCACGATTGTTAACTTATCGGAAGAACCACTTTGCTCCTCAACTGCGGTAGAGTACGAGCTTTTCCACTTAAAAAGGCCCGATGGGTTTTATTCATTCCTTACTATGTTTTTTCCACCACGGTTAAACAAACGATTGAAACTCTAAAGCACACGACACTTATATTGTTACATTATAGCATACACAAAATATTTTCTAACGTTCCCAATACGCTAACATCAATAATTATTCATGTTCCGTTTAACTTGATTTGTATGATGGAATCAGGAACAAAGATTTTACCAAAAGCCTAACTGTGTCATAAATAAATAATCTTTAGCAATGTTTGTACTGGAGGTTCCGTGGCATCGATGAGTAATTTCACTCTCGTTCAAGAAAATTAGTTCTGTTTTAAAATTACCAGCAATAGATAAAATAACGACACCTTTTAATAACGCAAGTGATTAAGATTTTTATCAACGGACTCCCGAATGTGCTTTCTTAAACCTTAGAAATCCGTCCAGAAATGAATGTAACACCCAGCTTCGTATCTCAACAAAATTAATCAGTTTACCGCAGACTCGTAGACTCGCCAACCTCCAAATCTGTACTAGCCCGTCAATCCTCCTCCATTTAAACGGTTAATCCCCCGTGCAAGCAATTTTATTCCATTTCCAAGAATGCCACACATGCCATCATATATATTAGTCTACCAGGTTCGTTTATGGTTTCTGTGCAGATACTTGGCATTCACGTTAACTTTGAAAGATGACAGACGATGTTCAGCCATGGCAACTAAAACAACCTAATTGCTTCTCGGGGTCTCGCGCTTTTGCTAATATTCGACGACGGCTATTCGGAATATGCCCATGAAAATGTGTTGTTTCGTCGCACTCTGGCCATCTGATACCTGTGACCTTGATTTCACTGAAAAATTAGTGTATTCAAGGTCTTTATTTATCCGCTTCCGCATACCAATGATCGATTAAGCCCTATTTTTCCCACTGGACTATGTTATGATCGTGAATGAATTTTTGTGCGCGTTAAGAACGCAGCGTGCACCCTACAGTTTTGGCAAACCCCTCAGTGTTTCATCTTATCTCACGACCGCAGTGTATTACCTTGCCTCCTAAACTGGGGAACAAATAGTCTTTGAGGGTACTCGAGTACTGAGTGGTCCCAGAAAGAAAATAAAAGCTTCCATTTTCTCAGCAATGACTGTAGTGTGCCAAGCATTTCCGGCGGCAGATCAGGCAATAGCACACCAAATTAAAATGTTGGCAGAGCGGAGTTCGTCCGCGCAACTTGTTTAATTTTCTATCGATAACTGCTTATTTCATAATTTGCACAAGATTATGGGATAGAAACACCTGGCTTTCTCAGCGAACGCCGAGTGTAATAACTTCTTCTTGATGAACAGGTGCAAACTGGTAAACACAACTCATTTGTTTCAACCTGCAACAACGTCCTATTGCCATGGGCTCCTCACAGTATTCAACACCAATGGACTCCCTCTCAACAGTAAATAGAAAATTAAACATATTAGCTAAGCGGCAGCTGTGGATTATGGGCATGCTTCGCCGCTTAATGTCCCGGCAACGAACACACGAGCTGATCCAAGTCCGGTCAAGAACAGATCCGATTGAGCAGGGCTTCCATATGCCGGCTAATCCTGTTACACAGCTTATTGCTTGCCGCGCTGCCTTCAAACAACTTAATGCCCAGCTGCTGGAACCATCATTCCGCAAAGAACTTGTTAGTACCCGTCACTTACTTACATTTTGACTTAGGAGTCCAACTTACTATGCCTAGGTGGTAGAAATTCAGACGACTTCGTCAAACGAATATTTTATTCGATTTTCGATGATGCAATCGCCTTGGAGCTAAATTTGCCTATATGCAAAGTTTCATTTGAGGACTCCGCTGCGGCATTTGTTTCCGCTTCCTTTTTTCAAATTATATGTAGAATAGGCAACCTACCGGTGATACGGGCGGTGTTTCGTCCCATAAGTACTCTGAGTCCTCCTGCTTGCTCCGACGAGGCCTCTTGGGGTGTCGTTGGTAGCTCATGCTAAAATCTACAACCGCACAGTAAGGTAGAAGTTATGGGGTGTTAATCCTTAAGCTATTGCCACTTCATCCCTTCATTGTACGTGAACCTCTACCTACGTGGGCTGTGCGGTTGTAGGGTTCACGCACAATGTTCCCCTAGGGAAGGGTGTGTAAATGGCCGATGTTTCAAATTTCTACAGTTGCCTTACGCCACGGGTCGATTAATTGTATTAACACATAGAAACTATCAAAAGGGAAGCAAGCATACTTACGAATATTATCCGGTAAATCCGTACAAAGGAGATTAGTGCCCATAGTGGCCTCATACACGTGCATCTCAGATGAGCTAATAGGGTAGTCTAAGTAATCTGTAATATCTGCAAACTCTACGTATAATATGCGAATAACTCCCTCCTTAGATACAAGAATTTTTTAAACACATACTATCTTTTTACCGACGGCAATGCATCCGTTGGCTAGTGAATTATCTACTCGAAACTGAGAAGTTAGTATGCATTTATATTGATCACACGGCTCGCATTTCCTCGGTACTGGACCCGTATGATGCTGGTGAAGAAGCATAGGCCGACGTGTACCCTTTACATCAAACATATTTACATCCATCTCGCTCAACCTTCTAGCAACTTGCTGAAGAGGTTGCGCTGGCTTACATAGCATTTTCCTCAATTTACCTAGGTAGCTTTCAAAAGGAAATGACGAGAAGGAATCTAGAGGTCCGTGACGCTGAACATCGTCGGCAATGTGCAGTATGCTGTGCACATTGTACACCATCTGCTCCTTACCGTATAATACTTGGAATTTCTGTACAAAAAGTCTAAGCAATTGTTTAGCAAAACCAATGTTACGTATGCATAGGTGTGGACATGATAAATATCTAATAGCAGTAAACAATAATAAAAACATTTTCCAATGACTTTTTGGTAAGGTGTCCTTCAGAATTACTACTCCAAGGTAGAGGATAAACTGTCTAAATTCTGCGCCTTCCAGGAATCATATTCTTGTAAGATCCTGCCACGCTGTGAAAATTCAGCTGGTAGGTAGGCGTTAAGGGACAACAGGCGACGACTTGCCTCTTCTACTGCAGAGGTAGACAGCACTGGAGTGTACACTAAACCGCTCGCCTTAGACCTACGATTCCTAACCCACATACCAATCAGCTTCTTCACTACACCTAGGTATACTAGATGAAGTGGATCTAAAGGAAAATTTGAAATGAGACCTAGCTTGCAAGTTAAGAACGGTGAAACTCCAACCCTGTGGTCGCCATCCACGGGCAGGTTGAAATCCTCGTCCCTTCTTTCCCTATGGCCATCACCCAGATAGACAACTTTGTCCATAAATACCCCAACTACGTCGCACCGTTCGCATCCGTGATATGCATTAACATTCTTGATTTGCTTAACAAAAGACCTAGCCGGTGCGTCCCATATAACTGCTGCTACGCGCACAATTACTGACTTATCTAAGCTACCTAAACTAAAACCATTTAACTGTAACTCGTTTATTTTGTCTACAGTTTGCTTACGAAATGCTACAACATCATTTGGCGTGCCTTTTTCACAGTAAATAGCAACTGGGAATACAGCACTTATGAAAGGACGGATCACCATTGCTAAAATAGGCCAAAATTCGAGCTTGGTCTTCCTGTAAACGGGTAACCCATCGATAGCCGAATTAACTACAATCTCATTCTCACCTTCGAGAATGCATCTCTTTTCGAGGAGTCGCTTAAGTTGGCTCCCCAGTCCTATGTGAACATACTCCCCACTACCCATTGTAACAACTGTAAAGCTGTACGATGCTCTCAACAGCGTTCAAGGGTCTGTTGGCATGTCAGGGACAAGCGATTTGAAAATTTCCAGAACAGTGCGTAGGCGGCTATGGGCAATATTGGATTCAATAGCCCATTCCCTAACCCTATCACGAATTGACGTCTGCGAGGATGTACAACTCTCAGTGCTGCTTTCCTCTTCCTCTGACGATGAATTGCTATATTCCTCGCTGTCGTCCGTGGGCTCAACTGCAGATGACCACAACGATGATTCATCTGCATCTAGGGGCACGTCCATGCAATTTCGATTACTTGACGGTGCAGAAGTGCCTTCCTCATTAATTTTACACGTTTGCGCTTTAAAATATACCTCTCCACTTCATCAGTAACTTCGCGGCATATTTCCGCCACATCACGGGCAACATGCCTTCTAATTGTACTCTTACTTGGCTGCCTAAACATTACAGAAGGTTAATAGACAAAATAAATGGATAAAGTAGACAGAAATGTAATAAATGCGAAAATTGGTGGGTCAGAAGTGCAGACAGAATTACGGTCAAGCACGCAGGCCACGACAGATAAAAGTGCAATGGTCGCTTCCCGCCCCCACTCTAGACACACCAACATGTCAACCAATCACAGCACGGAGTCTTAATATAGATTAACCAATGAGCAGGGGTTATGTCCTATCTCGAAATGTCGAGATTTACGTACATCAGGGTGTAGCGGCCGAAGACTTCGAGGTTTGCACACACACACGGGCGAGTAACGCACCTGTAGTCATTATTAGACGATGCGCATATTGAACATGGTCTCTAAGCACCATGCCGATCACTCAAACGCAACAGTCATTAGAAGGAACGGCAGAAATGTTGGAAATGGATTCTACTATTAAGAAGGATATGAAGGTATGAAATGGCACAATAGAAAATAAAGAAGGGAGCGTTACATGATGCGATATCCCTTTTGGAGTGGGGGGAATTACGTCATGTCTGTTGGATAACCGGTGGGAGTGCAACGCTGTGGGCAACTGCAGGGTCGGGACCGAGGGATGCTGACATTGAACGGAGGGTAGCGAGACGATGAGCGGCGACGGTACTCATGGGGATGGGGGTCAGCGTTCGAGAGTGGAAGGGGCACCGGCATCTTCACCGACATTCCATCACTCCATCCCCATCCGGGATCCGCGCGAAAAGTGCTACTAGTCCATTCAAACAATTCTGTCGGAACTGTGGTTCGTTACAAGGGCTATATCGACATGCTATTAGGTATGGGAACAAAAATCCTTTCTATGTAATAAATTTATGTCCACTTGCTTTAAATCATTAGTTACGACTGGTATAAAATATTTTTTTAGTGAATTGCTTGGTTTAAATATTTCCTACCTTCCTTCAATATTCCCAAGAATGAGTGTTCTAATATCACACAATCGCGGTGTACATCGATTCGTCTAGATTTAGGCATTGTTTACTGTATGGGATAAATTTTCGTTAAAGATTCGGTTTGTTACCCACGATTTTTCTTAACAAAACTTCAGAGAAGTGTCACTGCCAAGAAGTGTCCGCGCTTTCACATTTCGAAGGTACCCTTCGTCCAACGTTAACAACCAGCAAGAATTTAATTTTCATCCATAGATTACTAGTTTGAAAACGTTCTATTCCAGCCAGATCACTTTCCAAATCTCTTAAAGGTATCTTTCATTACCACGTTAAAGGTCCAGGCAAAATTTTCAGTACCAATAATTGTTTCTTTATAATACATGTATTGCATACTATCGATGTTTACATCCATTCTTGTTAAACTAGCTACCATGGCGACTGAGCAGCTCCTTATTTTGTCTGTTTGTAATTATTTTTTTCTGACGTGTAGAGCAACCAAATTGGATGATAAGCTTGAACCAAAGCCGATCTGCCTGAAATTGTAAGCTTTTAGATTGAGAATACTAGTTTCTTCGTTTATAGCCAGGTCATCGAAGCGGATCGAAGCATCTAATACGGACATTTTTATTGCATTTAACTTTCGCTGCCGACTTTTGGGATGGGGTTGTTTTGCCGTGCAGATTTCGCCACTAAATCACTGAAAAAGGACAGTGGCCCACGCTTTGTTCATCACGGGCGAAGATTATCACCACATTCCGGGTGGCAGGGTGGTGCGTTGAATAGAAATCAGGTTATAGAATAAGGGATTTTCACAGCATCTAGCTCATTTTTTTAACATATCACTGCATTTAAGTTACATGACGACGTAAATGCAACTGAAGAAAGATATGACTGAAACAGGTAACGTAATTACACACGCGATAATTTGAACGTTGAAAGTGATATCGAGCGATGTGTCCCGAGATGGGCCAGTACCAGTGCCCATGTGAAAATTTGTTATAGTATAACACACGAGGAATCTACCTCACTCCTTTTTTAAACACCACCTAACGTCATTTATAGGGTAAGGCAAACTAAAGGCAACCAAATATGGCCACGATGATAGTTTTTGACAGGCCTAAAGAGCCGTTTACGCATGCCATACTCACCATGATTCCTGCCTCACATTCGAAAGGCCTACTTTGGACGGTTTCGGCTCTTAAATACGTGATTGAAAATCGCTTTTAAGAATTAGTACGGTCAGACTCTCAGTTCCGTGTAAGATGCAGTTAATCAGTCAGTTGGTAAACTTCAAATCCACAACTGATATCACGTCTTAGTAGATTTGGCACGAACGATACCAGCGCCCCGTACCAACAGCACCAATGCCCAGGCCCTTCCAACATGCCCGCGCTGTCAAAGAACCTTCCGTGTGTGAATCGGCCTGGTCGGATATCTTCGGATGCAATGCACCAACAATCCGACAATTTTCAACTTCTTCGTCAAATTCTGCCAACCCTCCTTTGGACTCCCCCACCCTCACTCCTGGCATTAATTCCATTGCTCCCAATATCATAGAGACCACATCCCGATACTCATCATCTGTTATCTCCATCACCACAGCCACCGCCACCACCACCATCAGCGACGGGGGCTCTCTTCTAAACTGTCCTCATTGCGACCGCACATTCCCCTCATGCATCAGCCTGGTCGGTCACTTGCGAATCCATCGTACAGAGACTGGTGAACCAGTGCCTGGAACGCCAACGCACAGCAGAGATCGCCGTCTCCACTGCCCTACCTGTCCTCGCTCATTCACTCATCGCATAGACCTATTAGGACACATGCGCCTCTACGGTAACCTGCGGTAAACCACCGGAGGATAAGCCATATCAGCGCGTAATTCCTACACGCCAGTTCGATCGTCGATTTCGACGAGGTCCACCGTATGCTCCACACCAGGTGGTAAAGGGACGGTGACTTGCGCGTGAATTAGTTTAAAGTGATAGAAGCCTTGCGCTGCAGCTACCGCACTCCCTCCCTCCTCCTCCCCCATCTGAGCCCGGTGTCAAGACAGAGTCAAGAAGACCGGAGATGGGAGAGGACGCATGTGGTTGTTGCGGCCGGAGCTGCCCCTGGGTGTACCACCACACCTGGCTCGGATCCCATGGAGTGGGAGTGCCATAAAGGCCACATAAAGAAGGAGCCACTGCAGTCTGACTCTCAGACCGCCAACCAGACACTTCACACAAAACACACATTGGGCTGACCACGCGGTCCGAGTTATCCCGTCAGTTGGCAACCTTCCAAGCCACGGCTTTTAGCGAACCGTGATAGTTTCAAGCGCGTCAGATTGTTTGTAGTGAGGAAACATGCGCTGAGCTCTTGACCTCACTCCCTTCCCCACCCTACAGTCAAACCACTGTCCGAGCCGGTCAGTTGTCTGATGCGGATGTGGGCGCAGCTGCTCGTGACCTCGTCTACGTGTACTACGTACATGACCTGGCCCCCCGAACACAAGCACCAGGATTTCACACAACAGGGGGTTGAACGGCTTACATCTCACATGCGTGCGATAGCCAGAGGTCACTATAAGAAATAGCCATCGCAGCCTGACTCACAGACCACCAGTCAGCCCCTCCACACAACACACATTGGACTATCTGTAAGGTCTGAGTGTAATTTTCAGTTGACAACCTTCCAACCGCGGCGCTTAACGTTACCACACTATCTTCTCCTCCCCACCTGAGCCCGGGCTCACGACACAGACAAGAAGACCGGAGATGGGAAAGGGCGCAGGTGGCTGGCGCGGCTGGAGCCGCCCCTTGGCGTACCACCACACCTGGCTCGGATCCCACAGAGTGAGAGTGCCATAAGGCCACATTAAGAAGGAACCACTGCAGCCTGACTCTCAGTCCGCCAGTCAGCCACTTCACACAAAACACACATTGTGCTGACCATGCAGTCCGAGTTATCCCGTTAGTTGGCCACCTTCCAAGCCTCGGCTATTAGCGCACCGTGAGAGTTTCAAGCGCATCAGATTGTTTATAGTGAGGAAAATGCGCTGAGCTCTCGGCCTCATTCTCTCCCCCACCCCCAAAATCAGACCACTGTCCGAACCGGTCAGTTGCCTGATGTGGGAGTGGGCGCATTGGCTAATGGATCGGGATACCCGTCTACGCGCGCCACAGCACGACCTGGCCCCCATAACGCACACACCAGGATTCACTAACTCAGGAGAAACGGAGCAGCCATCGCCGTCTGGTTCCCAGTCTACTGGTCAGCCACTCGACACACACAGCACATACACTGAGCCGACGGCGTGGTCTGGTGTGAGCGTCAGATTGGCAGCCTTCCCAGCCACGGTTTCTAGGAAACCGTGCTATATTCAGGTACATTGTGATTGTGTGGGTGTTGTCGATATATTGTTGTAGATGGCGTGCGCTGCTGTAGCTTAGCCCCCGGTGGTTTACCGCAGGTTTTTGTGAATGTGCATGTGTCCGAATAGGCCCATGCGGTGTGTGAATATGTGTGAGCAGTGAGGGCAGTGGAGGCGGGCACGTTGACTGTATGTCGGAACCCCAGGCGCCGGTTCACCAGCTTCCGTGCGTTGGATTCGCTGTAGACCGATCAAGCCGATGCGTGAGTTTAATTTGCCGGCGCAGTGTTGGCAGGAAAAATCGGAAGAGGCTGAGTGGGATGTCATTCATGGTAGTGGGGTGGCGGTGGCGGTAAGAATGGCTGAAGCGGAGGGTGTGTATGGGGTATCGGTGTTGTCGGCATTCCGGTGAATTCCGCTCTCGTGGATGCGAATGTGACCGAAAAGGCCCATGCGATGAGTGAATGGGCGAGGACAGTGAGGGCAGTGGAGGTGACGATCTCTGCTGTGTGTTGGAGCTCCAGGCACTGGTTCACCAATCTCTGTACGATGGATCCGCAAGTGACCGACCAGGCCGATGCATGAGGTGAATGTGCGGTCTTAATGAGGACAGTTTAGGAGAGAGTCCCCATCGCTAATGGTGGTAGTGGTGGTGGCGGTGGTGGTGGTTGTGGGGGTAACACGTGCTGAGCATTGTGATGTGGTCTCGATGATGGTGGGACTAATGGAATTGATGCCAAGGGTGAGGGTGGGGGAGTCCGAAGGAGGGTTGACAAAAGTTGACGTAGAATTTTGAATTGTCGGATTGTTGATGCATTGCGTCCGAAGATGTTCGACTAAGCTGATTCGTGCAAGGAAGGTGCGGTGACAGCGCAGGCATGTTGGAACGGCCTAGGGCATTGACGATGCTTGGTCCAGGGCGCTGGTGAATTTCGGGCCGCTCTTTTGGTCTTTGCAGCGGCGATCCTGTTGGCTTCGTAGATTGCTGCCCCTGTCTTCACTGTTCTCCTCCAAGCCGATCGATTCCGGGCAAGGTCCTCCTAGGACTCCGGGTTGATCTGCAATTGCTTCAGGGAGGTATTCACAGTGTCTTTTTAGCGTCGTACTTGGATTCAATTTGTCGACGAGAACCCATGGTGACATCTCCATAGAAGAATTTTTGGGTAGCCTTTCTTCGTCCAGCCTCACAAGGTGACCGCTCCAGCGCAGTTGCAGTTGTTTAAACTGAGCGTAAATGCTGAGAATGCCTGTTCGTTCTTGCCCTTCCGTGTCCGCTATCCTGTCTTGCCAACTCAGCTTTAGTATTCTGCGAAGACAGCTGAGGTGGAAGTGGTTGGGCTTCCGCGCCTGCTTTTGGTAGATCGTCCACGTCTCCGCTCCATACAGCAGCGTCGGCAATATGACAGCTTTGTACATCTTGAGTTTGGTGCTGAGGTGGAGACCATGTCGATTCCAGACCACATTTTGCATGCGTCCAAAGGCTTTGGCTGGCTTTAGCAATCCGATGGGCGATCTCATTGTCGACTTTGGTGCTGCGTGAGAGATTGCTGCCTAGGAAAGTGAAGGTATCCTCATATTTAGGTTGGGTGCCATTGACATTGATGTAAGCTGCGGTGTAGAGAGTGTTTGGCGACGGTTAATGCATCACAACCATTTTCTCAGAGTCCGAAGTTGTCACAGGCGGCAGCGAAGAGGTCCATGCTCCTTTGCATTTCCTCTTCTGTCGTTGTATTGAGTGCGCAGTCGTCAGCGAATTGAAGTTCGTGGATGGTGGCTGTGGAGTCACGCGAGCGGAAGTGCATCCGTCGTTGGTTGAGGAGTCGGCCGTCCATCCGGTAGGTGATGCGGATCCCGGGGCGTTCGTCACGGTAGGTATCCATTAACATGGCAGAGAACATGAGACTGAAGAGGGTAGGCGCAAGGACGCAGCCCTGCTTCACTCCGTTGGACACTGCGAATGCTTCAGATACTGTCCCGTTGTCAGCAACGCGCGCCATCATCGCGTCGTTAACTGACGTACCATATGCGTGAACCGTTCAGGACAGCCAAATTTCTGCATGATTTTCCACAGCCCGTCGCCATTTACCGTGTCAAAGGCTTTCGACAGATCCACAAAGGTAGTGTAGAGGTGATTCCGCATCTCTTGGCACTTCTCTTGCAGCTGGTGAGCAGCGAAGATCATGTCGATTGTTCCTCTGTGTCGTCGAAAGCCGCATCGGCTTTCCGGGAGCAGTCCTTGCTCCAGGTGAGCGTTCAAGCGGTTGAGTAGAATGTGGGCGAAGTTCTTTCCAGCGATGTTCAGTAGCGAAATTCCTCGGTGGTTGTCGCAAAGTAAGTGGTTCCCTTTCTTCTTGTAGAGGTGGACAATGGTGGCGTCTTTGAAATCCTGAGGGACTTGTTCTTGGTGCCTCATCTCCTGGAAGTGCACTGTGAGTCGATTCATCAGTTGAAGTCCACCATGCTTGTAAATCTCAGCAGGGATCGTGTCCTAGCCAGGTGCTTTCCCGCTGGAGGGTTGCTGCACTGCTCTAATGGTTTCTTGGAGGGAGGGCGGGAGATCAAGGTTGGCGTTGATTTCCACTTCATGCAGGCGATCGATGGTGGTGTCGGAGATGGTGGAAGGCTGGTTGAGGACGCTTGGAAAGTGTTCTGCCTATCGCGTCAGGATTTGCGTCTTCTCAGTGAGAAGCGTCCTGCCGTCGGCACTGAGAAGAGGGGCGGCGCCTTTGACGGGAGGTCCGTAGACAGCCTTGGTGGCGGCGAAGAAGTTCTTCCATTCGTTTCAGTCTGCGTACCCTTGGATTTCCTCGGCTTTGCGCGTCATCCAGGCATCCTGCATCTCCCGCAACCGTTGCTGTACAAGGTGGCGACTTCGGTAGAAGGCTGTCTTGTTTGCAGTGGTAGGGCGATCGCTGTAGGCTTTGTGTAAAAGGTTCTTATCGACGAGCAGAGCGTTGATAGCTGCGTCGTTGTCATCGA
Organism: Schistocephalus solidus; assembly: GCA_017591395.1. NCBI lineage: Eukaryota > Metazoa > Platyhelminthes > Cestoda > Diphyllobothriidea > Diphyllobothriidae > Schistocephalus > Schistocephalus solidus. The sequence continues at coordinate 30,157 of WEDG01001602.1, forward strand.
ACCAGTCTTGGTGCTGATGACGTGCGCGGCCGAGGATATCCAGGGCAGTGGATTGGATGGTGTCTCTCAGCTGACACCAGCGGTTCTCCATGGAGATGTCCGCGTCGGCGACTGGAAGGTTGGCTAGACGTTTGGCCAGTTCGTTGCTGAAATGTAGATGGTGAGCAGGCACATTCAACAAAACAGTATTCAACTTACCTTGTGGCTGCTCACCTTGGGGTCTCCAGCGCAGTTTCAGACAGAGCCTCATCTTGGAGATGATGAGAGGGTGATCCGTCCATCCACCGTCATCGGGAATCGCCTTTGTCACCAACATATCCTGCTTATCTCGCCTCTAGACAAGAACATAGTCCAAGAGGTGCCAGTGTCTCGATCGAGGATGTACCCAGGTCGCTTTTTGCCGCTTTAGAGGCGGAAGAAGGTGTTGGTCAGAATAGGGTGGTGTTCAGCGCAGGTTCATAGGAGAAGAAGACCGTTTTCATTGAAGCCAGTGAGACCATAAGGACCCAGCACTCCTCTCCACTAGGCACGGTCTGTGCCAATGTGGGCGTTAACGTCAACAAGGACAATTAACTTATCCGCATTCGACACAGTCGCCAAGAGGGAGTGTAGATCCTCGTAGAATTTTTCCTTCGCCGCATCAGAGCTCGTCATTTGGGAGAGCGTAGGCACTCATGATGGTGGCGAACTTGTCTCCCCGAAGAGGCAGGCAGAGGCTCATAAGATGATCATTGTAACCCTGCGGTAGACAGGGCAGACGTCCCACGATGCCGTTCCGAATGGCAAAGGCGACACCAGCATCGCGTCGATCTGCCTTTGGTCGGCCGCCCCAGAAGGTGTAGCTGGCACCCACCTCATCCAGCTGACCCTGTTCGGAGAATCGGGTCTCGCTGAGAGCAGCAATGTCAACCTTGTAGCGCGCCAGTTCCCGAGCGACTAGCGCCGTCCTCCGTTCCGGCCGGTTGCTCCTCCGACTGTCTAAAAGGGAACGAACATTCCAGGCTGCTAGTGTGAGCGGACTCACCCAAACAGCCCGGAGAGAACACCGAGGGTACGGTTGGGAGAAATGGGAGAGGAGTTGTTGATATTGTTTAGAGTTTTTCGACCACATGTAATTGCAGTCTGCTAGCCACGGTCTGCTGCAGCTGTCGTGAGACCCAACATTTGTTTAGGGCACTTTTTCTAGCCCCCTCCCCCGCGAGGGGGTAAGTGGTGCTTTCCCTAAATAGGGCTGCTTAGTCACCCAGGCGGCTACCGAACTCCACTATGGGTCACGATTTGGGATAGTAAGAGAACGACCGATTCGCCTGGGCCGCCTACGTGATTGCATGTCGCCCTCGCCGTAGGAATTTTCGACCGTGGGGAAGGATATAAGGGTGAGGATTGAGGGAGAAGAGGAGGGGTAGAAGAAAGAGTAAGAAGAGGAGGGGGTGGAGGCGAAGTAGGAGGGGAGAGAAGACTGGGGTGGAAAATGAGAGGAGGAAGGGCAAAGAGGACGGGAGAGGGCAAGAACAGGGGAAGGGAGCAGACGTACCGGGTGTGAAGACACACACAACACCGGATACCCTCACCTTGTTTAGCCCGCCAGTCGTTACGGTTTCCCGGGGTGTGGCCGCTGGGAAGAACCAGCTTCGATGAGCCGGAGGTGAAGGCTGGGTACCAGTTAGAGACGGCCACAGGAGCATTCACCACCTGTACGAGACAAATGGAGCAACCAAATGCTATTTGTGTAGTGCGACCCCTAACTAGTACCCCCTACACCCCACATAATTCCTACACCAATATATAGATAACATCCTCACCATCATCACGTACCCGTGAATTTCACAGTTTCCTAGAAATCGTCGCTTGGGAGGTGCCAATCTGACGCTTACACCAATTCACGCCGTGGGCCCAGTGTATGTGCTGTGTGTGTCAAGTGGCTGACCAGTGGTCAGACGGCGATGGCTCCTCCATATCCCCTGATAACGTGAATCCTGGTGTGTGCGTTATGGGGCCAGGTCATGCTGTAGCACGCGAAGACGGGTACGCCGACATGTCAGCCAATGCGCCCACTCCCACATCAGACAACTGACTGGCTCGGACGGTGGACTGATTTTGGAGGTGGGGAAGAGCGTGAGGTCGACACCTCAGCGCATGTTTCTCACTTTAAAAAATCTGACGTGCTTGAAACTATCACGGTGCGCTACAAGCCGTGGATTGGAAAGTTGCCAACTGACGGGATAGCTCGGACCACGTGGTCAGCCCAGTGTGTGTTTGTGTGGAGTGGCTGACTGGCGTACTGAAAGTTAGGCTGCAATAGCTCCTTCTTAATGTGGCCTTTATTGCACTCCCACTCCGAGGGGTCTGAGTCAGGTATTGTGCACGCCCAGGGGCGGCTCCGGCCGCGCCAGCCACCTGCACCCTCTCACATCGCCGGTCTTCTTGAATCTGTCTTGACACCGGGCTCAGGTGGGGGAGGAGAGAGTGCGGTAGATGCAGCGCAAGTCTACTTTTACTTTAAACTAAATCACGTGCAAGTCACTGCCCCTTTACCACCCTTCCGTGGAGCATACGGTAGACATAGTCGAAATCGACGATCGATCTATCGGGTGCCTCAGATTAAGTATAGTAAGGATTGCACTGGTTTGCCTTGAGGATGGAATCGCCATTAACAGACCGCAATGCTCCTTACTTCTGGCATGTATCAGAGGCCTGTTCAACTCAAGCCTGCTGGGAATGAGACTAGGCGCGGTTGCTGGCAAAATACAACAGCCCACTGTCTGGCTGCACTAAATGACACGCGTCTCATGTAAGATGGACGTATTTTCACATACGAGGTTTCACCTGTCATATAGATATTTAAAACCGACCGTTCACTAGTCCTTCACGAGTTTCGTGGATTTGCTGTGGATATTTGTCGCGAGTAAGTTCAGGTTCAGGGGTAGTTTTTTTGCAGCTAAGCTAAAGCTCTGTGGGATAAAGTCTGGATTGTACTGATCCAGTAGTAATTTTCTCATACGCCCATTACGGAAGAGGTCAATGCGGTGGCTGGGCGTGCAGGTACATTTTGGGCAAGTAACGGGTTTATGTCAGAATTCCGGGCACTGATTGGTCGGACACAGTGTTAGTGGAGGCACTGATGATGGTATTAAGTAAAATTGGCAGAGCAGGTAGGTCGTTTTAGGATTGCGCTTCGTCCGCAGATTTTCAACAAAGCTAATACTGAATGTCCTGAATGTATGCGAGCCCCCATAGTGACGTCGGTGTAGAATACTAATGGGGTCTGAGCTCACCGTCTAGTTGTACGACCTCCCAGCTCCAACGCATTTGACTCTACCTCAACCTTGCGGGTTACTGGAAATGCCGTTTTCCTTTAGGACTTCCATTTCCGAGATCTGTCCCACCCACTTCAACTTTACTCTTCTTTGTCAGCAACTGAGGTGAAGTCAGTTTAGATTTCTGGCTTAACCCTCATCTAGTCTACCTCTCGGCCACGAACGAGGGCGTAGTCAGGACAATGGCACTCTATACCCTCGGTTTTGTGTTCTGGAGCATGCTTTGTCGCTTCTGAGGTGGACTATCGCCGCATGCCGCAGGTTTCTTTGACTGCGGAAATCTGATTTTTAATCTCGCCGTTGATGTTGATGTTTCAGGGAATGTTGTGGTCCGCGTACCGAGATTTGTCCACTGGTGTGAGTTATGTTCCGTTAACGCTCACCATGGATTTGCTTCATCAGAATTCTATAACGGTTTATGTAGGGTCACTGTGTTCCACATGCACGTTGTCAGTTCGAAAAACATAAAGCAAAGTTGTCCACGCTCTTTCATATGTCCTTTTTTGTCTCTGCATTTAGCACACAGTCGTCCACAAACAGGTGGTCGCAGTCACTGACATTGAAAACTTGTGGAAATGCCTGCATGCGTCGGGTGTCGAGGAGTTGACCGTCGAATTAGTAATTAATTTTGATTCCAGGCTGTTCCATACTGCAGGCGTCCATGAGTTTTTCGGAAAAATGAGGCTGAAAAGGACGGGAGGGAATATATTGGCCTGTTTTTCCCCATTTTTGGTAATGAATTGCTTCAAGACTGCCGCGTTGATAATGACGCTTGGAGTTGTCTTAGCATGTAAGTGAATCGCTCCAGCCATCGGAATTTGAGCATAATCTGTCAGCTACCATTGTTTATGACTGTTCAATGACCTTTATGAAATTAACGGAGGTGTTATAGTGGATGGTCGGCATTTCTTGCAACTCTGCTTACAGTGGTGGACCGCAAATAGCATACATTCAGTTCCACGGCGTTTTCAAAATCCATATTTTCTTTTGGATAGCCTTATTGAAACAGCTGCATGTGGAGGCGATAGCGTGTCTTGTGAGAGATATCTTGCGATCAGGGCTGAGCAAATAGATCCCACGGTTTTCGGCGTAGATTTGATTATTCCCTTTACGTCCCTTTAATCGAGGGGTTGCTTTTTTTGGAATCCTCTGGGGATTTCTTGTTGTGAGATCTCCTGCGTTGGTTAAAAAAATTTGGAGTGGAAGTCCCATACGTTTATGCATTTCGGAGGGAGCTGAGTTTGCGCCCAACGCTTTTCCTCCGTAGGGCTGTTCCATCATAGCAGTTTGTTTCACATATGTATTTCTTCCAGTTAATGCAACTACTAAAATCCAGTCGGGATTCACGATAATCCAATAAAACTGTGTTTTTAACTTACCTTTTTGAGGCCTGTGGGGTTGAAACTACAGCTTCAGTTCAGAGGAGATAAGACAGTGGCGTGTCGATTATCCTGATGCAGCTCTCGGCATCACCGATGTTAGCAAACTCCATTTGTCCCAATGATGAAGGATGTTTTATTATTTACTTTCGTTTTCATACGCATGAGCGCACGGGGCTTATGTTAAAGAAACGATGTGCGCATGTTCTGGTAAGAGGGTGCTGACGAACGTTTATCAAGATCATGGCAGTGGCTTTCCAAACATGCTGTGGTGGAATTGCGCTTGGGCGGAAGGAACGTGCGTCACGGAAATGTATCGTCACAGTGTGAATATTTGAGGTTGTTCCAACACTGATTGCGCTTGCATCTAGGGCCCTGACCATTTCGCGCTGCGGTGGTTAAGCTAACCAGAACAGGGACGTGAGGTCATAGCGGTGACGCAAGGCTTCTTTCCAGCGGGGGTGGCTATTTGTGGTTTTGGAGCAGGTTGATCGTGCTGTTATTTCGTTGGATACAAAGATCAGTTCGGGTCCTGAACTTGATGTCTTGACGGGGACGTTGACGGCGTTGGTCGGCGTTGACGGCGTCGTGCGTTTGATGATTGGATGGGACCTTGAAGACCGCTGCTCAACAGTTGATGAGAAATTATCATGCCTGTGTACTTTCCCTAAGTTTTTCAGGCCTCTTGATTTGTTCCAAGGCACTTGAATTATGAATAATATGCAGCCTTGCGTCTTTATTCTTATCTATCCTGCCTACTAGCTATCTTAGCAAAGTCTCTATTAAAGACTCACCTAGGCACCAGTCTTCCGGATGCTGCCTCTTCCTCAAATTCGGGCCCACAATAGCAATGCAGCGATCCATAGTGCGTTAGTCGATGTCGTGTTCATTCGTCAAACGCCAAACTTTTCCTTAAGTAGTTTGACGAGTGAGATCCAGGTGATAGACGATCGGAAAAAGTTAGCACTCACGGCGGCCCCAGGCTGTTTTGTGCTGTAAAGGATACAAGTGTTCGTCTTTTCCAGATATGGTAGTTATCATATTTTTACCTTTAAGCTCTTAGAGGAGCGCTATTAATGCGAATATAAGAACCCCAATGGTGTATGCACACATGCCCTTTCCTTCAAAATTTGTCCTTATATAAGCACCAAGTCCAAAATAGAGAAAATTCTTCCGCAAATTAAACGTTTTTTATCTAGTGTTAGCGAATACTACCCTACAGCTTTATTTACTCAATTCAATTCTAGAAAATGGTCCCTGGAACTATTGCTGATCAGTTCTTTTTATCAGACCTTTAAACAAGGGAAAGTTCAGTGGAGGGAGGAAAGATCACCTCTTTAAAAAAATAATATCAACCAAGGCGGCACCCTAGAAAAAGTCTCTTCAAACACTCAAGCAATGTTCATTAGCTCACACCCACCATGTATTGGGTACTGATTCACTCTCGTAGTGCCTGTGAATTCTAGCTTGTACGCGAAATCGGCGGTACCCGTAATCAGCACCCTTTACGGTGTCCCAGATAACACACAAGGGGCAGAGGATGCAGTCGAGGTATTTGATGAGTATGATACCGCCAGGTCGGGTGCAACAGTAACACATGGCATATCTCTGTCCGAAAAGTTGGGGAAAGCGCCACTCCTCTTCATGCTGTTTCGGAATGCAGGTTGGACACCCAGTGGGACAATGCTCAATACAGCTCTGGAGGCGATAGTAAACTGCATCAAATGGCTTGACTGGCATCCGGCAGAAGGGGATGCACTCTAAGCAGGAACAGAAAAGACAACAATTGGAACCCTTTGACTTCACAGGATCCGCCTCACTGTATTCATCTTCATCCTCCTGACCTTCAGAATCTTCGTTCTCGCTGCTATCGTATTCATCAGTTAAGGGACCTGTGGCACCGAAATTGTTCACCTGTTTCTTATCTGCATCTGTTTCAATGTCCCAATCTAGTTCAGAAAATAGATCTGAACGAAAACGCTGTAGATTCTCCTGCAGACTTGAAGAAGTCCGTCTTAGAAGACCCATAAACTGTTGAGATAGCGCAGTAGTCATTGCTACAAGCCAGGCTCATTCTTCATCTGTTAGCGCTTTCCAGACTTCCTTAATCATTTTAGAATGTCGTTTCGTGCTGGTAGCATTGTTGAGGTAGAATGCAGTTTTGAAATAAAACAGTCTTTGGTGGCTTCAGTCGTGGGTCGCATTCGACTGCCCATTCACGTGGTATTGATTTATTCAGTGTGGAAACTTTTCAAATGGGCGACCTTGAGCCTGTGTGTGGATAGTGAAATCTTTAATTGCTCATGGGGCGTTAACTGGCAGTGCAATCCCTTAACTTCGCAAGAAAAAACATTTGTGCGTTTCTCCCAAGGCATTCAGTCCAATTTATTTTCCGTAGTCGTATCCATTTTGTGTCATAATTAATTCAAATGAACTATAATTATGAATCCCGAATATACAACCCATAACGCAATTTAAAATCGTTGTTATGAAGTGCAATTTTATAGGCTTCGTTCGCAGAAGCTTCAGCTAGATCAAATTTACATTTAAAGTAGAATAATCGTAGCACAAATGCTGCAGTCATTGAAACGCAAAAATAAAAAGCACTGAGAATAGGGCGATCCGGCTGCTCTTCCACTTTGTTATGATAGACATTGAATATTTCAAAATTCAGTCCTTTCCATGCGATGCATTGTGAAAAACCCGTTGGTTCCAGTAGCTTCAAGATAAAACTCTAAAAGATGAAAGAACTGTGGTTTAACATCATTGCCAGTTCACATGCAGCATCCTTTAAGTTAGGTCCTTACCCTCAATGACTTAACGGTTGGTTTAGTGTTGGGTTGGGGCTTGGTCAGGAGAATAGGCGGCCTTCGTGGAATTTATCACAAAGCCATCGGCATTATCGAGTGTGTGGATCCTAGCCTCCATATTAAATCCTTGCGCAGCGGCTGACAAAGCTCATTGATGCATGCCACGTAGAACCTGTTCCTCACTTCAAATACCCGTCCCCTGTAAGGATGGCCAGATGTCACTTAGTAAGAGTGTCATAAAGCCACATTGCCTCCCACTCCTACAATCGCTTCAGAATACTCCCAATAGAACCAAGTTATCTTGCCATCTAGCAATATTTCTTTCCTCGACTCTTAGCGCATCGTGACGGACTCAAGAGCATCAAGCCTATTATAGGGCCCAATGCGCTGTGTCACCGCAAGGATGAATTAATCAGTGTCAAACTCACACTGTTACCGATCGCACAAGTGCCAACCGACCTTCCGAGATTCAAGTAACTGATAATTGAACTGGGACAGTGGTTGACGAAGTTAAAAAGCCCCCTAAACGCCTGCAACCCCCGACCTGGTTCCCATCTCATGGACTGGAAATACACCGAGCGGATGGTAGTAAGAACAAAATGGAAGTGTGCCAGTTGAGCCGTTAGTGGGAGGCGACACTGGCTGGGCCGATGTTAGGTAAAGAGGAGGAGGGGATGATGATGATGATGATGATGATGAGGAGGAGGAGGAGGAGTTGGTAGTACCAGCAACAGAGGTTTCGGGTGTCGAATATGGGTTGATAGTGGTGTTGTCGTTGAGGTAAAGCAAGCCTGCATATACGGCTGCCTAGGCCTTTGCCTGAATTTATTCAAGCTACATCATTTCCATGAAGCTCCGGAAAACCGATGTGTGCTAGGAATATTCCTAGTATAACGTAGAATCAAGCGTAAGTTAGAAAATGGAGTACTGGCACTGAAAAGGTTACTTGGGCCTTACCTTGTGTAAGTAGATTATTCAGTGGCACGATTAATAAATGTGCCCACTGTGGGGTTGATGTTAAGGACTTGGGTTTTTTTCAGTTGTCGGCGCAGTTGCTTAACGAGTGCGCTCAGCTCGCTTATGTAGGCAGATTGCGTAGCCATTGAAGTGGCAATCGACTTTTCCCATGAATTGCTGAAGTCGTCTTCCATACTACGGAATGAATAATTGCACATATCAAATAGAAAAACATATATTTACAAGGCCTTTTCTTTTATTTTTAAGGGTCATAATGTTTTGCTAACCATAGCACTCATTCAAAGCAGTGTCCTATTTTTTTGTGATGTTCGAAATTTGCAAACTACTTACTTAATTCGCAGCCTCAAATAACAGGATGGGGTATTTATGGTGTGAATTGCGTGATTAACCACATCATTGTCTACCTTATAAACGAGACATCTTCCATTTTGCGGAGAAGATTATTTAATTTTCGTTAATCTCATCATTAACCTTTTTTAATTTAATTGTTACAGTAAAAGAAAAGGTTCCAAACGTAATTGCATGGAATAAACGAAACGGTCCAGTTTGTTCATATAGCCAATGTCTTTTGTATTACTATTTTAGGCTGCTATGGTTACCGTTGAAGGAATTAATTTGTTTGTTTAATTAGTGAATCATTAAAAAGCTTGTTGCTCACGTTACGCATAATTTTTATTTATAATACATCGTACTGGCTAAAAAGAAGTACATTTTCTTAAAAATGGAGTAAATTTAGTACTGTGTCCTCTGGAAGCAATACACCAGTAACGCTATAACCGTATGTAATTATTTGCTAAGGTTGCAGCACAACTACTAACTAAAGTGTCAAGTAACGTCGTGATTTGATTTTGAAATATTTTAAAATTCATTTAGTTGTAAATTCTTCAAGTTCCTCCTTCTTACTATGACAGAAAAGTATAGCAGTGTATCTCTTCTGACAAGTTCACAGGGATTACCATTTGAAATTGTTATTCGGCTTTTGCGTCCTCCTCCTTGACTTTGTCTTCATATCAAGTTTCGGACTGCGCCTGCAAACCCTCGGATATAGTTATCTACTCCAAGTTTGAAATTAATTTCTGAGGAAATTAAAAACTATACTATAATCATCCCATTAAAATTTGGACTTGAAAAAATAAAATCGTCAATAAAAACTCAGCTTATGTGATGGTATTCTGATGATCACATCATGCTGTAAATGAGTGCATGAGTGCCCTCAGTTTGTAAGAATAGTTTAAACACCAGGTTTATTCTAGTCCAAAATGGCATGAACCCTACCTTCGCGTTGGTGCAAGTTCTCCGGCATTATCGATATCTACCAACTCTGTGTCCAGCAGACTGGGCCGTTCAAGGTCAAGTTGCAGGACGCTGGCAAGCTTGCGACATTCCTTGTTGGTCAGCTTGAGAACGGAGTCATAGAAGCACTCCAGCCGTCGTCTGAGGTCTCTGGTTGTCTTCTGTGCCTGTGCGGCTGACTTCTTATACTGAAGCAGTTGTGGTCCGAGGGAGCGCCTGACCGCCTCGGTGGCCAGCCTTCGTGTTTCTGCCTTCTCCTTTGCCAGCACCTACCAACCACAATCGTCGGTCATCGCGAGTAAATAAAGTACGTTCGAGGAAAACAGCTGGTAGTTAGGATTAGTAAGAATAATTGTCACTCTCAGTCATACTGACAGGAGTGACTACTGGGGTGGGGGTAGAATTTTGTCAACAATTTAGGGAATAAGACTGCGTAAGATGAGCTCTTCAGATGGTTAGGTCGTAATCGGTTATGTGGTCCTCCTGCCCACCCTCCTACCAGCAGTATGACAGGGGAATAGAGATTCCCTGCCCCCCCCCCCCTATACTACAAGCGGCACTGCATTAAATTCAGGAGCGGTACATATTCCCTCGTCTTAAAACTAACCTTAACACAAGTCTTACTCCGAACCCTAGCCTTAACCCGCTTCCCAACCTTAATCCTAACTCTGATTATCATGAATTTTACCGCAACGCCGTCCATTCTGCGGGCATTTCCATTCCCCTAACCTGCTGGGGGCCTATCTACATAATCCCTATGAATGCTCGTCTCCAACGAGAATGAAATGGCGGTTAGCATTGTGCTTTGATGGTTAACGTTTTTAAAATGCATTTAGCCGTAAATTCGGCAAATTCATTCATTTTACTATGGCACAAATGATAAAAGTTCATCTTTTCAGAGATGTTCGTGTGGATTACCTTTTGAAATTTTTGTTCAGCCTTGGAGCACTCTTGCTTGACTTTGTCTTCCAGAGCCAAACTAAAGGCCTTGGTTTCCTCAGCTCGTTCCGTGATAAGAGTTTTGATCTTCTGAAATTTCACATATATGTTTGAGAAACAAGCAGGAAAACGTTCTTGCTAAAACTTCATTATGCAATTAAGATAGATGTGGGGGCAACTAGTAAGGAAACTGAATCCCTATCTATGATTTAAACAGGACGACCTTTAGCTAAGTAAATTTTTAAAGAATAAAATACTTTCGCTTGGCACTTTAAATTGTAAGAAAATATACTTTTAACAGAAGACAAACTAAGATAATCTCCAGGTGCAATTAGCTATCAAGTGTTTCTGAATGGGTTTGTACGCTGAGCTCTTTCCTAGATGTCATCCAAATGCACCCCTCCAGTGAGAACTGAATGTCAGTTCTACCTCAGCAAGTAGGTGCAGGTCGCAGTTTAGGATAAGGACCACTGCAACACAGTACCAAGACGCGTGTCTGTAGTGTATTCTGTGAAAAAGCCTTCGGCTTCTTGCGTAAGAGGCGTATAATATAACTGACCTCCCTGATTGCTCCTTACAGTTACCTATACAAGTGGGAGTTAATAAAAATAGGGATCCATATAAACGATTTTCAGATGGATTATGATTACTGGCAAAAACAAGGGAGGCTGCAATATCCATTTCGGGCTCATTAGCCGTCAGCAGCCAGTCATACCCAACCCCAAGGGTACACCACCCGAGGCTCTAACCTGCGACCTGTTGATCAGAAGCTCAACGCTCTGGCCATTGAGCCACGGCGCTGTTTTCATACCGGTTTAGATAGGGAATATTGTCAGTGGTTGACGAACGCTCACCGACCGCTAACGGAAGTCACTTGTTCCGTTCTGTCTTGTGGCTCACTCTCTAGCCCTGCCAGCACCGCACACCGGGTTGTATCGTAGGTGGATTGGATATGACTGGCTGATTATGGCTAATGAGCCAGAACTGGACATTTCAGTCGCCCTTGTTATTTGCGGCAATCATAATCTGCCAATGATACTAACTGCTGTGTGGCTGCTTGCGGGGTTCGCTAGTGAGCCCCAGGGCAAAACAGAACGAGTAAGTTCCGTTAGCGATTGGTGAGCGTTCGGTAATGATTGTAAGATTGCAGTCGAGCGATGCTGCGACTCTCCAAAATAACCCGCTTATTTTGACTCACCTGCCCAAAATATCTGAACACATGTGCTTCATTCAAAGTTTTTATTACAAATCCAAAGGTAAACAAATAAGTTTGCCAACAAGGGAGATAAAATGGTTATTAACAGTCCTGCTAGGCACACTCTTATCTAAGTCAACTAAGAAACTGGAAAAAAAATACAACTCTAATCGGCTATTTAAGTCCCCACTATGGGTGGGGATTCTGAAACATAAGCAAAGAATGGAAGAGTGTGAATCTCTTTTATGACTGTCTGTATGCCCCATGTTCATATGATGACCTCTTGTCAGAGAGTACAAGGCACTCGTTAAAACTGTTTAACACGGAAATCAATTGTTCGGAAATCCATGTCAAAACTCCTTATCTGATTATAAAACGGTTTTATTGTTAAAAACTTGCCCTTCCTACAAAGCAAACTGAACTTTGCCGAAAGACAAGCTATATTTCTGGTTAGACCCGCCCGAATTTGCCAAATTGAAACGTGGAAAACTCAGTATGGACATGAACTGACGTAGCTTCCCAATGCATCAGCTGAATATTAAAGCAACACGTGTCTGGATGCGAGTCTAGTAGCTGTTTGGCGTGCATATAGAATCGTGCCGGATACAATTAATCCGTCTATTACTTTTGCACACAAAATGTGATTTGAGCGCAGTCTGCACTCATATTATCCTAGATATTTTTGAACTTTACCTCTTCAAGGCACCGTATAGTGGCTGCCTGAGAACTACTAATCTCACGTTCCTTCTTAAGCTCCTGCTGGGCCAACTGAAGTGAGGCTTGAGTGGCATCCCTCAGGAGCTTTAACTCCTCCTTCCAGAGCTCAGAACCTCCGATCAAGCTAGAGACGCTGTCAATGCTGGGGCTGGCAGCTAGCCCCCTCCTCGCCGGGGCATCCCACCGTACTGGATCCTCCCGTTGAGCCGTCTCTGTTTGCACGTGTCTAGCTGACATGATCGGGGTGGATTGTACTCGGGACTGCTGGTTCAGCTTCAGTCTGCATTCCTGTCAATAAATGGTAAGGAGGTTTTGATGACAGTGGAGATAGTACTTGCCAGAACACCTAGTCTGAATTTTGTCAATGAGGTAGTATTTTGACACAGCTGAAGGATTTTTACTGATCTCCTAATTTTTAACAGTTCGAAAACCTCGATTAGGCTCGAACCTGAGATAGGAACAACAGCATTTAAATACACTCCTACGACTTACCAACCGAGCTGTGAAATTCCTACTGAAATCGTTGAATTTTTCACCATTCGATCCAAATTATTTATCAAGCGTGTAAAATCTGCTAATTCGATCTAGTAGGTTGAGTGCCTAATCGGGTTCTCCTAGGCAGTCAATCCGAAATCCAGCTGACCAGGCTAACTTTATAGGTACCGCTTCTGTTGTAACTTCGAGACCATCTACTTTTTCACAGTGGCAGTGTCATTTATAATGGACTGCTCGTTGTAGGCATTCAGTGCTCCTTTGTAGGCCTTGAATGAACACAAAGTATACTTATCTGATTTCAAAGGGTTAAAAAGCAAGTGTGCGAACACCTCCACCAAGAAACTTGTATGCATTAAAACCAGCTTCTCGCTACGTCAAAGTAATCTACCGCACAGTGTAACTCATAAGAACACGTGACTGTTAGTTAAACTTTTGGAAAGAAGAGCCAGGGAACTGACCTCGACTCTACAGCGTGTCTTTATAAACCAGGAGTGGCAGCTTTTAGCCCAATAGTTAAGTCATTGGACTAAACGATTTGTTAATAAAAACGTTTGGCCTATGAAGTCAAGTCCTAAGGGGACAAATGAGCACTCTCAGCTAGGTAGGTCTTCGAGATGAGCGCAGGATGCTTTCGATGTAAACCATATAGATTTATAACAAGAAAGCATCAGGTTTTTTCTAGCAGATCTCTCCTCAAAACCACTGAGATTGACTTTGCGTCTGCTTCGATACTGAGGGCAAAAAAGCACTTTCCTTGCATACATTTCGAAATTTTGACCAATTTTTACACCAACGGATGAAGGTCACCCAATGCGCTCACCCATATCAAGACTACTCGAACAAGGCTAAAAACAAACTAGACCTAGCTGATTTTCAAGCCTACAGATCAAAAGATCTCCCTGCTACATTCGCCTTCATAAAAAACTGTAAATATGAAAATATGATCCAGAATTCTGATGGTATCTTCCCAGCCATACGGTTCATTTGCGTAGAGGCAACAAGAGACATCCTCCTGTTTCCCAACACACGTTAACAAAAACCAAGAAATGGCGACCTTGTAATCAGCGTCTACAGAAAAGACTCGTACCGAAATCATTCGCAACTAGAAAAGCACCTATCTTACCGGTGTCCAAACTCTTTTTCACCAGTCCTTTCGGTACTGTAGCCACGAATATCTGCGTATATGAACTATTCCTATCCAATGGGTATCTGTTAAACTGCCACAGACGCCGGAGGCAACCACAAACTCCGAGTTCTAATGGAAAAGATTTGCAGCGGAACTTCTGTTATTTGTCCTACATTCACAACGTTCACTAGACGATTAAATCGGGTTGGCCTCTGTATTGCCCACAAACCATCGCCCTCCTTGCAGCATTATTCCGAGTAAAGGACCCTGTATTCGAGGAACAGTAAACCGGCTTCATTTATATGATCCAACGTGCTGATCGTCCTTGCGTTTGCTTCGCTTGATAGACGAGGTTGGCCAACATTAACAAGCATAAGTTAACTATTCGTTGACGTGATCCTTTGTCTCTTGTGTTTGCGCACGCCCTTGACTGTGACCACTGTTTCAGTTGAAGTGGTCGCCTGGGTTAACATTAAACAGGCACGGAAATTTCTCAAGGCTTCTCACTCCAATTCGGCAAACATCAAATGCCACTACAGGGGCCTTCGAGTATGGTTCACTGACTGGTGCCAACCATAAAAATATCAGCTGCTAGTGCGTGCCCGGACATGTCGCAATTCCCTTCCTCTCGTCCCACCTGCGACACCCATAAGAACGCGCTGCGTACCCATCCCCCCCCCCCTCCTTCTTAGGAAGTCTGCCTGTCTTTCTGTCTGTGCCGCAACCACTTTTGCGACAATTCCAACTCCCCTTATTCGATTCTTCTAATGACGGGTTGATATAGCCAGCTTAAAAATTCACCAGTAAAGCTTTTTTCATCATATCCTCTCGGAAGGCAAAAGAAGAAGGTTTTTTTCTCGCCGGAATCATGGTTTCGGACGCTTACTGGAGTCCACCATCGTCATCTTTACTTACACACACAGCTGCCATGCGAACATTTGCCTCTATTCTAAAGTTATTCATAGATAAAGGCCTTGCCGGGCAGGGTGATTAGTTTCGGGGAAGCGCGTAGGTGAACCGTACTGATGGGTCGAACTAGCCAGTAATTATCACACTCGCATTAACTAAGAATATCTGAAATGAATGCGGGAGCTGCTACGCCTGGTAGTTGTGTTGTTGAATAGAAACTGTGTTCTCTATACATTGTGGTCCCCTGCATCTTTTATTGCTTTCTGTTATTGTCCACCATTATAAATTTGAAACTAGATCCGAAACGTCACTGAATAAACGATCAATTCCAGGATTCTAGTCCATTTCTCCCAACAGTTCAATGCTTTCTCTCTTCTACCGTTGCATTTGAGATAACTGCAACCTATGTGGGCTCTGAAGTTTCTTTGAATCACCGTTTGATAGGTGTCTCAAGTCGTAACAATGCACAGAGGATGAGGTGAGTGAAAAGGAAAAGATCACGTTAGTTGATCTCTTTGATCTCGTTGTCTTACCTCCAGTTGGGCAGTAAGGACAGTGGTCTGTTTCACGAGGGCATCTTCTCTCACTTTAAAGTCACGTTCCAGTTCTGCACGTTGATGATTGTACTTCTTTTCCAGTTCATGGCGAAGATCACTCTCCAATTTCATGACCTGCTTTTCCTAAACATAAAGATCAGCGTTATGTATTTTGTAAGCTCGTTCGCCATTTGGCTTGTGGCACCTGCTCGTCCCACTGTGCTTTAGAGTTAAAATTAGAGCCCTCACAGCTCCTTTAGCAGTGACTAGTAAAATAGGCGGAAGTAAAATTACCGACGCAGACAAGGCTGTCTAGGATAACCATTCCTGGCTTATTGGCCGTCATTTGCTGGCCTTACCCAACCCTAGTAGTAATTTTTACCAATGAGACCTTATTCATTTTCAGTTTGCCTGATGTCGAAAAGGAGCAAGTCTATTGAATACTTAGCATGGGCCTAAAAGACTAATTTGTACTAGAGGGCTAGAATTAGCGAGGAAAACAGCAGCAATAGGAGAGCATGCACACCGTGTGCTCATTTGGAAGTGAATGAAAATTTACATTTCAGCATTTTCTTCATGAACTGAGAAAGAACAATCGAATACACTGCTTTCTACTAACGTGAGCATACCTTTGCTTCGGTGAGGTCGTTGAGCTTTTTCTTATAAGAGTCCACTGTACAAGAGTGTTGTTCTGTCAACTTTAGACACCGTATATTGCCATCAGTCACCTTTCGTCTGAAAGTGGAAGATGGATACAAGAAAGTTCCTATTTACGGAAAAAAACCGTCTGCATTAATCGACGTGAGGTATTTTAGATAAGTGATCGTTGGACGTTTGCATGGGTCCTGGAGGTAAAGTAACAGGGAGATTTGTAATGAAAGTGGTGCGAGTAAAGTCAAGTATAGTAGGTTGTGTGTTTTATTAGCCTGGCAAAAATCGAGTTCCTTACAGAATATTTTAGTGAGACTGTGGCTCACGCAAATTTCCTTAGCCCAAACGTTTTCGACAGGCAACTAGTTGAAAATAAAGAAAAGTGACGGTCTTCCCTCTAATCTAGTGAGCTATTCTCAAAACAGTATTCCTGATTTCCTCATTATTATGCAGACAGTCATGAAACCCACAGTACCGGTTATTTCTTTGAAGCACAAGCACCTGTTAATACACGTAACCTGTTTTCCGTCTTCAGAAATATCTGTTTGGACTTAAAGCGTTTAAAAAAACTTTCATATGAATAGGAAGAAAATATACTTAACGACACAAAATATTTCAAAAAAATAAATATTTATTATCTTCTTAGTGTACTTCTAGAGTGTGCAGTGACGGGGTCAGTCAAAAGAACGAGTTGACAAAAACTGTCAAGTAAAACATCGTACAGATAGTTGAAGACATCCTGTTTTTGGAAATAAGAAAGCTGTTGTTTGGCTTAACTTTGACCAGAAATCGACAAACCTACCGTAAATCCTCAATCTCCGCGCGCAGCGAAAGGATAACTCCCTGGGCAGTACTAAGCTCCTTCTGCAAAGCTCCGATCTCCTTCTCTTTAGAATTCTTTAGTTCTTCATTGCACTTCTGGGCTTCGTTCACTTGTCGCTCAAAGTCCCTCCGTTCTCTAATGATGGCTTCTTCCCGTTGCTGCAATTCACGCAGGCAAACATTAATTTAAGCCAAAAGAATAAGTGTGCTACCAGTGTGATTTGGGAAAACGATAAACTTCGTATTTACGTTGTTCATTAACCATCTAAATCTGCAGTACGAGACGGCTTTGATTTTATCTCCCTTCAGCTGTGCTGTGCGCTCTGAAGGGATGCATTTAGATTTCTGGATAGCCTTTTGATTTTTAAAAAACGTTTGCAAAGGCCTAATATCTAAACGATAGTTTGGAGTGCTCAGTAGTGCCAGCTCTCAGATTGGTGACTATCTGAAGCGAAAAACAGCATGCCAGAAGCATCGTCAATTAGACCTCAGGAAAAGAAGAAGCTAGTAAACGTTCACAGTTAAAGTGAAGCAAATATATAACCACAGAAAAAGTGACACTAAGGAATGTGTAAAAAATATGAAAGATTAAAAATCAGTATGAATATCAGTTTATCTATTAAGAAAAATGTACTCACTAGATATCAGTAGGTGAAAAGCCGGCAGACGATTTGTGCTTTTTTCAACAGGCATCATTAAGTTGTAAACGCTTAGGGATTAAGGTTCCTGAGTGCGCTGGTCTAGATCTTGACACATTTTTGAATCTCAGCAGAACGCTTAATGGTTCTCGAATGTGGAGTGGGAGAGTACTTATTGTGCCGACTCGTTCCACGAGTTTTACTACGTACTTAAAAGCTTCTTTGACGACCTTTGTACTTTTTCGCTTTTCAACGAAGGCTTCGAGGTGTCATTGTAGGAGTATGCAGGGAAAAAAGTAATAAGTACTGTCGCCTGTCTCATTGCATCTTTATTTTGACATACACCACGTGAATCTTTATTACTATTGCTAAGGATGACACATAGGACCCCCAAACAAGACACGAGAATTGGAGGGCTCCATCCCAGTAATGAAGGTGGCTCTGCACATAATTACAGGAAGAGGAAACACTCCTGTGTCCCTATCCTAACATAAACCTAAACCGTTGTCCAAATCTCAACCCTTACCCTAACCTTAACCCTAACCAAACATTTAGCAATAACCCTAATCTAAACCCTTACTCCTAAACCCAGCCATAAGCCCAGCCCTATTTTCCCATAAAGTTGACGCAAAGTCAACTGTGTTGCTGGCAGTTCCTGTTCTCATGTCTGGTTTTGTGGGACATAAAAGTCATCCTCACCGTACTATTGCCTGAGCAGTCAGAAATGCTGAATTAGACGATTAGACCACAAAGACCGGTTATCAAGAAATTCGTGCTTCTAAAATTTTGTGCTGAAGGTAAAAAAAGTTGATGAAATTCTCTCACAGCCAAATATCCTTGCCTACGGTGTTAGGGGCGTAGTCTCTTCCTAATTCATGGTCTTTGACATTTAAGACGGTGTTTCACCGCTGGCGTAGGAAAAAAGGCCACTTATAGGAAGCAGTTGAGAAGAAGGCGATGCGATCGTTCAAACACTTTTTTATCTGAAGTTTTAGATTCTCACTCGATTTCATCGTCAGAGGCAGTTGCAGATATGGAAGGTTGATGCACAAGGGGTAAACTATGTTTAGGATGTAGTGACTTAGCCACTGCAGCCGAAGCAGTAGCAGCAGTCCTACATTAATCGTCAGCAGCCAAATTTCATGTGATTATTACTTGCTGACCCGCATCGGAGTCGTTAGTCGTCGTAATTTAATTACCATTGCCGCTTCTTAGAGCAATAAGTCCACGGTAATTGCATCTCCATCTCATATCGCACCCACAATGATTCCATTACCTTTATATGTACATGTGTTTTTGAAAAATAAAATTTTTGTTCCATTGATCACATTCCCTATTCACTGCTTCAATATTCCCTTTTTTATCTTCCATTGCGCTGTGTTTGTAGTCTCGATTAAAAGGTATTTTTTCTTGCTACCAAGAGGCTAGTGGCTCCCGCTCCCGGTAACACGTAATAGGACGTTTTTTCCCCATCCTAAGTCTGGAATTGTCAGAACCAATTTATTTATCAAAAGTGACTTACCTTGAAAGTTATCTGTTCTATTTCCTTTTCAGTTGAGGCTTTGCTGGCGAGCGTTTTGATTTCGAACTGGAGATTTGATAATTCCATTTTCAGCTGGGTTTTTTCGGACTCCGACTTTGCTATTTCTCCGTGCATATAGGAAACTTGGTCAAGAGCTCTATTGACCTCCTAAAAGGGACATGATCATCTGAGAAGTATGTTGGGCCGCTGTGTTTCTAAGTAGGGTCAAATGAACATATATCTTGAAGACATGTCACCGTTTTGTGTGTGAAGGCAGCTAATCTTTCGTATCCTTGAACCAATTATCAACATTCTCAAGTATGCGTAAGTTTTCACTATTTGTTGAACAAACCGAATGCCTTGGGGAAGTCTGAACGAAAGCCCGCACCGTTACAAATATCCATATGATCTTTGAGTCTCCCCGGTTAATTGCTCTCAAGTTTCTGACACCTATGCAGTTTTTTCTTTTCCTACGTAACAACCGCTGTTTTCATTATTTAAAAGTAATGGTGAATTTTTACCACTTTCCTCCTTGTTCAATGGCTGATCATGTTCTTGCAGTCTAGACTGCAACTACTTACCATCGACTACAGTGAGCCTCAGGATGCATGAGTTAAAACCAATCAGAGGTTCGTCCTCCCTAAGTGAGGATCTCGAAAAGCCCAACTTTCGGCCTCACTGCTAAAATAACGAAAGCTACTTTGGTTTACATAGATTCTCTATGTTTTTCATGTTATCTGTTTTTTATGAAAACAGCAGGACAAAGCAATAAAACTATACTATGACACCAAAATATACAACTAGGCGATTACCATCTGCAAGTTCGTCAGCCTGTTCTTGTAAAACTGCCTTTCCTCTGACTCTTCTTCACTAACCGCCTTGATGACCCGTTTGAGTTCCCTCTGAAGCGACTGTTTTTCGGCCTTTGCGTCGGCCACCTGTTTGGAGAGTGACTGATTTATTTCGACCAGTTCTCGCAGGCTCTAGAACAAAAAGTCTGTCCGTATCAAGGTGATTCCAATATCGGATTTTCTAAATGAGTATAGTTTATATTTGATATAAAATAAGGATAAAAATGTCTGTTAGGGTGGCCTGTGCTTGCTCACAAGACAAAAATGAGCCTCCTTTTAACATTGTGTTATCTGGGCTATTAACTAACGAATCTTTATCCGTCGCATACATCCCCTAAATCCGAAAGAAAACTACGGTCTTCCATCATTAAAAGTGTCTTCCATCATTAACAGTAGATTTACGAATAATTCTGGTTAAGATTCGTAACACTCTGAACCCGTCGCTTTCCTGCTAGGCAAAATAAGCCTTTAGTTACGCGCAGTTTGCTCTCCTGAACAGCCCCAGTTACCGAAAAAAAACATCCATCCATATTTTTCAGGAGGTTTTCACTGCTAGCCTGATTCTCGGTGTAAATGACTTTTGACACTGCCCGCAAACCTGGCATTATATACAAGGAATAACGATGAGTTAACTTAAACTTTTATGTTAACTCATTTGCAAAGAATTAGTATACTTGTTTTGCTCGTGTTTCGTGCAACTTGCTGTAGCTTTTTCTCGTGAGCACACACCACTAAGTGGACAGCCAAAACGGTGTAAAGAGGAGGGACATTGGAATATCAGAAGGTGCAAATATTTCCCATCCGACAAATTGGGCGCATGGGTGCGTACCTCTACAGGAGGTTCATATATATATATATATATATGTTTTTCATTGATGACAGCTTGACTTTCGCAAACCACTTCCACCGCTGCTCCACGAGGCTGGCTTGGCATGGGTAAATTGCGCGTGAATTTTTCCATAGTGAAACAGACTTGCGAGGAGTCTAACTCCCTCTCTCGCCCCATATCAACCCTCGTAGGAAAAAATGTAACCAAAATAACCGAATGTTGGCGTGGATGCACTAGCTGACACCCCAAACTGCCATCTACGCCCGCCACACACTCCAACTATATATGGCTTCATTCGGAGGGCCCTGGGTGTCACGTAAGTGAGGGTGCCTTAAATGTCACAGCTGGAAGGATCCGTTGAAGAAAAGCCCTGTTTCAACAATTTCGGTTCCTCTGTTGGGCTACCGAACGAAACTTCTATGCCAACGGTTCTATTCGTCCCTTCAGTTTGCTGGAAAAAACGTGCACAAGCAGACCACTTTCCAAAATACTCTGCTTTGTATCGAGAAAGCTCACTTGGCATAATCGATAGCAAGGAACATGGTTTAGTTATCCAAGCTTTTCATGTCAGCTGGCATTGTTGTAAGACCGATAGTATTTTCCTTGCTCGTTCATTCACACAGTAATCGTCAAAACAATTTAATGATTAATGTTTTTTCCAATATCTCATGACAGTTCGGCCTTCAATGTCCACTGTGTGAAGGGTGGGCGCAGGAACAGTGACTTGCGTGGTTTCGTCCTCGCTCTTTCCACCGCCATCTCGCCGGGCCGGGCTACGCCTGCTGCCCATGCTTGGCTGCGCATGCTTGATCAAGGAAACATGCAAGGCGCAGCTCTTATTCTAACTGAGTTTGAGTTACATTGCTCCATGACTACGACATGAAATCATTCAAGCGCAGACAATTGCTGTACGGTTATTACTGATCAGGAAAGTGTCAATATTTTCCCTTTAATTAAAGTCCTTCTTATTATAAGTATCCTGTCAATCTTGCCAAAGACTAAACTTTCAGTCGTTAAGTGAATTTAGGAACTGGATTACGGCTGCGAATCGACAGTCCTGGATCACAGAAAATACGTGCCAAACAGTCTTATTTGGAAAATGTTTATGGGGTCCGATGGTGAACGGCAACTCGAAAACAGATGCAAGTACTCCATTTTTCTGACTCATATTTTCACGCCGAGGCCAGTTGTTTCGACTTATTTTGCTAAGAAATACAGACACTAGGCAGATGAATATTACCAGCAGCAATATTCATCTGTCTATTCTACTATTAGCCCCTGTGCGGCTGTTGACGGGGCTCGAGAGTGAGCCTCAAGGCGGAACGGAACGAGTGAGTTCCGTTGGCGATCGGTGAGCGCTTATCAACGAATAAAGGCCACTGCCTGTCCTTCAAATTACTTTAATCATACCGGACTGGGTGATGGGGCACCGGAGGCACGAATCACCGGCATCCGATCCCTCAGTTCACGCCTTTGTTCCACCTCCTCATCTAGACTTTGAATTTGAGCCTGCAGACTCTGCCGCGTTGAATACATCTGTCCCAGCTGCTTCTCCACTGCTGCAAATTTGTCATCTCGATGAGAGAGTTCCAGCTGGCTCTTTGGCAGGGAATTTTGTAGTAAAATTTCCTTCCAGTTTGACCGCATCTAAACACAAATATGACTCAATAGACAGCTTCAGTATTTCAAAATTTTACTGTATTTTTATAATGTATCGTCTAAAACCTTCCTCACTTCAAAATGAAATCATTTACTCAGATTATAAGAAGAATGGCAAAAGTGCCTTCTAAATTTGTGTCAATTGACAGGAATTATTAGAAACTCGTCGAAAGTAACCTTGGTGTTTAATTATTCTAGTGCAGAATAAAAGACAGGGAGACTGGGCAATGTACTCACAGGCCCGTCTCTCTGAACTTCTAGCTCTCAGTTCAGTTCAGTTTATTAAGGGAAAATAGGCAAACGCCTTTGAACTCCCTCTTGGTTACAGTATGGCTAAAAAGCTCTGGTACATCATGAAAATGTAAAAAAGTTGGTTTACATAAGAGTGTGCGGAAAATAAGCAGCTGTTGGCTAATCGAAGAGAATAAACATAAATGTGTACTCGCATATTACGAGTAGCATGAGTACATACTATTGTTGTTGACAATATTCTCGTGAGTGAGGCATATGCGACGAGTTTGAGATAATAAAAATGGTACTGAAATATAAAACGTAGTATTGTAATAATAAGAGTGTGATTCAACTGGGACGTGACTAAGAAGATCTGGGGATATTATAGTGGGCACTGCTATACTGGTCAAAATTTTTCTTAAAAAGTTCAACGGAAGTAGCCATAACAACATCCAGAGGCAGAGCATTCCAAGCGTCGACCGCTCTCTTGGAGAAGAAGAACTTTCGTGTATCCAGTCCGGCCCCAGTTACACGTAGTTTGAGTGGATGCCCTCTCAAGTTCGTGGTTGTTGCTAACTGGAAGAAGTCTCCAGGTGCGAGGCAGCAGCCCTGACCGCACATGATACGGAATGTTTGTATCAGGTCACCTCGTAGCTGCCTGTAACTCAAAGGGAAAGAGATCAAGGTTAGCTAATCGGGTTTCATAGGGTAATGAGCCCTGTCCAGTCACAAGTTTGGTTGCACGCCTTTGAACCTTTTCGAGGATATTGAGATCCTTCGCAGTCCAGGGTCTCCAAGCTTGGATAACGAACTACAATTGTGGCCGCACAAAGCAGTCTTCATCAAAAGGCGAGAAAGCCCGCTTGACAAGGTACAGGGCTGACATCGCAGACTTGGCTACCTTTGAACAATGCAGCGAGGGTTTAAGGGAGCTCGAGATCCACACTCCCAAGTCCTTCTGCGCGTCAACTTCTTGCAATGTTATATCATTCAGGCAGTAATCCATGAGGTTCGGAGTGCTAGTTCTACCGACTTGTAGAATAGTGCATTTGTTCTCATTGAACGGCAAAAGCCAGTCCTATGACCATTATTGAAGTCGGTTTAGAGTTTTCCTGCAAATGCTTTACGTCAGCTGCAGTTCTGATGACCCTTCATAGCTTAATATCATCCGCAAAAATGGCGACATCACAATCCAATTCATTGATGCAGTCGTTGACGTAGAAAATGAACAGAGTATGGCCAAGAACGGAGCCCTGGGGAACACCACTTTCAACCGCAACCTCCGCCGACTGTTGGTTACCGACATGGACGGTTTGAGAGCGGCCAAATAAGAAGCTTTGATCCATCTGAGGAGATTTCCCCTAATTCCTGTTCGGTTGAGTTTGTGTAGGAGTCGCTGATGTGGTACACTATCAAATGCCTTCTTAAAGTCAATGTAGACAACGTGCAGTGCATTTCCTTCATCGACTGCTCGCGTCCAATGCTCCACACAATAGAGTAAGTTCGTTACGCAAGACGTGCCACTTCGAAATCCATGCTGCGCATCAGATAATAATTTAAGCTGCTCTAAGAAGCGCATTAGCTCTCGCTTTACTATTTTTTCCATGAGTTTGCAGCAGATCGAGGTGAGGCTAATTGGCCTGTAATTATTTGCGGAGACCTTGCTTCCACCTTTATATAGTGGTGTGATTCGTGCAGATTTCCAATCAGCAGGTAACATGCCGGCTTCGAACGAGGTTTGGAAAAGCATGGACAATGGTTTGGCCAGTTCCGCAGCGAGTTCCTTTAGTAACTTTGGCGGTATATCATCTGGGCCCGGTGATTTTGATTCATTCAGAGCCAACAGTTCTTTATGAACATTTGCTTCGTCGAAAGATACAGCCTCTATTGTTGGACCCTCGTCTAAGTCGTAGTCGGGAGGATTAAATGCGCTTTCACTCGTAAAGATGGATTTGAAGAATTCTGAAAGGTGCTCCGCTTTTGCTCCATCCTCACTAATCTCTAGGTTTTCGCTAGTCCTTAGTAAGGGAACTGGGTCCCTGTTACGCGTGCTCCTTCTAATGTAATTGTAGAATAACTTCGGATTTTCCACTGCACGGTTCAGCAGGTCTTTTTCAAAATCTTGTCTTGTCCTAAGGATAAGCCGTTTAACTTTGTTCCTTTATGCCTTGTATGCGTTTATGGACGCAGGAGTCTCATCAGCGAGTGATTTCTTCCACAACATCCGCTTTTTATTCACTTCTTTTTTCAACGTTTGAGTCAGCCACTGGGGTCTTTTATCCAGTCTCTTACGTGAAATCGGGCAGTGGTTGCTGAGAAGAATATGCAATAACTCACTGAACCATTCCCAATCCTCTGTCACATTGCCAGAAAAAGCTGATTCCCAGTTAATCTTGTTGAGTTGAGTCTTCATTTGATCAAAGTCACCACGCCAAATATTTCTTCTAAATCTGGTGGGCTGTTCAGGCACTGAAAACATTGTGTAGTCCCAGTGAAGTACGACGTGGTCACTCCGACCTAGGGGAGGTAGACTTTGCACCTCATCAATACTATCAAGCGATTTTGTAAACACCAGGTCTAAATAGTTTGACTGCTGTCCCTCCCGCACCCTCGTTGGAAATAAGACGTGCTGAGTGAGGAATGACCTCAGTGTCATGTCCAATAAACGTAGGTTAAAAGCTAGTTCTGGACCGCGTGCATATACTGAACTCCAGTCAATGAGCGGTGCATTGAAGTCGCCCATTATTAAGACGTCAGATCGAGAGGCAAATCTTTCTAGCTCTTCTAACAGGCGAGCGTCAGCCTCGAAGTCACTTCTTGGTGGTCGGTAGACGGTCAGGACTTTAAGACTGTGTGATCTCGGCACCTTTATAGTGAGCTAAATAGCTTCAAAGCTGAATGCAAACTGTTCTGTTTTTTCTGACACTAGGAGTCCGTGTTTTACGAAGGTTACAACGCCTCCTCCCTGACGCCCTTCCCGGTCTCTTCTGAATAGCTGGTAGCCTGGTATAGTTAACTCACGGTCGTCCACGTGGTTGGAAAACCAGGTTTCTGTCAAGGAAATTACGTCTGGTGAGAGATCACAGACATGGATCAGATTCCGCTCCCCCTCGCTGAACCGCTTTTTCAGTTCTAGCACTAGTATAAGACGTTTCAGCCTTTCTGCTGGTGAGAAGTCCCGTTGAAAAAAAAACGCCGGGGTTGGAGCCTTTTATTCTAAATCGCCTGGAAAGAATGAGCCTAGACTGCTCGCTACTGACCAGCACGACTTTGAGAGGTCGAGGGCGTGTTGATTCCGGTGGGTTTTCTGTCCGTTTCCCAAGGCGGAAGGCTTTGATCACTTCTACTGCCTCAGAGGGCTCCAAAATGATATAAAGTAGGTCCTGAAAGAGCACTAGGTCATCCGAAACTCGCTCCGTGGATGTGATTGCATTCGATTCCGGGAGTCCCTGTATAATGATGCATTTTTCTCGATCAATTTGATTTGCATCTACCATTGGGGTATCGTTAGCTAAATTATGTATTGCTCGGCTAACGCCGTAAAAAATATAATGTATTACAGGGCTTTTCATAGGGTGCTGCAAGTACTGGGCGGCCGCTGTTGCTGAGTGAGAGAGATAGAGAGGTACGCTTTATTTTGGAAGTATAATTCCAACATTTTCAGCAAAAAGTCTTCTATTCACCGTGAATAAGATTGGGCACTCAAACCACGTCACACCGGAAGATCACAAAGGAATGGACAAAGAGTGTAACAATCGACATCATAAATGAATCGCAAAATGTAGTGTTATGCATCATGAAACTGAATGGGTTGCTGAGGTAAAAAAAAAACAATATGAAAAACAGCGATATTCATAGGATGTCGTAAGTACTCAGCGGCCGCTCTTATACTCCTATAGGTGATTAGCACAATGGCCTGTATGTGAGCATTCCAATTAAATGAGCTCTATCCTGATTTTGGGATGGAATACGAGCAAGTCCGTTTTGTTCTTGGCAGTCCGATGGCAACTGGTAGTTAGTGGTTACGAAGTGTTCATGATAAAATCACCTGTATAATGTTCTACAAGCAGGCTACATGAATGCACGCCACTTCCCTGCGTGACTGAATATTCGCGGTCTCAGTTAACGGGATATGAGTCCTTATTACAGCGGTGAGAAACCTTTTATATAATTAGCCGAATCGAACTCAAACTTCGGGTATGACGAAGCTTTCGATTGAGTTTCGTTGAATGATGTGTTCTACCAAGCCAAAATGTCAAATAATATGTTCCCGTACATTTCAGTAAATCAAATTTTAAATTTTTATAAGTTCACTTCTTGTTTTTTGGTTATCCGGATCGGTTTTCTCTATTTGCAGTATCAAGGCCATGTTCCTTCTATAGGCCATTTTCGTGCAATTTATTCCCGTCGCATAACCAGATGTTTTTAAGTATGCATACTTCATATTTTGTCCAGTTAGACCTTCATCGTTATGTCATTTAAGGTCTCCGATGTAGATGACTGTAACAAATCCGTTGTCATTATCTCCGCGATGTATAAAGGCAGAAAAACTGAGCAAGATCCCATACAATTCAAAACGTTTGAATTGAACCCAACATGTCTGTTATTCCATGCCCTATTTAAAAATGTTGCTAGACTACCTAGGTGCACTATCAGGAGAAGATAGAATAAGATTCTACACCAGCCGAAAATTCCGATGCATATCTATGTCATGGAATTCGTCGTGGTCCACATTGTTACACGACTTGAATTTCATTGTTATCAAATAGTTTGAATGGATGAAACGAAGATTAGGTGTATGTCAGTGCAGGTCAACCATGGTATAGGAGTTATTAGCATCCAGGACATCTGACCCCCATAGAACCACCTTACGCATTAAATTTTGCAACCGCTGAAATAGCAAGCCATGCGGTGATTTAAGCTTTAAATTTGACCCACAACTCAAAAAATCGATCTGCCCTAAGATAAAGTGGGCGTAACTACCCCCTGAAACCTATTATTAGCAATGTTTTACGCGTTCAACCACTTCTATTTACGGTTTTTGTATCTAAAAAAGGTTTTTAAGAGAGGCAAAGGGTTCAGAAGAACTAATTCATGGTTCTTGTGCGTGAATGGCCATTACCGTCTGTATTTTGACAAGCAACTGAAAATTAACAACACAGGACTTTTCGTGACGAGGTGAGTAGTTAGGGAAACCTTATTTTCCTTCAGATCTGATGAGGAGTTAAAATCAGAAGCAAAATCTTAATAACAAAGAAGACAGAACCACGCGATCAGGTAGGCACAATCCTACGTCACAAGCCCTCAGTCACACGTTAAAATTACTTTAGATATTAAATTGTGATAAGTTAAATAAGATATTAATTGTCTTGTATACGGCATAACTCTAAACGTACCCAACAGACAGAAAGAATGACCTACGTTTTTAAAAAGGTTCAATGAAATCAAGTTCGAATAGGACTGTACAAACATAGCCCAATAAAACTTCTTCCATCCTGAATATTTGTCCCAAGATTTATAACCTATGATCCATTATTTCCTCAAAACGCCTGAGAGATGTCCCTAATCATCAATGCTTCTACCGTATCTACAGGATGATGCTACGCATATGGGATCAACCCCAAGACGAGGTGATTTTGAATCTAGAGGCTCTGCCATAGTACCAAAAAATGCGAAGCAACATAGTTTGCGGATTAAATCACAAGCAGCAGAAGAAATTTTCCGTTTCTTTACATCTGTTTTATAAAAAGGCTAGGTAGTAACATTTGTGGGAAGATGTTTACATGGGAAAATTAGACATAACTGTCGGCAAACCACCACATCGATGTCCCTATGAGACCGAAACTAATCTAAGGACGTTAATCGGCAAAACGAAACCATGAGGATGCGCCCCGCAAGCACGGTAGAAGAACTGATTATCAGAGACTTCTTTCGGGTGTTTTGCCTGGTAAAAGTCCCGATTTGCGTGTAGAATTTGCGTTAGGTTTAGCAGTAGGGTGAGGGCTTAGGATTCAGTATGCTAAGGGAAGTAATGAGCTATTCATCTATGCCCTTAGTTTTGCACTCCCAGAGTCGTTTTTTTGGTAAGAATGACTTATATGGCCCCCTTGACAGGAAGTGACACAAGGAACTACCAGCAATACAGCTAACATTGCACCAAATTCCAGGGAAAATTGGATTAGGTTTATGGTTAGGGTTAAAGTTAAGGTTAGTTTTACTGCTAGCGGTAAGGTAAGTTAGGGTTATGATCAAGGTTAGATTTAACTATGGGGTAAGGTTCGGATTGATGTTAGGGTTTGAACACGGACATACTTACCGTTCTTGAAATTTTGCGCAGGAACACCTTTATAACTTGGGGCGGGGGCGTCCTATTCCCATGTTTCGTTCGGGAACCATATCAGACATTCTAACCCGTTTTTGGATTTTCATTGTACGCACGAGTTGCTACCTAAGTGGGCAATTTAGCATGGTTACGACAGACAGCCCTACCCAACAAATGTTACTTTACGGGAGAAATCACTTTCGTCGGTAGATTCAAACAGAATTATGCTGAAGGTAAAACGGACGATGGAACCAGCCCGTTTTGAAAGTGCCGTACCACAGAGATTAAATGTCGTTTGATTTTGCATAAACTACTTGCATACCCAGCAGTCAAATTCAAACTCACCTTCTCAAGGAGTTCAATTTGTGCTGAAGAAGATCTGGACGGCTTGCCTCCGCAAAGCCTCTCAAAGTGTATCCGTTCATTTCCCATTGACAATGTTGTACAATTCAAACACATAGGTGACTCAAGTTGAAAATGTAAACCATGTTCAGGGCGTGATAATGTTTCGTCTCCAGCCCTATACTGCTTCAGTTACCCGAAAATAACAATCAAGCGAATATCAAACAAGCCTTCCGAGCTGTGTACTGAATGCCTAAAACTGCATAAAAACACGCAGACAAATGCATACTCACGACGATGGGGAACTTGAAAATCCCGCTTAACCACCCTGTTCCCGTGCTCACGAGAGAACTCCGCGGTATACTTACACCTATGACTAAAACCCCCTCCTAAATGCTCCATCGACTGACCGGACACACCCATGACAGGTGACATGGCAGGCATGTTTACTCAGATTGCAA
This sequence comes from Schistocephalus solidus, assembly GCA_017591395.1. NCBI lineage: Eukaryota > Metazoa > Platyhelminthes > Cestoda > Diphyllobothriidea > Diphyllobothriidae > Schistocephalus > Schistocephalus solidus. The sequence continues at coordinate 60,179 of WEDG01001602.1, forward strand.
TGCGACGCTCAACGCTAGATGGTCTAAATGCTTCCTGCAGACTTAGCATGTCTCTCGTACCCTGACAACATTTCTGTTTGAGCCCCCTTCAGACCCTCCCCTGCACTTCCACAAACCTAGCCTTTTTAATTTACTCCCTTTACTCCTCCACCCTTCGCCTCAGTTTTGACACTATCTTGACAATAACCAACCATTTTCTAACTTAAAATGTCCGGTCATCTGTAACCCATTTGGTTCTTAGTTTGACTTTTGATGCAAAGGCCCCCCTGCTCGAACCCGATCATTGACCATCCTTTAAAGTCCGTGGCATACTGGGAGGAGCGATGTCCTGCTTCCCGGAATGATCGGGGTCAGGCCCAGTCTTGTTGAGCTCCTCTAATCACTAATGAATGAAGCATTTTTTTATCTTTAGTACCTAGACCGAAATAATCTGGTAAGTAGTTAGTCAGTTCCTAAGCTTTGCACTTAGCACCCCATGCAGAGCAATTACAGATGTAGAGGCAGAACCTAAGATGACGGAGGATGCTGGAATAACCCTTTCCGACTTCTTGGCATGCACCCGTCAGCCACACACAAACCACAAGCCTGAACATTTTTATTCCTTCAGTTCACTCTGTATACCTAGAGTTTCATGTGCATAAAGGGTATCCGTTGTGTGTGCATGGCGTCTGCGTATGTTGCGAATAAAACTGTACCAACCAAACTGTAACAATCAGTACAGCCAAAACAGTTGTCATGCACCAGCCGCCACCCAGCGCGGAATGCAATGCTCCTCGAATTAATGTCAACGGTGCTCAACTCAAAAACGTGGAAACCTTCGCTTATCTAGGAAGCACGATGTCGCGCAACACGAGAATCGATGACGAGGTTGCCCAACGGATCTCCAAAGCTAGTCAGGCCTTCGGCCGGCTGCAGGCCTCCATGTGGAATCGCCACGGTATTCACCTGAACACCAATCTGAAGATGTACAAGGCCGTCGTCTTGACGACACTCCTTTACGGAGCGGAAACCTGGACAGTCTACTCGAACCAAGCCAGGAAGCTGAACCACTTTCATCTCAGCTGCCTCCGCAGAATACTGAAGCTGAGATGGCAAGACAGGGTCCCGGACACGGAAGTCCTGGAGCGGACCGGAATCCTCAGCATCCATGCCATGCTGAGGCAAGTGCAACTGCGATGGAGCGGCCACCTGGTAAGAATGGATGACGAGCGACTACCCAAACGACTTTTCTACGGAGATGTTGCTACGGGTTCTCGCTGGCAGGGAGGTCAAAAATGACGCTACAAGGACACTTTGAAGAAATCACTGAAACAACTGCAAATCAACTCGGCGACCTGGGAGGACCTCGCCCAGGATAGACCGGCATGGAGAAGATCAGTGAAGACTGGTTCAGCAATCTATGAGGCCAACCGGATCGCCGCCGCCAAGGCCAAAAGAGCGGCACGAAAGTCACCAGTGCCCCGGACCAACACCACCAATGCCCAGGCCCTGCCAACATGCACTCGCTGTCAACGCATCTTCCGCGCGCGAATCGGCCTGGTTGGACATCTTCGGACGCAATGCACCAACAATCCGACAATTCCAATTTCTACGTCAAGTTCTGCCAACCCTCCTTCTGACTCCCCTCTCTCACTCCTGGCATCAATTCCATTACTCCCACCATCATAGAGACCACATCAATCTACTCATCGCCTGTTACCCCCACCAACGCAACCACCACCGCCTTCGCCTTCACTACCACCATCACCAACATCAGCGATGGGGAATCTCTCCTAAGCTGTACTTAATGCGACCGCACATTCACCTCACGCATCGGCCTGGTCGGTCACTTGCGAATACATCGTACAGAGACCGGTGAGCCAGTGCCTGGAGCACCATCACACAGCAGAGATCGTCATCTCCTCTGACCTCACTGTCCTTGCGCATTCACACATCGCATGGGCCTATTCGGTCACATGCGCATCCATGACAGCGGAATTCACCACAATGCCGACAACACCGATACATTTCACCCATGCACACCCTCCGCTCCTGCCATTCTTAGCGCCCCTGCCACCCCCCACTACCATGAATGGCATCTCCCCAGCCTCTACCGATTTCCGTGCCCACACTGTGCCCGCAACTTCAACTCACGCATCGGCCTGGTCGGTCACCTGCGAATCCATCGCACGGAGGCTGGTGAACCAGTGCCTGGGGCTCCGACATACAGTCGACGCGCCCGCCTTCACTGCCCTCACTGCTCCCGCACATTTACACACCGCATGGGCCTATTAGGACACATACGCCTCCACGACAACCTCCGGTAAACCACCGGAGGTTAAGCTACATCAGCGCACACTACCTACACCAATACATCGACAACACCCTCACAATCACCATTTACCAGAGTATATCACGGTGTCCTAGAAACCGTGGCAGGGAAGTCTACCAATCTGACGCTTCCACCAGACCACGCCGTCGGCTTAGTGTATGTGCTGTGTGTGTCGAGTGGCTGACCAGTGGACTGGGAGTCAGACGGCGATGGCTGCTCCATATCCCCTGAGTTAGTGAATCCTGGTGTGTGCGTTATGGGGACCAGGTCGTGCTGTGGCGCGCGAAGACGGGTACGCCGATCCGTCAGCCAATGCGCCCACTCCCACATCAGGCAACTGACCGGCTCGGACAGTGTCTGCTGGTGGGGGTGGGGAGGAGAGTGAGGTCGACAGCTCAGCGCATGTTCCTCACTATAAACAATCTGACGCGCTTAAAACTATCACGGTGCGCTAAAAGCCGTGGCTTGGAAGGTTGCCAACTGACGGGATAACTCGGACCGCGTTGTCAGCCAAATGTGTGTTTTGTGTGGAGTGGCTGACTGGCGGACTGAGAGTCAGGCTGCAATGGTTCCTTCTTAATGTGGCCTTATGGCACTCTCACTCTGTGGGATCCGAGCCAGGTGTGGTGGTACGCCAAGGGGCGGCTCCAGCCGCGCCAGCCACCTGCGCCCTCTCCCATCTCCGGTCTTCTTGCCTGTGTCGTGAGCCCGGGCTCAGGTGGGGGAGAAGAAGAGTGTTCGGTTACGTTAACCGCCGCGGTGGGAAGGTTGCCAACTGACAATTTAACTCAGACCTCGGCGTTAGTCCAATGTGTGTTGTGTGGAGTGGCTGACTGGTGGTCTGAGAGTCAGGCTGCGATGGCTCCTTCTTAACGTGACCTCTGGCTGTCTCACACATGTGAGATGTAAGCCGTTCAACCCCCTGCTGTGTGGAAATCCTGGTGCTTGTGTTCGGGGGGCCAGGTCGTGTACGTAGTACACGTAGACGAGGTCACCAGCAGCTGCGCCCGCTTCCGCATCAGACAACTGACCGGCTCGGACAGTGGTCTGATTGTGGGGGTGGGGGATAGAGTGAGGTCGAGAGCTCAGCGTATTTTCCTCACTATAAACAATCTGACGCGCTGAAACTATCACGGTGCGCTAAAAGCCGTGGCTTGGAAGGTTTCCAACTGACGGGATAACTAGGACCGCGTGGTCAGCCCAATGTGTGTTTTGTGCGGCGTGGCTGACTGGCGGACTAAGAGTCAGGTCGCAATGGTTCCTTCTTAGTGTGGCCTTTGTGGCACTCCCACTCCGTGGGATCCGAGCCAGGTGTGGTGGCACGCCCACGGGGTGGCTCCGGCCACGCCAGCAACCTGCACCCTCTCCCATCTCCGGTCTTCTTGACTCTGTCTTGACACCGGACTCAAGTGGGGGAGGAGGAGAGAGTGCGGTAGCTGCAGCGCAAGGCTACTATCACTTAAAACTAATTCACGCGCAAATCACCGTCCCTGGACCACCTGATGTGGAGCATACGGTGGACCTCATCGAAATCGACGGTCGAACTGCCACCAAGCAAGTGGTAGCAAGTGAATGGATGATCCGTCGAGGGTATGTCAAAATAGACGTGAAAATCCCAGGTCTAAAAGGCTTTAATCTAACACAACTCCTCCAATGTTTGGACATATGGTGAATGTAATTTAGGTGAATGAGAGACTGATGGCTGCAAGAACGGTTAGTGTTTACATGCCACCTGAGGAGCCGGTAGTACGGAGGATTGGCGGAGGAGGAGGAGGATGAGGAGCAGGAGGAGGAGGAGGAAATGCAAGCTCAGCAGTTAGGTGGAACATATAAATAAAGTCATAAATTTCTGTTAGTGAACTTACAACCCTTGCTTCCAAGTTTGGTGTTAAAATTAAAAGGAGCATGTTAAATTGAAAAAGTTTGGGCTGAAAGAGAAGACGTTCAATGGTAAGAAGGATGTGCGACTTCAAATTTCAATGGATCAGGCAATGATGAAATATTAGGGAGTGGAGGCATGAAATCTACAATCTGATCCGATAGTTAGCTTCAGGAGATAAGGCCAGAAACCAGGGTTGTTTCAGTAGGACTTGATAGTTTAGCCAAGGGTTTTGGGGTGTTGAATTATTTTTGGCCTTATCGGGGCTCTCATCGCTGGAACTTTTTAACATTGCCAACCTAATCTCACTATTATCACGTTCCAACCTCTTTGGTGAACTTATTTACATATTTCGGACTACGTTTAATTTTACTGACGAACCCGACCCCAGTTAGTGTTTAGGTAAAGTATACTCATGAGCGTTAGTTGAAAACTAAAACTTCCTATTAGAGTGACGTTCACGACCTCGTAACTTCGTGGTCACCTTATGCTTACAGAAACGATTTGAGTAGTCATGATTACGCTGGTTGGCATTCTTTGGGACAGTTAGGGACGGGTGTAGGGCTTGCTTGGGATGCCTAGAATAAGAGGATTTTGGGAATGGAGGTCTGAGGTTAGGCTAATGGGCATTTAGCTAACGCATACGGTTTAGAATAGGGTACAGTAACTACGGTTGGCTTTAGGAATAAGATAAACTATTAACCCCAACTGCTAATTCTAACTGCTAACCAAATCAAATCGACCTTATTTGCCACTTTTAACAGCTAACCCTAGCTGCTACCCCCAACTCCCAACCTTAAATGCTAACCCAGACGTCTAACCCTAATAAACGACCTCAACACCTAACCCTTATTACTAATCCCTAGTTCCAGCAGGAAACCAAATCCCAAATTTCCTAACCGCAGCCCTAAACCTAACACTCCAATTCACTGGTCCCAATTCTAAGCCCGATTCCCGGCCCAAGACGCTTTAAACCTAACCCAATACCCATATTCACAAGATGAAGAACTTCTAATCTTCCCAGTCAAACCCCAATACCTCTGTCCATGCATGCCAGAAAGAATAAAAACAAATGTAATCATGCCTACTTAAACCTTTTCAGTAATCATACCAAAATGCTCTCATATAGTGGGTCTGCAGAATCATTTTTTACATATCGTTGATAAATTACCTCTGACAGATGTCTGTGCTTATCTGTTAACCAGTTTCTACGGCAAACTAAAAATGAATCGATCCAGAATTACGATAAGAGGATTAGAAAAACTTGTGCGGAAAAAAAACTTGATTTCAATATCGGGGGGATTAAGAGATTTATTTGAATAAAAGTTTTGATTTGCATTATTTAATGACTGTACCAGTGTTTTTAGCACATCACGAAAGGAAAATTGTCCTATATTATAAAACCGAGCAATTAAACTGCAAAAAACGGTTGAGTATACAGTTGCATATAATAACCTACATAAGTGGAAGGTGCCACTATCATCTTGTCGGAAAACCTTCGTCTTTCCTGGATTAACTTTTGGCGGAGACAGCTGGCTTTCTGTTGAACACTTCTTGCGAACTCATTTTTATCCAAGTCAAAGGAGTAAAGTGATTCCGATTCATTGGAATCCAGTTCGCTCACAGAAATAGGATTAAAATCTGTGAAATCGATTTGCGATCTATAGATTTATGGAGAATCAGAAAGAATTTTTCAGCAAAAACGACATCCGAAACAGCTGCATATGATTTTTTTGAGCTAAGATCTTCTTCGTCTCAAAAACCACCAGTAAGCCATTACAAATAGAAGTACCTTGTCCATTCTTTATTTGTATTAAAAAAGCATAACCTAGAGGTGCGATTAGTCTCAATTGTCATCTCTCTTTTTGTTTCTAAATAAACGCTTGCATGTTATTTGTTTCAATATCTTACTCATGAGCAGAAACCGGTCCCATTCCTTCTAACAACGGTACTTCAATAAAAGCCGAATGTAAACAGTGTTTTTTATGAGATTCTAGCTATCTTACCAATTATAATAGTTTTCCTGGTTCTCGTAAACAGGACCGATTCTTTTGTACATAATGTAAGAACACAGACATGTTTTGCTGTTTAACTAATTGTGTATCTTATCCGTAAATAATCAGCTTATGTAAAGGGCTGTCACTTCTTTTAACCTTCTGCCCTCCCCAGAATGGGGCTTTTACACCAAGTAAACACTCGAACAAATTTTTGCTGAACTACGAACTCCAGAAACCAGTAAAAAGCACCTCATTTAAATTATAAGAATAACGAATTGTCTATTTTGCCAGCAGAGCTGGATAACTTGTGCTCTTAACGTGTCTGTTAAATAACAATTTTTATAACAGAACCGGTTACCTATCTTCAGTTTTGAAAACGATGGCCCCTGACTCGTATCAAACTGGAGCCAGAGGGAATAGGATGCGCAAAGCAAAAATCATCAGCACAACCATAGATGTAACAGCTAGTTGACACTCGACCATTGCATTGCAATCAACAAATGGGTGAATTTTATATTTCAAATTTCGGTAAGTCACGGGAATGGCAAAACCTCACCGCAATACATGTGGCCTTGCACATAATTCCAAGAAGGGTAAATATTCCCGTATCCCAGCACTAACATTAAACTTAACAAAATCCTAACCTCAACCCTACTCTCTTGGACGTTAGCGCAAGGCAACATCTTTTACGGTGCGGTTCTTTGTCCCAAACAGCTTTCCATACATTTTCATTAGCTTAGGAAAGGGTCGGCCATCGGACATAAGTATCCCTCATTATACTCCTTCTACTTCTACTTCCCAGTGCCTCTGGATAATTTTATCTCGGTCTACAATTCATACTCAAACTTAACCGGTCTATATCATCTGCCTTCAAAGTACGAAATGCAATATCCTTCTCTGCTCATGAACAACGCTCGCGACCCTAAGGGTGACTCATCAACCCGAGAGGTCCTTTTTACTTCTCTGAAGTAACTGTTCAAAACCAGGAGGTGTCCTGCTACAAAGTAATTGTTATTGCCCTCGTGAATCTCAGGTTGTAATTGGTTCTGTCAGCTTCTGTCCTATGAACCGGCTTGGTCAGCTTCTGTGTTCACAGCAACAAAAGCCAGTTCGGCCCTCGTTTTGTCATCAGAAGCGAGGCATTTGGACCCAGCTTTCTGATTGATTTTGCGTTCACGGTCGCCGGTAACTTTCTGGCCTATCATCCATTTTAGGTCGGAATCTAACCCGCATGTTCATACTCTACATCACCATCGCCACACTGGCGTTAGAGCAAATAAGCGACACAAACGACCGCGTCGTAAAAAGCCGGAAATACACTACCAGCAGCAACACTAGAAGAAACACGCGAGTACATGACCCATGACCGAAAATGTCAAGCAAAGGAGGAGAATTCCCGGGATAAGGGCTCGGGCATCCCGTTCAACAGAACGGTTGTCACGATGGCCTCGTTTGTTCCAGTTTGTTTTGGCTGAATTTAGTGGTAAGTCTACGGGTATTTTGGGACTGAATAAGATCTACAAATTTAAGAATGTAAAACGATTTTTCACTTTATAGAGTTTAAGAGTACCGCGGTAGATAAAGGTAGATACTCCTCTAAAGCCAAGGACAGACTTAAAAGCCTTGAATTGCTTTATGCTGTTTCTTTCGGCAATCGAGCCTTCAAAGTCGCAAAAATTTCCATCAAAGGAGCTGGCGGAATATCTGGCGAGCAGAAATTTCCATTTGAGAAAAGCTCATGGGGTCAAGTGAGTTATTTGGTAGTGGGACCTGTATGGATTACTTGTATGACTCCCTAAAAAGGACACGGGAACAGAAAGGTCCCACCCGAGTAACAAAGGCACCACCCCTAACCCTACCCCAAACACCAAACATGCATTTGCTAATAACCCATAACTTAAATCTAACTTACCCCATAACCTTAACCCTCAATCCAACCATAAAGCTGGCCCTACTTTTCCCGGGAGTTGGGCGCAAAAGACACCCGTTTGTGGGTGGTTCTTGTTCTCATTGCCTGTTTAGGAGGCCATACGAGGCGCCCTTGCTGCGGAGCTAATGTGGCTAATGTCAATCTGTTCACACCAGTAGATCTAAAGAAGATATGAGGATACTAGGAGGCAATGAATATCAATCTACGCAGGTAAGTGTGGATGGGGGAGAGTTGGGGATTAGCCGTATTAGGAGGGGAGGAGATGAAAGCACAGAGAACTCTATGCAAGTGTTTCTACTGTAAGCACAAAGACTGGCTTGCGTAACCTGAGTGTGGCCACTGCTGCTGCATTTAAGATGGTGTTCCGGTGGTTTAGGATAGTTCTGTGCGACTTTAAAGATCGTACGAGAGGATTTGCTTAGGGGTCTACATGATGTCCAAAATCAACAGTTTGTGCCTTTTTCATTTAAGCTCAGAGGTTTTACCTATTCTGTTGACTGGGTGCCGACTCATGCGACCAGGATACTTTCTTCCACAGGAGCAAATAGAGAAGCAATTGCACGTAGTTGTGATCCAAGCTGACAGTCAATTCTTACCTTCTCTGTGTACAGTGGGATTGTTCGAGAAAAATACCCTAACGCTTGCTGCTCGGAAAGTTTTGAAACAACCTTGTTATGACCAGTCTTGCTCGGATAGAAGAACATCACACAGGCCCCGCATTTACCATAATAAATGTCAGTTAAGCTAATATCCGCATGCCATCCTCCGCGACTTCCTCTACTCGCTCGTCACAGGCTATTCCCCGAATATTTACCATCCTCACTAACCCCTATTGCCTGAGTAGATTGATATTGGTAGCCTATTATTATCCACCCTTTTTCCCCACTTTCTACTCGCTTGAATAAATAGACATTACCTGATTTTGCTTAGTATCCGCATGTCTTTAATTGAGTACGATACCATTCAAGTGTTCTAGCCCGATGCGCATTTCTCGAACCAAAATGTCTGTTCATCCAAAAACCTTCTGAAATTCTTGTTCACCCAACCTACACTCAAGTTACCAGGAAACCCTCGTACACGATCAACATATAGCCAAAAACCAGAGCTATGTAAACTAGGAAAAGTGCTGATGCCACTTATCTAATAACTTACGTGTTTGAGATCCTCTTTTTCAGGGAAGTTGCTTTGGATCCAATCATGCTGATGCTGCTGGTACGAGGAGGCGTCAACGGAAGCATCGGTTGGCTGGCCCTCTGGGCAGAAAAATTGTCCTCTGGGATTTTTGTATCATCTGCAACCGTACCTTCAAGAAACGCAAATACACTTTTTTTTTAGCGTTCCAAAGGTAATCAAAGATAAATGGGTATGTTTGATCACTTAGTGTGACAATTCCTTACTGTAATCCCCTGTCGAGGATTCCAAGCTATCTATGTATAAAAAAGCGCTTCCAAACCTCGCAATCTGGTTGAGTAAAATTAAAATTGGATTATATTTAAGGATAGCTCGCCAGTCATTTGTTTTTCAAATGAAAGAAGACTTTTCTATAAGTATTTAATACAAACATTATAATTTCAAGTTAAGCCACCATTCATATGAACGCAAAACGAATGCAACCTTGTGCACAGGGCACAAAATGGAATCTTCATCGTCTGTATGCCCTCTTATTTTCATGGATTGTCGGATATGTGTCAGATTTTTTACCCATACACTGTCTGTGGAACCCTTTTCGAAATCCTATTTAGTTTATCATGCTACTGAAGGGGCATCTGGTGCGTCTTAATTGCTAACCATCCATTTGGTTCATCTCCTGCAAAAAGGCAAAGAGCTTAGCCCAGTTGCTCACTTTCACTTGAACTTTCAAGGGGACTGCAAAAAACTCCTGTAAGTGGAACAGAGGATGATCGGCAAAAAAATATGGCCGGCAAAGACAAGGGACACTGGAATGGCCATCGTCAGACAGTCATACACATCCCCAGGTGGTGCATCACCCGAAGATCGAACCCAAGATCCATTGATCACAAATCCAACGCACTAACTACAGAGCCACGGGCTCGTTGTATTGCCGGTTTGGATCGGGAATATTGACTGGCATTCGTTGATGAACGATCACCGATCGCTAATGGAACTCAATCGTTCCGCTCTGCCTTGAGACTTACTCTCGAGCCGTGCCAGCAGCCGCACAGCGGCTAGTAGGAGGGCTGATGACGATTAATGAGCCAGAAATGGCCATTCTGGTATCCCTCGTCTTCGTCAGCGATGTTCATCTGTCATGCGTAACATACGTAGATCAGGTAATTTGGTACATTTAATTTATAAAACCTTGCATTTTTATTTTTATCACCACCACATCAGTTGACATCAGCCCACTGACAAAGGTACTAATTAGAATAAAAAGACCTAACAGCTCTTTATGCCTACTTTCTGGCAACCTTATGCTTTCTTTTTGGTTCCTTGATTGCGTAACTTTCCAAACCAGGGTAGCTGAGTCTCCGTTTCCCATCTGGCGGAATGGGAGGCATTGTGATGGGTGCCTCAGTGACCTTGTCCACATCCCTGCCTAGCGGTTCTTGATCCAGGACTATCCTCGGCACAAACGACGGGGGCTTGGGCTGTGGAGATGGCTCAAAATTCGATGAGAAACTCCCAATATCTTTCGAAATGTGCTCAAAGGAAGACATTTTCTCCCGACATGTACCTCCCTCCACTGGCTCTTCTTCTTCTTCTTCTTCTTCGCTCAGATCAGATGAATGTTGGGACTGGGGCTGTTGTCCTGGCAGGAGGGTTGACGAGGGTACGACCCCGACCAGCACTGGTCTCTGGGAGAATTGGTTGCTCCTTATCGAAGGAAAGCCCAGCAAGTCCGGGAAGGTAGCCTGAAAAGAAGCTTTGAATAAGTGTCTGGACATCCGTACCCTGCGACCAAACAAGCCAATTCAAATTTCTTGAGATTTACGGAACTGGTGGAAATGGTTAATAATGGCCAATCTTACCCGGTAGACAAATCGAGTTTTCCTTTGAATTAGTCAGTGTCTTAATGACATGAGCACTAATGCCAGACCTGAGGAGCGAATAATTCATGATATAACAAGGTTCGAGGATGCAGATGAGCAGTTGATCCAAACCTAATTGTTGGTACTTGCCTTGTTAGCGTAGATAATTCCATTTTGCGTCCCAAGATCGATGATATTTCAGTAGATCACCTCCACTGAATCAACACTAATTAGTCTGTGCCTATTATACTTCTTGTTGGTGTTTTTGGAGCAAATACGGTTAGAGATTTGAAGTTCACTTGGTCATGGGTTTCGGAAAATTACGTAAAGTTCATACTTCTCGTGCGTGGAGATTGACCCGAATTGCTTAGCTTGAAATTGATAAATGATCCAATGATAGTAGTCAATAGCTTTGAAAATGCTCTCATCATCGGAGTTTACGAAAACGAACAACTTCAAAATACAGTTAGTTTGTGGTTGGTACAATTACGTTCATTTAACTCAAGCAAATTGTCCCCTAAGAATCCTCTTTTCTCTAGTGCTCCAGGCACTCAATAGCAACGGACTCGTTAGAGGTGGTATAAGATAGATGTTTACTCGCAATAACAACCATTCTAAGGGTGTTCTTTCTCGTAAACACTTCCATCGTCAATATTAGCACAGGCACGAAGCATAAGTTACAGCATAATAATCATTCACCAATTTGAGTATTTCAGGTTTTTCTGGAATGCACAGATAATCACGGTCTAGTGGAAAGTACTGCTGACGTCCACAGTTGCCGTTGTCCGTTGTGCAAACACGAAGAGAAGAACCGTCATCTGACTACTGGTGCCAGTTTATTGAACTCTGCAGCTTGCTCTCTCTCCCTCTCTCCTTGGATGTGGTTGACCGACCGGTAATTCGATCCCAGTACAAGAAAGCCAGACAGCCGAGGCCATGCTACCCTATTACTTTGCAGCCCGATCGTTTACGCTGGCAATAAAACAAGTGCTCTACCTAGACCCCTTGACCACAGTATTTTTGACATGTAAAAGTCAACATGGTTTTTCATATTCCTGGTCGGTCAGTACTTGCCTGGTCAAATTTATGACAGCAAATAGAACCAAACACTGCGAACATTTGATGATTAGCGGAGAAGGACTGGTAGAAGCTCTGACCAATTTGTTCATTATTTTGAGTTTTCGAACCCGTACAGGTACCCGCCGACAGAGATGATAACACTAGTGAAAGAAACAACAGTTATAGGGGGTATTAACTACTTAGCCGTCCGTGGCATAGGTCTGGGGGTGACTGCGCAGGGTTCCAGATGCTGGTGACCATTGCTCCTATAAATTTTGCCTGCTCTGCTGCTGCTGCTTTCCCTCACGACGGATTCCTGTACTAGTTTCGCAGACTCAGCACAATAAACAGGTTGTTCTGGTTATAGAACAGTTAACTTTTCAAAATGAAGACGAAGGCGCAAGCCCTGGGATGGTAGGTTTAGAAATCTGAGCGTTCGAACTCGAAAAGGAGTTCATCCTCACTGAACGTTCGAGTGTAACAGCCTGCGAACATTTAGGTAGTCGTACCGTCGGGGTGGAGGGAGGGGGTTTACGTCTGGGTCTGGTTCGCGCCACCAGGCTCACAGTGGTCACATGGCGTGATGGGATCTCCTGTTCGCGTTCGAAAGCTCAGACTAATAAACCTACCTTCTCAGTGATCACGCCTTCGTCTTCTTTTAAAAAAGCGCCGGGATGCGCATATTCGATTCCACTCATGAGTTCTCTTTTTCGTTCTTACTCAGGCAAACATCTGAAACTGGAAAATTCACCTCAATTTCTGAAATACTCATTAAAGGATTCTATGTTTCTATTGGCAAACATCTATCGGTGGCTTTATCAGCACGTTCTTCGTATATAAGCTTTTGTGGTCTGACCACTAGTTCAATTAGACGCCAGATTCGTGTTATTTAATTTTTTTTTACGGTTCATATTAGGAATGCTTACCTTGAAATAACTTGGATAAAGATGCAGAGAATAGTGTTTTCGGTCATTAAGTGGAGGTTGTCTTAAACAAACAAGGCTTGAATGTCTCAGAGGCGAAAACATGGAAGTTTGGGGTGTCTCGTTTTCAGGCAAAAGAAGGACGTTTATTTGTTATGGGTTGACAATAGGCGTGTAAACCCCGTATCTTTTACTGCCCACCTTGCAGAGCCCTGCTCACATCTTTTCTTAGAACCAGTAACCAAACCATTGACTGCAAAGATGGAAGTCGTTAGACGCAACCATATTCTAGAAGTTACTTCAGGTGACTTAAGGGTGCGCTCGTGGATATTGGTCCAATTAGGTAGGAGCTAAGAAAACAGGCGAGTAACCAGAACAGCAGCCGTACCAAACAAGTAGAAAAAGGGATGAAATTTTGTAAGAAGCGACCTTTTTAGCCTGCATTTACATGAAAACAACAGAAAGCTAATTTTTACTAGCTGTCAAACGTATTCATTCAAAATTCCCGCTCGGAAGACGTGATTGAGCGTGCAAAACGAGCACCCATCCAAACTTCGGAAACGTCCTATTAAAAGGACGATGGAGAAAACACTTGACCGCTTTTGGTTTTAGGAGCATGGACAACACCGGACTCCTGGGTTTCTAATTTGTTCGATGTTCGGGAGACAAATTTCAAAAGAATTTGACTGCAATTGTATTTGTTGAGTGATTCTTCGATGCATTTCTGCATATAAACCTGTGAAATAATTCTATGAGAAAAACTTTCACGAAAAATGTACTGCGGAAAATCAGAGAAACTAATTGTCACCTATATGCTTTTACTTTTAGAGGAATCTTTTTGATAAACTGGATAAAATCCAGGCACGCCTAGGAATAAACTCTAGTCGTCAAAGGCTATGTCCTTTCACAGTAGTATTAATTTCTCCGTGAATCTAACTGTGTGGTGAGATTCTTTTAATGGCCTTGTAAAAATATTTGCCTGAGCAATTTCAAATGGCTGACGCTGAATGCGGGCAAAAGGAAGATATGTTTGGCAGTTTGCGCACTTTTGACTGCCATACAAAGGAGTTAGCATCGCCTGACCCCGAAAAATGATGACGTCGTGACCTCACACTTCGATGCAGTATCTGCTGCGTGATCTGAGTAAGGCCACAAAAATCATAGAGAAAGATTACTGCTATTGACGGACACTTTTGCCCAACCTTCTAAGTCTTCTGCGTTTATCTGGTGCTCAACCACTTTCCAATTCAAGGTCACTTGGTGCGTTATATCGTAAAATCAGAATGGATGTTTTCTACTTCGTTTCTATGAGAATAGGAGAATAAGCAGCTTTCAGCGTTCTGGAAAAATCAACGCAAAAAATCGTATTTCACTGTAGAGTTCTAGGAATATCGCTTAAGCAACTTTACCTAGGCTTAGTCTTGCTCATAGATGCAGAAGATAGAAGTAAAGATTACGGAGAAAATTATCTAGGGTTATAAGCGAGACCTTTGTTGTTATTTCCTTGTAACGCAAACTTGATAAACTCTGTGAAATAAAATTTTCTCGGGTGAGAGAGTCAAGCATAATTTAAATTTTCAAAGAAAAATGGGTGCCCCGGGAATAATATCTACCGACTTCAAGGATCAGCTTGACCTCTTACTCGTCCAAAAGTCAGCGTTTTTCTCCGCAGTACTACCCCTTGTAAACCATCACCTCCCCTGAAAACTATCGATTAACACATTTCGGGGTGCTAATTCTCGCGTCATGTATGTCGTCCATACAGGCTGACCCCTTAAGACTAGTAGCACTGGATACAACCTAGTTGTCCCTGCCCTCTCATCGTTGCGCATACAGTTGATTGCTTGAAATGGAAAGCCAGTTTAAATAGGACTAAAATCAATAGTTGGTCTTTTGGACTGCAAACCAAAAGGTCGTGGGTTCAAGTCTCAGGAGTACAAGCTACATGGTATGGGTAAAGCTGGCTGATGGTGGCTAACAAACCAGAAATGAACATTCTGTTCTCCTTTGCCTTTGTCAGTGGCATCCTTTTACGTATATTACTAGTAATTCGATGACTGTGTACAGGGCTCTAGCTTGACCCCAAGGTCAGTGGGAAGATTAGGTCCCGTAAAGCGATCGATTAGCGTCCTATACTATGTATATATATTCATTAATTACGTTAACATACTGGCCATTAGTGACTTGATTGACATTTTATTATCAATTCTTAAGTTAAGGAAAGATCACATCGAAAAATAATCACAATATAGATGATAATGAACACCCCTACGATGGTCTTTGATGCTAGTATATTCGTAATTCCTATAATTCCCATGCGACGGTCCCGAGATTTTCCCTGCTAAACTATCTGCACACTTGGTGACACCGTGAGTGTTCGCATCAGCCGAACCTGGTAGCCATAGTCCATGCAGTCTACGAACGTTCTCCTTTGGTTTGAACCGCAAAGGACAGAGGATGATCTGGGTGGTTATTTCTGCTTTTGAAACCACTCGGTGGACTCTGCAATCAGCAAGGGAGTGTCTGGCTGCATCTTTCGCACTTCGGTGATGATCCAGGTGACCTCCGCGATGCCACCCATTGGACCCCCCCCCCTCAGAAGGGAAGAGTTTTTTCTCCTAAATATCACTTGGATTTTTTTCACTGTCTGCTCTTTTTCAACTATGTTCCACCCAGTTGGCTCATAGTAGTTGGCCTTGCCAAAAAAACGGGATGCTATTTTTGATACCACAACTCGCATGTACAAATAGGGAATTTAAAGGTAACTCA
Source organism: Schistocephalus solidus (assembly GCA_017591395.1). Lineage (NCBI taxonomy): Eukaryota > Metazoa > Platyhelminthes > Cestoda > Diphyllobothriidea > Diphyllobothriidae > Schistocephalus > Schistocephalus solidus. Next base: position 76,037 of record WEDG01001602.1, read on the forward strand.
CCTAAATCTCCCTTCTATATACTGATACTGATTTAAACTTAGGAATAAATAAGTCATTAGTGTACCGAGAACTGCGCAAATAAAAAAGAAAAGGATCTGCAGATACCTTCTAGCTATTTGCCGTTCTATTTTATGCATTCCCAACGCATTTAAACTATGAAAATAAGGCGTAAGTATGAAGGGAGAGGAATCGGAAATCCAAAACTGCGTTTTACCAGCGTTTTCTGACAAGCTTCTCAGGGACGACACTGACTGCGGCGATGGCTGTTGGGATTTTCTGGCTTTAAATGATCGTCTTCTGGTGTCGACAGCTAAAGGAATTCCTTCGCGAAATGCATCTGCTAAGGGTTCTTGAAGGGAAAAATTGCGACGCAGTTCCCGCTTAGCGGGAGGCGCTAGCGAATGCGCCCTAGACCTGATGGTTAGCAGATTTTTTGATATTTCGTCACCTAAACACCGGAAACAATACATAAGATAAGTTAAAAGAACTTTAAGATAAGATATATATAAGATAAGATAAGATATATATAAGATAAGATATATATAAGATAAGATATATATAAGATAAGATAAGATATATATATATAAGATAAGATATATAAGATAAGTTAACAGAACTTTAGTTTGAGTGAGTTAGCATTCCTTTTGCTTCTATAAAAGATGGTAGTTCTGAATTTCATGTTTTCATTTGTCTCATGTATATCTTTTTAGAAATCTTCCATCGCTGAAACGTTTGCCTTCTGGAATTTTACTTATTTTTCTTATTCTCGATACCATCTATCTAAATACCGTTGTTCACATTCCGCATAGCAAGTTACTGGCCTCCTCGTGAAGAAGACACTTTGAAACCGTACATAGATCCAAAAGAATAGGTTTAGGAGGTCTGTTTACCGATATTCCATTACCGAGTTCGGTTTATCTCCCATTACGTTTGATTAAACGGTAGATGGTTTACCTATCAGTATTTAGAATTTTAATGCAGGTGACTGAAAATTTGTGATTAAAAATATACATGGGACGTAAAAATTAATGCAATTCACATGGAAAAGCAACAAAAAACGTTAAGGCTCTCTTAAAACATTGCTAGGTTTAGGTGAATATTCAATATTTACATCTCCACCCCAGTTCAAATTGCTAGTGGTCTGCGTAAATTGCACACTGCCTGCACTGCCCTCATGCAAAAAAGGGAAAGTAACAATAACTTATTCTTTTTCTAGCCATCTGACATCTCCCCTTCTCGCTCTATGCCGGCAACCAACCTTTCACTCCAGCAAACCCAAACGGTACCTCCTGCACTTTGTCGCAAGGCTGTGGATAAAGTGATAGTTGTAGATTCCTAGATATCATGAACAGCGGTACACTTCTTCAAATCTAAGAGCCTTTCTCTGGGATTGAGATTTGATTGGCTGACGATGTAAAGTCGAAAAACCAACTATCCAATCTTTACGGCAAGTATGTGTCCGAACTCGCTGGGGGCGTTTAAATAAATCCCGAAATTCAAACCATTATTGCAGGTTTTTTCCATTTATCTGACTTATATTTCGCTTTAAAATGCCATATAGTGCCTGGAAGGGAGTACATACTAGCTAAGTTTGAAAATGCGTCCACATACGCAGACGCAAACAACCATAATTGGAGGGAACCAGGTGAGATCACCTGTCCCAACTAGTCCTTCATACCCTCGATACAGCAAACATCTTTGCCTCGGATTTGAATGAAAATGTTGCCATTTGATCAGTTAAAAAATAGCGAGAACCGTTTGGAAGCATACAGTCGGATGTATCATACATCAATTGATATGTTGATTTCGATGTTGCATACCGAGCGGCAGGAGTAGCAGTCAATCCAAGCCAGGTTAGTATTTAAAGTAAACGCTGATTGTTATAAACACCAGACAATTACGTGAAAATTTACTGTCATGCACGTTGGTCATACGTCGTACGATCAACCGGGAACGATGCCATACATGTCGGAACACTTGTCTTGTTTCTCAAAAGCTTGCTGAATTTAAAAATATACAGACATAACAGTGAATCCATTATTCTCCCACAATAGGAAACGATAACTTCAATTTCTTAAATGTATTTTCAATTCAAAGTTTAACCTAGATGGCATTGGAATATTTATTAGCCTGCTGTAATATCCAATCCATTTCATCCACAACAAAATGCCGGCTTTAAGAGGCGTTTTATCACCTGGAAAACGTAGCATACATTTTTGCCCTTTTATGTAACAAAACCATAATACTTCATTTCTTGGGCATTTCGGTAGTAAATTAGCTTTTGTTCAAATGGCAAGACGAAATGGCAAGAACGGATCAAGGGATACGCCTGCGTGTAATACGTGCCAATAATACATGCCAACGTAACCCTACTTCTGTCCACTGTGCTCGTTAGTAGGGTCACACATTATTTCGTTAGCGGGAGAGGACCGAAATATCGGGTTAAATAGAAAATTTTCAAGCAGTGACTATAAGGATGCGCGGTAATTTCCAATCGCATCCATTTTACTTTGATAATGAATGATCGCGCAGAACGGGCCTCATTCTTTCTCCCGTCAAGTATCCGAATAAAAGTGGGTCAGGTCGGCTTGAGGTAAAGCCGCCGGATCCACATACTTGTCGGGGCAACAAACTATTGTGTGATCCTACTTACCCAGCAATGAATGCTTACCATAATGAAAACAATAGATAGAGTTGGGATTAGGGCGGCGCTCTCCTTTTCTTCATTTAGTTCCCATCAACAAAACCTCCAATACCGCCTGTCCTATATTACTCGTGGACATATTCTTTGTTCCCTGATATGGGTCACATATTGCGATCTTGTCGAAGAAATAAAGAATTTCCGTTTTAAATCATCTTAAAGTATAGGATAATTTTGAAAAGAGCCCGCTGTTGCACTTACGTTTCGATGTCCCACCTGTGGGTTCTTTAACTTACAGGTAGAAAATCATGCCTTTCTCCAAAATATTAACATGATCCCATATAGGGCTCATGACAATTTTGGCAATGAAGATGAATCACGTTTTATACAGGATAAGCACAATACTTAATGGATAGATTCAGTGCTATTGAAATGAACATTTAACGTCCTTGAAAAAAGAAAACAAATGCGAAAATTCTTTTAAGCCAAGTGTTAGCCTCTCTTCGATAATTATGCTTGAAGAAAACTATTTGCTCTTGCATTCTATAAAATATATTTAAATATATAAAGCCATGGAAAATCAGCAGAAAAAATCTATATTATTTAATAGTAGAGGATTCTGGCTGATTGGAATAATTCCTTCGACCCACTTGTGAAAAACTCGGTGGCCTCGTCAGGATTCGAGCTCACGGCAGCAAGGGGAGGGCTTTAATACAGCCAACGCTCTAGCTAACTGAGCTACGAGACACCCACCGGAAGCCATGAGTTTTATCACAATTGGATCAACTTACCCACCCAGCCTACTGCAACGTATGGAATCTACCAATTCTGATACAGCAAGCTGACTGCCCAAGCAGGATTTCCTAAGCAAGCAATCTAGAATCCACCAGATGACTGCTCGACACAATTAGTTAGTAGAGAATTTTTGCAGATTTGAATAATTCATTTGACCCACGTGGGTAAAACTCAGTAGTGTGAGCTTTTTGCAGGTGGAGTAGCGAAAGCGCATTATCTTAGCAAAAGGTTGCTCGAAAATCAATATTACAACCACACCTATGTATTCCGTTCTCATCGACAACACCTTTCAGTATTTCGTTTCGCTTTATGCAGCAGTTAAAGCTCGGACGCGTGCTCCACAGACATTTCCACTACTTCATGGCGGAAATGCCAGGAGTTCGACTTGACACCTAGAACAAGTAGACAGTTTTAACCGTAATACAAAAATCCCAAAATCAACCCTTGTTTCGCATTTATAGATTATGCCCACTGGTCTAAAACATTGCTGCTAATTGCCGTTAGTCTTGGCTGAATCCCACTTAGAATGCCTCATATGGTGCTGAGAAAAAAAAACATTTTGAGATTCTTAACTATCCACCCAAATTTAACTCGGCCACCACTCTCTTTGTTTAGGATGAATCAAACTATGCCTGTTTCTCTTAATTAGCTAATTACGCTTTCCACATAAATATCTGGAATGCCCACTCACCTGTTTCTCCCTCGGACCCTATGGGACGGCTAGCGATCTTTTGCCAGGAAGGCACGCGAACTGACCGAACTGCATCAAGTGGTTTGGTTCTCTCTTCATCACAATCACTGCTCCGTTTGCTAATGCTCTCCGCGTGGCCATACGACTGCGAGCGAATCCGCTTCGCTCTGTCGCTATCTGAACAAGTTTCGCCATCCGTTGCGGAGGCGTCGGAGTCGCAGTCGCTCCTCCGCGTGACTTGAAAGTCCTCCACTGTGTGAAGAGAATGACTTTTATTTCTGGTGAGCCACCCCTTACTGTATGCCGATCTCAGGTGATGAGCAGACTAGCAGCAGCTGTGGAATTTAGTCGTCCCAAAAAATCTCGATCAGAATCAGAGTGACAAAACACATCAGGTTGCTATGGCTTCCAAACTCCTTTATGCACAATGCGTCTGACAGCAAAGTACGGAGGAATGTATGCATTGTGTTAGACTGACAATCCGTAGCCTCTGATTGGTAGGCTCTCGGCTTCAATCGAACGGATTTCCAGCACTCTCATTGGTTTACTTTTAGCTTACCAACCGTCCTGATTTAGTATTGACAAAAGAAATTCTTTTTAAGAAGATTTATCGGAAAATAAATTTTACTGACACACATTTAGCACTAGGTCTACGGTAGACAAAGAACGGCGCCACAATTCGTTAAAACCCAAAAGGAGGTTCAGAACAACCTAGAAAGAGGAAAGAAGGAAAAACTATTTGGGCTTATTTTACTCAATAAACTGCGACTATTCCACTTTCAAATTATGTGTTGTGAATTTACTTTCTTCCTATTGTATTCCTTAAAAACAAAAGCTGAGGTAGTCAGTTTTCAACCTCTCTTACGCTTGATTAGGCTTTGTCGCAAACGGTTAAATATTCAGTTTGTTTTCATGCTCGTGGAATACTCCTCAAAAAAGTACAAAGATCCAACACTTATTGGTTAAAAGTCCACGAGATTTTCGTGCGAGAAAGCAGCCGCATCTGCCTTTAAAACGCCTTTCACCAGTTTTGGAGATCCAGTCGTAGTTTTGATATTGATTCGAGTTATGGCATTCCAAAACGTTTCGTTAAAAAGCTGAAAACCCTCGGATAGAAGACTTATACCTGGTATTTACCCAAATTGTTGCCTAAAGCACTTGACTGATATTCAGCTGCTGATTTGTCTCGCATATTGCCTTTTTTCATAGTAATTCTTAAAGTACGCAGTACAAAATATTCTTTGTCATTTTTTCTAGTGTTCAAAATGGACATTGTCTATCTGGTTTGTAGTCGTTTCACCATGAGAGGGGAAATTGGATTTTGGTTTGGCACAATTAGCACCCTGTCAATAATCTATACTAAGGAAATATATTGGGTTTCTTAACTTGGGGTTATCGATTCCGCTGGTTAGTAAACTGGTTTTTAAAAATGAAAAGGATTGCTTACGGAAATGGCTCCGAACTCTTTCGGGCTAGAACATATATCACAGGGTAAGGATGCAACGATGGTGAAGTCTGTCAAGTAAAACTGCTCTTCTGTATTAAAAAGTAATTTTTCCAATTATATAAAACGCAGCCAATATAATACGGAATCTAAATAGTTGCTTCAATGGTAGGGATCGCTTATATGACCATCCCCTCCCTCAACAGGACACCGGATCAGGTAATAGAGGTGGATGTATGCTGGGAAATTAGGGTGAAGGTAATATCACGCTTTAAGAATTAAGCTTTTCGTTAGGCTTAATGTTAGGGTTTGGGTTAGGACATGGGAATATTTAACCTTCCTGGAATTTGAGCACAAAGCCGCCTAGTATGCAGGTGGCGTTCCTATTCCCGCGTCCTGCTGGGGCACAGAGGAGCATGTAAACTGAAGAATTACGGTGAAGTACTAAATAAAATGGAGCACATGGAGTTAGAAACGCGTCCCTATGCGAGATTGAATTGAAAACCTTACGGTTCCATTCCGGGTATTTTCTGACCACCTGTGCAAGAGAGGTTTCTTGACTATGCAAATAATTGATAGATTTATTTTTTGCTTCAGAGTGTTAGGTTACTTTGCGATGTATTTGCACACTTAGTAGGCGTGTCCTGCCTTGTTCAGTCAGCCAATCGCTGGAGCGAAATCACCAGGTCAGCTTCTTAATCCCACGTGAGAAAACACGTCTTTTGATTGGAAAAATTTGTGACGGTCGAACTTAGACGATAAATTACGACCACTGACACTTGAACCGTGTCCCATAAAACGTCAGATTTTAGAGGAGGGCAACGATTTAAAGGCTAACCGTGTCATATTAGAGGGTAGTTCCGGAGTCGATCCAAAGCCCCGGTGTGTGTTCGCATGTATCCGCGTCGTGCTTGATATCTCTGAGTGGCTGAAATCCCTGTGTTAAGCATATCGTGCAGGTGAGATGACTTCATCCACGGCGTGGCACCCTACCAGCCAATTTGACCAGGAGTCAAGTGCAATGAAGACGTGGTTGTTGTATCCGGCAACAGATAGTAACTGTTGGTGCAGGTAGAGTCAACACCCGAGGCATAGGTGCCAACCGCAAATGCGTTTCTTTGCCGTTTTCACATGCCCTCTGCTGGCTGCAGTCTGTTTATCTTAAACAGCTTCAGCCGGCCTTTGTTTTCCTCTGGCCCTCGGTGTTGTATGAAAAGGGAGCTAGTTATGGTCTTTTGTTGTATGATTTATAAGCAGCATTGATAAAGTTACAGAAGAAATATTTCACGGTCGTAAAAAGTACTATAATAATAAATGTTTTTAAAGCCGAAAGATCTACGATCATCTAGTATAATTTTCGTAGAAGACGCAATTGTCTACCAAATGAGTCCAAAATAGAATATTTTTGTTTATGTATTCTATAAAATATATTTGAATTTTAAGGGCATCAAAATTAACGGGAAGAATAATACCAATTAATTAGTCGTTTTTTTGCCATGTAGTGTTGGCAGGTATCAGGTACGGAACTCGCGCCATAGCTCTTATCCTGACGCGACTGAAATATCGTATGACTATGCTGTATGTTAAGTAATATTAAAACTTAGCGCAAGTAAATTTTTGAATCAAAACCCATTTTAGAATTTCGTTTAACATTTCATGCAATAAAACATCTACTGTACTTGTTAGGAATACAGTCATGTTTGGTTGGTACAGTTCACCATATTCTGCGTTGTTCAGACTCAAGAATACATTTGTCCGGTGAGTGAGGGATAAGAGATTGTCCATAATTCGCACTGCTTAGGGGCGGTCACCATGGCTCAGCCGAGAGAGCGCCGAGTTAGAAATTGGAAGGGTGGTATCGTAAACCAATTTGGGAATATACTACTTTTAAATCTTTCAGTTGGCTTTTTTACATATTCTGTGGTAAAAATGGTTGTAATATTTTAAATTTTTCGTAAGTTGTTAAGAGCGTTGAAAGCTTGTTTGCACTGGACTAAAACATAAAAAAAGAAGCAAGCAAAAATGAACCTGGTGTCCTTATTATTTTAGGGTAACAGCTGTGAAGGTCTGTTAAGTAGTTTGTGCTTTACGAAGACCCTAGCTGCTTACCTCAAGTAGCAGTATTCATACTTTGAAAAACTTGAGTCGGTTGAAACAGATTCTGCATGCAGGGATGTTTAAAATGCTGCCTGAAGGATATCCGCACTGGCCAGTGTCCACGCCTTCCCCTTCCTGCCTCTGTATTCCTCTTTGCTCGTTTCCTGATTAGGCAAAGGCAAGCCACGTTTTAACTAGATCGCTTCCGGAAAACAATCTCTAATCTGCTGGACTTTGCGTACGCACGAAACAACCACCACTGGCTCTCAGTAAAAAGGCTTAGCATATTGCGGTTCTCTCATTGCTACTGTGGCAATAAAAGTGGCTTCAAGAGAAGGAAGGAAGGAAGGAAAGAAGGAAGTGGGACAGTGAATTGCTGAAGGCTATAAAGAAGGCCAAACTGCATAGCAGCTCTGCTAAAAAGGCGAGAGCAGTTTTATTTGGCCGTTTTACTCAAAATTCGTCGCTTGGAAATTTTTGCAGCTGCTCTTTAATTAATCACCTTAATTGAATTGCAAAGGATATAAAACGTCAACCCTAGTCCTGGGGGTGTAATAAAAAATAGAATTATTTTTCAACGGCAAACCGGGTAGAATATGCGCATCGCGTTTGTCAATAATAACCATTACTTCACAGAACTCGAAAGGCTGCTTATCGTTCTTTTCAATATTGGACGTTAAAATAAGTCTATTTTTTAAATAAGACGAAAAAACTCTATTGAAAGTAAATGCACTCTAGCTAATGAAGGAAACCGGAACGTACCGTCTAGTGGGTTATGTAATATTGGTAACTAGCCTTTTAGTGGAAGAGGTTTACAACTCAGCTGCTGGCTACTGCTAATTTATTATCAGCACGAAAAACACCAGTTTTGATGGTTATCGGCCATCCATCAGCTTTTACAGTCATTAGGTCTACATTAATTTTGCCTGCGGTCGCTACAGGATCTCAAAAATTGAATTGATTCGTAAAAAATATTTGGGTAACCCGAATTTTAACATGGCGATCATAGTTTAATGCAATCAAAATCCTTTTCCTAATAAATTTGATCAATTTTGTCACTTTCTCAAGTCCTTTGCCATTTCATTCACCTAGTAGAATGGTGTATATCTTCATTAATAACTGTGCTGTCTAACACACTCTATAAGGCGAACGAATGACATTTGCGCATAAAATTCACGGCTTGTGCGATTTTCTATGTGGAAATAATTAACAGTCACCGCAGCGAAGATGACCCTATAATTTTGTTATATCTGTCATCTCTTTAGCTGACTTTTCCGCACTATCTTGACAGCATGCTTTGTTGGGTTATTTTGCTGTAATTTGAATTTCTAATGTTGCTTTAACTTCATGGCTAGGCACCTGCTTACTTGCAGGGATTTTTCAAGTTATCACGCTGGTATCTGTGCGGGAGTATGTGCCTTTAGCTAAACTGTTACAACGTGTGATATTTCAATACTGCAATAACAATCGGCATTGGACTCAAATTTCAAGGGTTCCCCGTTTGCGGTTTGGGTGTGCTTGTCGACTGATGACAAGTAGGCTATTTTCCCTCTTCTTAGTTGTTAAGGGTGGCCCATAAGCGGCCCAAATTATGAGAATGAAAATGAGCAACAATGACTTATATGCCTCCTAAACAGGACAAGAAAACAGGAACCACCTACAATACAGGCATCGTTGCGTCAAACTCCCGGGAAAGTAAAGGTTAGTTTTGTGAGTAATGTTAGGGTTGAGGTTATGGTTAGGCTTAAGCTTGAGCGAATGATTGGCGTTAGGGTTAAGGATGGGTTTAGTGTTTACTGTACGGTGGTGGTTAAGATTAGGGCCAGGTAAAAGTTTACATCAGGACAAGTGTTAGAGTTAGGATACGCGAATATTTACGCAGGCCCACCTGTAGTGCATGCGTGTGGCCTTCCTACTTCGTTATCCTTTTTAGGGGACCATTTAAGTAATCCTTTGATATAAAATGAAATAATTGCATATATTTACCCTGTCACCAAACGCAACTTCTAATAAAATTTTGGGCAAGAGCTCGCGGACTCGTTGCGGGTGGTGTGACACGATGGATGGGTCACGTTTGTACTATCAAGGATGATAATGTCCCCCATGAACTTATATGCTCAACTCTGCACCGGGCATACAAAAGCATTGAATTATCTTAAATTGTACTTTTTCGATGGTGCTCTTAGCTGCAACATCAAACAGAATATGCATAAATTCCGTTGTTTACGCATCGGTTAACTTAGTAGATTTGAGTTCTTAAGAAATCCTGCTTGGGCAGTCAACTTTATGTATCAGATTTGGTGAACGCAATACATTGCACTAGACTGGAACTCATAGCTCAGATGATTAGAGCATTGTTTTTACTGAATTCTTTCCTTGCTTTAATGGGTTTGAGTCCTTTCGAGGTCGCCAAGTTTTCACAACTGGGTTAAATGAAGTCTTCAAATCGCCCAAACCCCTATGAGTTCTAAACAGTAAATTCACGTATTAGAGACAATGTCAGGTCTTAGTACTCTTTTATTTACCTATTTAGTTGGTATGGCGTGTTCCGAAAACCTTAAAGCGTAACTGGGCGCTTGAACACGCATTCAGTCTCCAAAGCGTACACACCTCGAAGAAATGGGAATCAAAGTTAAGATACTTTAAGTCAAAGTTTTCTAGTGTCACATTAAAAAGGTGCCTTGCTGGGTTTCTGACCTCTAGTAAGTGCATACTAGATGGAAATCAGCAACTGTTGAAAATAGCCCGCTTGAGTTGAACGCAGGGAGGAGGCTGAAAAAGTTTAAAATGTATTTCTCATTCGCGTTTATCTCTAGCCCTAGCTTATTCTGCCTGAATTCCGTGCGTGTTTGTTTTTCTGTTCCCACCAACAGCAGCAGCATAAGCGAAGTTCCAACTCCTCCGCATTGTAACCGCACATGCCCATTGCGGATAGGTTCAGTCGAACACATTATAATCTACCTCAGCTTAACGGAAGTACCAGCACATGTGGCATTAGCCTACATATATCTGCCACCTTGGCCTTCCCGACCTGCATCATACCTACGCATTCAGTCACCGCTTTGATATGTTCGGTTATATGCGCCCACGTGGGTAGATTACATATAACTTAACATGACAGCACAACTAAACACGGAAACCTTCCAACAATACATCAAAATACCGTCATTTAAAACATATAAAAGGTCACAAAATCGTGAAAGACAGTGTCTACTGTGCCTAATAGCATGGTAGGTGTAGGGATGGAGACTTGCGCGTGAATAAGTTACAATGTAATTAGAGCTATGCAGCATATACTGCACTATTTCCTCCCTCACACACGAAAGTTCGACAGTCGATTTCGACGATTCCCAACGTATTCGCCACACCAGGTGGTGCAGGGACGGTGACTTGCAGGTGAATTAATTTTAAGTGATAGTAGCCTTGCGCTGCAGCAACCGCACTCTCTCCTCCCCCCCCCCACTTGAGCCCGGTGTCAAGAAAAAGTTAAGAAGACCGGAGATGGGAGAGGGCGCAGGTGGCTGAAGCGGTCGGAGCCACCCCTGGGTGTACCACCACACCTGACTCGGATCTCATGGAGTGGAAGTGCCATAAAGGTCACATTAAGAAGGAGCCATTGCAGCCTGACTCTCACTCCGCCAGTCAGCCACTCCACACAAAACACACATTGGGCTGACCACTCGGTCCGAGTTCTCCCGTCAGTTGGCAACCTTCCAAGCCACGGCTTTTAGCGCACCGTGATAGTTTCAAGTGCGTCAGGTTGTTTATAGTGAGGAAAATGCGCTGAGCCGTTGACCTCACTCTCTCCCCCTAACGCCACAATCAGACCACCATCCGAGCCAGTCAGTTGTCTGAGGTGGGAGTGGGCGCCTTGGCTGACGGGTCGGCGTACCCGTCTTCGCGCGCCACAGCACTAACTGGCCCCCATAACGCACACACCAGGATTTATTTACTAAGGGGATATGGAGGAGTCATCGCTGTCTGACTCGCAGACCACTAGTCAGTCACTCGATACACAGCACATACACTGGGCCGACGGCGTGGTCTGGTGTAAGCGTCAGATTGGCAGCCTTCCAAGCCACGGTTTCTAGGAAATCGTGATTTTATCAGGTACATTATGATGATTGTGTGGGTGTTGTCTATTTTTTAGTGTAGATGGTGTGCGCTGATGCGGCTTAGCCTCCGGTGGTTTATGGCAGGTTTTCATGGAGGCGCATGTGTCCTAATAGGCCCATGCGGTGTGGAAATGTGCGAAAGCAGTAAGGGCAGTGGAGGCGGGCGCGGCGACTGTATGTCGAAGCCCCAGGCACTGGTTCACCAGCCTCCGTGCGTTGGATAAGCAGTTGACCGACCAGGCCAATGCGTGAGTTGAAGTTGCGGTTGCATTGTGGGCAGGAGAAATCTGTAGAGGCTTGGGAGATGTCATTCATGGCAGTGGGGGTGGAATTGGAATTGTCGGATTGTTGGTGCATTGCGTCCGAAGATGTCCGACCAGACCGATTCGCGCGCGGAAGATGCGTTGACAGTGCGGGCATGTAGGCAGAGCCTGTGCATTGGCGGTGTTGGTCCGGGGCGCTGGTGACTTTCGTGCCGCTCTTTTTGCCTTGGTGGCGGTGATCCGGTTGGCCCCATAGATTGCTAAACCAGTCTTCACGGATCTTCTCCATGCCGGCCTATCCTGGGCGTGGTCCTCCCAGGTTGCCGAGTTGATTTGCAGTTGCTTCAACGATTTCTTCAAAGTGTCCTTGTAGCGTTGTTTTTGACCTCCCTGTCGGCGAGCACCCGTGGCGACATCTCCGTAGAAAAGTCGTTTGGGTAGTCGCTCGTCATTCATTATTACCCGGTGGCCGCTCCATCGCAGTTGCACATGGCTCAGCATGGTGTGGATGCTGAGGATTCCGGTCCACTCCAGGACTTCCGTGTCCGGGATACTGTTTTGCCATCTCAGCTGCAGTATTCTGCGGAGGCAAGTGAGATGGAAGTGATTCATCTTCCTGACTTGGTAAGAGTAGATGGTCCAGGTCTCCGATCTGTAAAGGGGTGTCGTCAAACGATGACCTTATACATCTTCAGTTTGGGGTTCAGGTGAATACCGTGGTGATTCCACACGGAGGTCTGCTGCCGGCCGAAGGCCTGTATAGCTTTCGAGATCCGTTGGGCAACCTCGTCATCGATTCTCCTGTTGCGTGAGAGCGTGCTTCCTAGATAAGTGAAGCTTTCCACGTTTTTGAGTTGAGCACCGTTCACATTGATTCGGGGAGCATTGTTTTCCGCACTGAGTGGCGGCTGGTGCATGACAACCGTTTTGGCTGTGCAGATTGTTAATCCAAAATCGGCGCAGCCTGCGGCGAAGAGGTCCATGCTCCTTTGCATGTTCTCCTCCGTCACGGTGTTAAGAGCGCAGTCGTCCGCGAAGAGCAAGTCATGGACTGTAGTCGTAGACACGCGCGTTGGAGCCTGCATACGCCGAATGTTGAGAAGGTGCCCGTCAGTTCTGTAGGCGATGCGGATACCAGTGCGCTTATCACGGTAGGCGTCCATCAGCATAGCAGAGAAACATGAGACTGAACAGGGTGGGAGCCAGTTCGCATCCCTGCTTCACTCCGTTGGTTACAGCGAATACTCCGGACACCCTCCCGTTGTCAGTGACGCGCGCCGTCATCCCGTCATGAAGCTAACGCACCATGTGCGTGAACCGCTCAGGACAGCCAAATTTCTGCATGAATTTCCACAGTCCGTCACGATTCACCGTGTCAAAGGCTTTCGTTAGATCCACGAAGGTAGTGTATAGGTGAGTTCGCATCTCCTGACACTTCTCTTGTAGCTGGCGGGTGGCAAAGATCAAATCGGTTGTTCAGCGGTGTCGGCGGAAGCCACATTGGCTTTCCTGGGAGCAGGCCCTGCTCTAGGTGTCCGTTCAGACGATTGAGAAGGATACGGGCACAGATCTTCCCGGCTATTTTGAGCAACAAGATGCCTCTGTGATTATCACAGAGTTGCCGGTTCCCCTTCCGTTTGTAGAGATGGACGATGGTCGCCTCTTTGAAATCCTGAGAAACATCTCCGTGGTGCCACCTCTCCTGGAAGAGTGTTCTGCGTTCTGCCATCAGCCGGGGCCCACCGTGCTTGTAGACTTCCGGTGGGATTGCGTCGGATCCCGGTGCTTTACCGCTGGAAATCTGCTGCACGGCCCGGATGGTTTCTGGTAGGGAAGGCGGCAGATCCAGGTCATTGTTCATGTCCACTTGAGGGAGCCGGTCAATAGCAGCATCGGAGATGGCTTATGAGCAATTAAGGACACTTCTGAAGTGCTCGGCCCAGCGCTTCAGAATTTGCGATTTCTCTGTCAGCAGTGTTGTGCCGTCAGAGCTGAGCAGCGGTGCGGACCCCTTGATACACGGGCCATAGATGGCCTTGATGGCTTTGAAAAAGTTTTTCATCTCATTGCGGTCCGCATACTCTTGAATTTCCTCAGCCTTTCGGATCATCCAGGCATCCTGCATCTCCCGCAGCCGTTGTTGTACAAGGCGCCGGCATCTGAAAAATGCTGCTTTGGTGGCGTCAGTCCGAAGGTCCATGTAGGCTTTGTGTAGTCTATTCTTCTCCGCGAGTAAGTTGCTGATGTCGGTGTCATTGTCGTCAAACCAGTCCTGGTGTCGACGGTGTGCGCATCCGAGTACATCGAGGGCGGTGGACAGGAAGACATTTCGCAGTTGAAACCATCGTGTCTGCACGGTAGCGTTATCAACTGGAGCATGCAGGTCCTCCAGTTTCTCGGTTATTTGGTTGCTGAAATCAAAACAGTGAGCAGGCAAATTTAATAAAAGAGTATTTAACTTACATGGCGGCCTCTTACCTTGGGGCCTTCGTCGGGGTTGCAGTCGGAGCCTCACCTGAGAGATGACGAGGCGGTGATCTGTCCAACCATCGGCATCGCGGATCGCCTTGGTTACCAGCACGTCCTGTCGATCTCGCCTCCGGACGAGAACATAGTCCAGCAGATGCTAGCGCCATGACCGAGAGTGCATCCACGTGGCCTTCTCCCGCGTCGGAAGGCGGAAGAAGGTGTTGTACAGCAGGAGACGGTGTTCCGCACACGTGCGCAGAAGAAGGAGGCCGCTTTCGTTACAGCTACTGAGACCGTGGGGACCCAGCACTCCCTGCCAGGCAGCGTTGTCCGTCCCAACGCGGACGTTGAAGTCACCAAGGACAATTAGCTTGTCCTCCTTCGGCACAGTCGCCAGCAGCGCGTGCAGGCCCTCGTAGAATTCGTCCTTCACCGCATCAGAGCTCGTCATTTGGGGAGCATAGGCGCTGATGACGGTGGCGAACTAGTCTCCCCGAAGAGGCAGGCGGAGACTCATCAGGCAATCATTGATACCCTGCCCTCCTTAGTATGACAGTTCGACCGTCGATTTCGACGAGGTCCACCGTATGCTCCACAGCAGGTTGGGCAGGGACAGTGACTTGCGCGTGAATTAGTTTAAAGTGATAGTAGACTGGCGCTGCATGTATCGCACTCTCTCCTCCCCCCACCTGCCCCCGGTGTCACGACAGAGTCAAGTTGACCGGAGGCAATAGAAGACGCAGGTGACTGGCGTGGCCGGAGCCGCCCCTGGGCGTGCCATCACACATGGCTCGGATCCAAACTGAGTGGGAGTGCCACAAAGGCCACATAAAGAAAGAACCACTGCAGCCTGACTCTCAGTCCGCCAGTCAGCCACTCCACAAAAAAACGCACACTGGGCTGATCACGTGGTCTGAGTTATCCCGTCAGTTGGCAACCTTCCAAGCCAGGGCTTTTAGCGTACGTGATAGTTTCAAGTGCGTCAGATTGTTTATAATAAGGAAAATGCGCTGAGTCATCGACCACACTCTCTCATCCACCCCCAACAATCGCCTCACCATCCGACCCGGTCAGTTGTCTGATGTGGAAGTGGGCCGCAGCTGCTGGTGACCTCGGCTACGTGTACTACGTACACGATCTGGTCCCCAAACACAAGCACCAGGATTTCACACAACAGGGGTACGCACACACCTGAGCTCAGCGTTAAGAGACAGTAAAAAAACAGAAACGGTATCTGAGGCAGCTCGTGGCAACGCTAAACAGCCCGACTTCACAAGCCTGCTCTGTGAAAGATTGTCCAGAGCGAGAGCGAGGATTCCAACTGCATGGAAGTGTGATAGATGCCACATCTAGAAAGAGCTACTGCAGCTTCAATATTCATTGAGAGCAGGGCAGATTTAGCAAGTCATTATTTTCCCGATCAATCATAAATAGAAGGAAGAAAGTCCAGGGAACAGGTTTCACTATATTAGAACGTATGAGGTAAGGGTAAGAAACGCTTGGACGATTTTTCCGACCAGATAAACGTTGAAAGGTTGCACGTGTTGAACGGAGAGAGTGCAGTCAATGCCCGTACGGTGTAAGTCACAACTGACGATCGGTGCGATTAACTGCCGATGGGATCCTGATATGGCGAACACCAAAAGGAATATTTCAGATTCATAGGAGATGCACCGTTAAATTACTTTCAATCAATACTGGAGTGGACACGTGAGCAGAAACCCCCGTATTCCATGGGTCTTGTCCTAATTTCCAGGGAGAGTAAGGGGGTATTAGGGTTGGATGTAAAGTTAGGCTTAGGGTTAATAGGCAGAAAGGCATTACTGAGAGAAGAAGGGAAACTGGAATGGTAATTTCTGGCTTATTTGTCGTCATCGGCCAGCTATACCCGTGGATCACCCCGTAGCCTGCTGGTTAGAAATGTAACGCCCTAAACATTAAGCCACCAGCTCACTGTCCTGTTAATTGCGATCCGGTTTAGTAAGTGGTAGTGCGGTGGCTCACCGATCGCCCTAGGGAACACACTTGCTTTGCTGTGCCTTTGGGCTCACTCTCAAGCCCCGCCAAACGTGAAGTCTAACCAACAGGCTATTGTAACACCAGGGGTTGGGTATGACTGACTGATGACGGCAGATAAGCCAGAGATGGCCATTCCAGTCTCTCTTTGTTGGTAATGTCCTTCTGCCTATAACCGAAACTATCGTAACCTTGAACTAGTATATGAACCAGGTTTGTCAGACCTCGACAGACAGTTAGGTAAGAGTCAACGTATAGCAGCTCCATTGACATTCTCATGCAGACGTGGCAGTGGAAAACGTGAATTCAGGTCATAAAACCTTTTACTAACACACGAGTCTGATGCTGATGGTCACATAGCAACCGACGATACGGGTAGTTTAAATTGTAACCAACAATGTCTGTAGGATACTTGCCGGTACTCTGGGAGGTTTATGAGCGCATAAAACCTGTTGACCGGATGCTGGCGTTGAAAGAGCGCCGGCGAGGCCGCATTCAAGGTCAAAATATAGGGTTCAATTGATTTGAAATGGAAGCACGTGGAGGTACTTGTGAATGTGCGCTGGTAGTAAGATAATAGACTGCTGCCTCGATTCTTTTCAGTGCAGATCCATGGAGAATTCTACTAGGGCAGTCATAAATTGGCCACCTACTTAAATCGCGATCGTGCAAAGGACACTGAAGGCGTCAACGCAAGGACTAATTCGACTCTTCGTCATGTTCGCTGTCTCACACATAACCCCACTCTTCTCTAGACCAACGGCTAAATCGATCCGTGAAAAACATTTGGCGGATTTAGTCGAGAATGTGGTTGGCTGCATTTGATCACAGATAGAAGGCGTTGTAACTGAATCCCAGCGAATGAACTGCGATTTGATCTAGCGTCATTTATCCTCACTAGTACTGCAGATTCGACCATTCGCTTTAAGAGCATTTTCCGAGTTTCGCAGGTGCTGCTGCTTTGTCCAAAACCACATGGAGTGGGCCCAACCAGACGCAGGGACTTTAACAGGTGGCCCATTCCATTGGAGGCCTTTCATAAACAAATAATGAGAAACAGTTACCTTGCACGCTATCTGTACTGACAATCTTGCAGTATTATAAATAAGTTGTGTTAAAAATATAAGACGAATGACCCCTCGGACTGAGCCATGTTCCTGTGCATCCCAAAACGCCACAGTCGTCATGACGAGGGCATGTGTTACCAGGGCAGTTATAACACAGCAGCAACGAAATGAGTCTGCGAAGGAGCTCTGCTATACCCTGCAAAATATATGGACAACATTAAAACTTCGAAGACAGATGTTACCTTAACTTTTTGCGCATCGTAACGGAACCTCGTGAGTTTGATGTAAGATAGATCCTCGCTGAGTTGAAACCTAGGGATAAGTCTAGGAGAGGGGTGCAGAGTGAAAAATGAAAAGTGACCTAAAATAATTACTTGCAAGCCTAGACTTCAAGGAATAAATTCTTGAGTACCCGCGCATGACTAAAAGTTCATGTCGGAAACGTGGTAGAAATGTGCACAGAAAGATATTGAGGGATGGCATTGAGTGTCTTTTCCTAAAACAGTAATTTCCTAAACTGGAATAAAGAATTATGCGTGTAATTTTACTAGAAAAGGTAGGTATATTGCAGCCTTTTGCAGTTTTCAGCACAGTTTCGTTATGAAGCCAGGACATATTCTCAAAGAAGGTAGTAAAAGAGTGTTGTTCCATTACAAATTTACTGGTTTCTTGTCAATTGTGTTACTCTACTATTGACATTTTTGCTTTCCTTTTATTACAGCACTTTGCGATAGTTTTATTATAATTTAAATTATAAATTATTTGTATTTTTCTGACAATTTCGTCATTTAATGCTATTTTGTAGTATTCATACTGCGACTGTAGTAACAGACATGATACACTCCTGGTTCATGCACAATTAGTGTTGTTGCTAGTTTTCTAGTTGTTTTATCAACATTTTTACTGGTAGTTTGGCTGTAGTTAATGTAAGTTCATCCTCAGTGTTAATCACGCCGCTGTGTGATAAGACGCTACACATGCCGGTTGCTGCACACAATTAACACACATGTATATTTTCTGCTTGACAAACAAAATTAAAACTCAAATTGCAGTGGGCGGTTATCGTGTTGATTTAGCTCGACGTACGGCTAGCTGACGTTAGAACAAAGATCGTAAGTAAAACTGTCTGTTTAGCATATACCTTTTAGTAATTTACAACCAGAAACAAGAGCGTAAAATTAAAGGGAAAAT
The DNA here is from genome assembly GCA_017591395.1 of Schistocephalus solidus. Classification (NCBI taxonomy): domain Eukaryota; kingdom Metazoa; phylum Platyhelminthes; class Cestoda; order Diphyllobothriidea; family Diphyllobothriidae; genus Schistocephalus; species Schistocephalus solidus. The sequence continues at coordinate 94,827 of WEDG01001602.1, forward strand.
GAATGAAAAAAATAAAAGCTTACAATAAAAATGGAAACAAAGAACATCTAAAGTTCTAAAAGGAGAGTTTGGCTGATTTATTTTGTGTTAGATTGTTTTAAATAGTGACATCGTGCATGCGTCTTCAGAGAATGGACAAATCAGTGCACAGCTTGCCCTCCAGTTCTCTAAGCTCCTTAAACATTTTGTGCTATTTTGGAACGAATCCTTCGATATGTGGAGTTATAGACTGATTCCGAAAGGTGACATTAATATCTCAGCCGAAATTCCCAAGCTACAGCCAGATAACCGCAAAACAGGCATAAATTGGTAATTTGCAGCGAGTAAACTATATAAATTTTAAATTTTAAAACTGGATTATCGACCAAAAATAACGCAAAGGAATGCTAGGGGACCACCTAATGAGCCGAACGCCTAATAGCTATGCAATGCAGTGGCAAAATATCGGCGAAACACGTACATGGGCTTTTAGTTAGTACCTGTATACAGCTCTCCTTTGGTCGCCATTTTGTCTGATGGACATGTTGACAGCTCTCCTTTTGTCGCCATTTTGTGTGATGGACATGTTGACAGCTCTCCTTTTGTCGCCATTTTGTCTGATGGACATGTCGACAATGTGAATGCGGCCGGCAATTAGACCCAAATTCCATCTCGGTCCGTATCACTACCGTCTTCGTTGATCGTAGCGATAATTGGTGACACCGAATGCTTCACACCTAAAATAACGAGAAGGTTAGTAAGGCCAGCTGGGCGCCATAGGCGACACACGCACCAGGCCCAATGAGTGCTGTGCATAGGAATTACTGGTCTCGGAAGATGGCTTGCCGAAGTTCCTACTCAACATTTAACAAACTCAAATAAATCTCCACATTAAAGGCTATTCTTCTTTTGACATGCTCATTAAGCAGCTCGATTAGCCGAACAGTAAAATCATATTCCCAATCGCAACAAAAAAAGAACGGGCCCGTGCCTTAAAGGTAGAGCACTCGAACAAATCACCAAAAGTCGCGGGCGGTCAGCACACAGGATACGCATGTCTGGCTGATGACGGCTAATAAGCCAGGAATGGCCATTCAAGTGTCCCTTGTCTTTGTCGGTTCCACTTTTTCAACTGCGAATGCCTGCGAGGGCTCTAAAGTGCGCTCCATGGTACAGCGGAAAATACATGTTCCTTAAGCAGATCGGTCAGCCACACATTATCATCATATACCCGATTGCAAATGACAAATCAACGGCCTCGTGGCTAAATGGTAGAGTGTTACATTAGATGACCAAAGGTTGCAGGTTCAAATCCCAAGTATTCCATATTTGGGCTTGGGTATGATTGGCTGAGGACGGCTAATAAGCCAGAAATGGCAGTTCAGGACTCGCTTGTCATTTTCGGTTCCACCTTATCAACATATGCTAAACGTGGCTATGAGAATGCCAAAGATGGCTCTAAAGTGAGCTCCAGGGCACAACGGAACGCACCTGTTCCTTAAGGAGATCGCCGAGTCGCACATTATCATCATATTCCCGATCTCAAACGATAAAAACTGGCCCCTGGCTCAATGGTAGAGCGTTTGACTCAATTATCAGATGTCGCGGGTTTTAATCCCAGGTGGTCCACACTTGGGATTGGTTTGACTGGCTGATGATGGCTAATAAACCAGAATTGGCCATTCCGCTCTCCCTTGTCTTTGTCGGTTCCACCTTTTCAACATATGCCACACGTGTCTATGAGAACGACTGCGACGGCTCTAAAGTGAATTCAAGGGCACAACGGTACATAGCTTATAAGTAGATCGCTAAGCCATTCGGAATGGACAAAACAACGGGCCCATGGACTGATTGTAGATCTTTAGGCTCAGTAAACAGAGGTCGCTCGTTTGAATCCCCAGTTTTCAACACTTGGTATTGCGTATGAATGGCTGATGATGGCTATTAAGACAGAAATGGCCATTCCGGTCTCCCTTGTACTTGTCGGTTCCACCTTATCAACATATGCTACGCTTCACTATGCGACCACCTGCGAGGGATCTAAAGTGAGCTCCAGGGCACAACGGAACATACATGTTCCTAAAGCAGATCGTTGAGCCACACAATATTATTATATTCTCGTTCGGAATGGAAAATACAACGGGCCCGTGGACCAAGTGCAGAGAGTTCGACTCAATTACCAGAGGTAATGGGTTTGCATCCCAGGTAATAAACACGATGGACTGGGTATGAATGGCTGATGACGGCTAATAAGACAGAAATGGCCGCTCCGGTCTCCCTTGTACTTGTTGATTCCACCTTATTAACATATGCTACGCGTCGCAAAGTGACCGCCTGAAAGGGCTCAATCATGACCTCTAGGGCACAACGGAACATACATATTCCTTAAGCAGATCGGTGAGCCGCACATTATCAGCATATTCCTGATCGAAACCAAAAAAAACAACGGGTCCATCGTTCAATGGTAGAGCGTTCGACCCAACTAACAGACTTCGCGGTTTCGAATGCCAGGTGGTCCACACTTGGAATTGAGTGTAACTGCCTGAGGATGGTTTATGAGCCAGCAATGCACATTCTGGTCCCCTAGTCTTTCTCGGTTCCACCTTATCAAAATATGTTACACGTCACTACGCGACGGCCTGCGAGGGCTCTAAAGTGAGCCCCAAGAATCAACGTAACATACATATTTCTTAAACAGATCTGTGGGCCGCACATTATCGTCAAAGTCCTGATCGCAACCGACAAAACAACGGCAACGTGGCTCAATGGCAGGGTATTCAACACAATTACCACTGGACGCAGGTTCGAATACCATGTGGTCCACACGTGGGATTGGCAATGATTTGCTGATGACGGCTAATAAGACAGAAATGGCCTTTCCGGACTCGTTTGTCTTTGTCTGCTCCACCTTATCAACATAGTCAACACGTCGCCATGTGACCGCCTGCGAGGACTCTAAAGTGAACTCCGAGAGGCAACGGAACATGCATATTCCTTAAACAGATCGGTAGGCCGCGTATTATCATCATATTCCCGATTGCAACTGACTACACAACGGGCACGTGTCTCAACGGTAGAGCATTCGACTCAATTACCAAAGGTTGCAGGTTTGCATCCCAGGTGGTTCCCACATGGGTTTGGGTATGACTGACTGATGACGGATAATATGATGGAAATGACCATTCCGCTCTACCCTGTCTTTGTCAGGCCCAGCTTATCAACATATGCGAAACGTGGCTATAAGAACGCCATAGAGGGCTCAAAAGTGAGCCTCAGGGAAATGGAGAACATACATGTTCCTTAAACAGATCGCTGGGTCGCACATAATCATCATATTCCCGATCGCAGCCGACAAAACAATGGGCCCGTGGCACAATGTTGGAGCTCTCAACTCAATTACAAATGTCGCGTATTCGAATCCCAGGTGGTCCACACATGGAACTCGGAAGGACTTGCTGATGATGGCTTATGAGCTAGCAATGGACATTCCGGTCTCCCTTGTCTTTGTCTTTTCCACCTTCTCAACATATGCTTCACGTCACTATGCGACCGCCTGCGAGGTCACTTAAGTGATCTCCAGGACATATAGGACCTGATATGTTCCTTAAACATATCGGTGGGATGAACATTTTTTATCATATTCCCGATCGCAACTGACAAAATAACGGGACCGTAGCTCATTGGTAGAGCGTTTGACACAATAACCAAATGTCACAGGTTCGAATACAAGCTGTTCCACAGTTGCGATTGGTATGACTGCCTGAGGATGGTTAATAAGCCAGAAATGGCCATTTCGGTCTCCCTTGTCTTTGTCAGTGCCACCTCATCAAAGCATGCTACACGTTGCTATGCGACCGCCTTCGAGGGCTCTAAAGTGAGCACCAGTCCTTAACGGAACATACATAATCCTTAAACAGATTCGGCAGCCGCAATTTATCAGCATTTTAACGATTGCAACCGATTAAAAAATGGAACCGTGGCTCAATGGTAGAGCGTTTTGCTCAATTGCAAATTTCTCGGGTTCGCATCTCAGGTTATCTACACATGGGTTTCGGTATAACTGGCTGATTTAGGCGAATAAGCCCGGAATCGCCATTCCACTTGCCATGTCTTTGTCAACAGCAACTTATCAACATATTCTACACGTCACTGTGCGTCCGCCTGGGAGGGCTCTCAAGTGAGCTCCTGAACACAATGGCACGTAAGTGTTCTTTAAGCTGATCATCAGGCTGCACATTAGCAACATATTCCCGATCGCAACCGACAATACAACGGAACCGTGGATCATTGGTAGAACGTTCGACACAATAACAAAATGTCGAAGGTTTGAATACCAGGTGTTCCACACTTGGGATTTGTATGACTGTCTCATGATAGCTAATAAGCCAGGAATGGCCATTCCGCTTTCCCTTGTCTTTGACGGTTCCACCTTTTCAAAACATCCTACACGTCGCTATGCGACCGACTTCTAGGGCTCTAAAGTGAGTTCCAGGACACAATGGAACATACATGTTCCTTATGCAAATCCGTGAGCCGCACATTATTATCAGATTCCCGATTGCAACCGACAAAACAACAGACCCGTGGTTCAATGTTTGTGCTTTCGACTCTATTACCAAAGGTTGCGAATTCAAATCCCAGGCGGTCAACACATGATTTTGGGTTAGACTGGCTGATGACGGCTAATAAGCCAGCAAGGGACCTTCCGGTCTCCCTTGTCTTTGTCAGTTCTACCTTAACAAGATGACCTACACGTCACTATGCGACCGCTTGAGAGGGCTTTTAAGTCAGCTCTAGGACACAACGGAACATGCATGTTCCTTAAGCAGATCGGTCAGCCGCCCATTATCATCATATTCTTGATCCCAACTGACAAATCAACGGGCCTGTTGCTCAATGTTAGAGCTTTCGACTCTGTTACCAAAGGTCGGCAATTGAAATCCCAAGTGGTCCACACGTGTAATTGGGTAAGATTGGCTGATGACGGCTAATAATTTAGCAATGGACATTCCAGTCTTCCTTGTTTTTGTCGGTTCCACCTTATCAACATATGCTACACGTTACAATGAGACCGCCTACGAGGGCTCTGAGCTGAGCTCCAGGATACAAAGGAAAATACATGTTCTTTAAGCAGATCGGTGAGCCGCACATTATCATCATATTCCCGATCACATCCGGCAAACCAACTGTACAGTGGCTCATTGGTGGAGCGTTCGAACAAAATTATCAAAGGTCGCAGGTTTGAAAACCTAGTGGTCCACACTTTGTATTGGCTATGATTGGCTGAGGTCGGCTAATGAGACATGAATGGCCATTCAGCTTTCCCATGTCTTTGTCAGTTCCAACTTTTCCACATACCTACACGTCACTATGCGACCACCTGCGAAGGCTCTAAAGTGAGATACAGGACACAACGGAACATAGTTGTTCCTTAAACAGATCGGTGAGCCGCACATTTTAATCATATTCCAGATCGCAACCGACAAAACAACGGGGCCGTGCCTCATTGGTCGTGCGTTATACCGAATAACCAAATGTCGCAGGTTTGAATACAAGGTTTTCCGCACCTGGGATTGGTGTGACTGCCTGATAATAGCTTATAAGCCAGAAATGACAATTTTTGTCTCCCTTGGCTTTGTCAGTTCCACCTATTAATCATATCCTACACGTCGCTATGCAACCGCCTGCGTGGGCATAAAAGTGAGCTACAGGACACAAGGGAACATACGTGTTCCTTTAACAGATCTGTAAGCCTCTATATTTCCGATCGCAACTTACGAAAAAACGGGCCCGTGTCTGAAGGGTAGATCGTTCGACACAATTACGACATTTTGCTGCTTCGCATTCCAGGTGATCTACACATGGGATACGGTATGACTGGCTAATTATGGCTTATAAACCCAAAATTATCATTCCACTTGCCATATATTTGTCGGTTCCACCTTCTCAACATGTCCTACACGTCGCGTTGTGACCGCCTACGAGGGCGTTAAAGTGAGCTTCAGAACACAAAAGGAACAGGCATATTCCTTAAGCAGCTCGGTGAGTCGCACATCAGCACCATATCCCCGATCGCAACCGACAGAACAACGAGACCGTGGCTCATTTGTAGATCTTTCGACTAAATTACCAAAGTTCGCGAGATCAAATCCCAGGTGGTCCACACTTGGGTTTGGGTGAGACTGGCTGATGACGGCTAGTAAGCCAGCAATGGAAACTCCGGTCTACCTCATCTTTGCCGGTTCCACCTAATTATCATATGCTTCACGTCGCTATGCGACCGCTTGCAAGGGCTCTAAATTGATTTACAGGACACAACAGAACATACATGTTCCTTAAGCAGATCGGTGAGCCACACACTATCATATATATATATATATATATATATATATATATATATATATATATATATATATATGAAAGTATAAGGGAAATGAGGGTGTAGCACAATAGGCAACGATTTTGTCATTGTTTTCATGGAAACGTAACCAGAGCACAAATAAGTGCTGAAGCATGTTCAGACAAACGGCGGAACCAACAACAAAAATAAAGTACCAATTACCGTGTGCGTGATCGTAGAGATGTAGTGACACACAAAGGTGCGGTTTTACACCACGCCAGCCCCCGTTGCCGAGTCCAGCCTCCGGTCTTCTTCACTCTTCTTTCACAACGAGCCCACTTCTGAGAAGAGAGGAGTGTGGCCGAGTCGACGCAAAGTTACACTAATTATAGACAAATGCACGAGAAACTCACAGTTACCGCACCCACCTTGCTTTAGGGTTACACGGTCGGCATCGTCAATAACGACTGTCGAACTGTCAAGTAGCACGAAATGAAATATTTTGAGTAGGTAGGCAGGGGTATTAGTGGCTAGGTCCTGAAAGCATTTTGCCAAATAATGCCAAAGTCTTGGCCCACTAAGGATTTTATAAATAAAATGAAAAAATTCTCCCATCAGTGAATGAGAGTCTCTTCTGTTCTCGACTGCACCCCTACAGTATTGTTTCGAGCGTGGTAGATTTGTGGAGGGAATGTTTATTAGGCCTGTCGCAGGGGAGGAATATTTACCTGGCTCAACTGGGAGTTGACGCAGAAATGCGATTCAATGCTTTGCAATACTGACATTTTCAATGAAATCATATTTGCATTCCCTATCAGGACTGCACACGTCTCGATCCACTCGGTCATCTCGCAACTAGCGATGCTTATGTTAGACAAAAGCGTAAAATACCTCTGTAAAATTGTTCTTTGGTTCACACAGCAATATATATTTAGTTTTGAATTTCTTTGATCCTCTTATACAGTAGATATTCGCACTTTTGTTCAGTCTAGTCTGACTCTGTCCTTTCACAGTAAGCGCGTCTCAGCCTATGTGAAATGAGTGAATTTTTTTAGGCAGCATCTTACTTCCGTAAAGGTAGAATTTGATTCCCCCTGCTCAAACGATTTCTCCTCTAGCTCACACACACACACGTTCGTTCACCATATTATTAACCCCAAGAAACCAATAAGCCGTTCTCATTAAAAAGTCAGCTCAGTAATCCGCACACTTCCCTTTTTCAGTTCAACCACCCTTTAACGACTTCAACATCTTCCAAACGAGTCGCAGCTACGGGCTTTTTCGTGGACTCACCGTGGCTCCACCCAGCTCACGTAGAATGACCACTTTTCGACTTCATTGTAAAAGTGTTCCATTCATTATATGAACTTCATGGTTAAAACACATAACACTAACTTACATCACCTTAATGACGGTTAATTGCCAATTATGTCCTGCACATAGTATCCAACCTTCTTAACCACCACTCCGCTTTTTGCTTCTTTCAAATTAACGTCAATAGTTACCCCGTCCCACCTGTTTTTATTTTCGTTCTAACCCCATCGTCATTTCCATTCTTACTAGCGTTGGTCGACACACTGTTCGTACCGTCATAATTTTTTTATTTAAGGAACTTTTTAGATCCTCCACCAACCTTTTATGGATAACTAGCCACTACGAGCCGTTTTCTTATTGCACTGGAAATGTTAGCCCAGATAATATTCCACATTTTGATATGACTTTCAAGCACTCCCTTACTGCTAGCTCAACTTAAAGCTTTTTTTCGAGATTAAGCTCAAAGTTATGTGTATAACTGAATCCTGGATACGTTCTCTAATTCCACTCTCTTCATGTTTCAGGATAGCTCTGATTTCTACCGCAAAACCATATAGACAGGCTTGGTAGTCCCCGTCTTTATGTTGAATGAATCTTCCTTAGATCACCTTCTGAACAATCTGCATGCTTCTTGCTTCCATGCAACTTCCTGTTTCACATTGATCATTCTCTCGCCTAAAACAAATCTTTTATCTGCTATGCTGCAAACTTACTTCCCAGCGTTTTGACACTTCTAGCTTGGTTTCAGAAGATGTACTTGATGTGTAAGTAAGTGTTAGAGACTTAAATCGCCCAAAAATATATAGCTTCAAAAAGTCTATGCTTCTAGATTTCAGCCGTTTAAAGAAAGAATTTATTTTAGCGATTGGTTTTGGATGGTTTGATCACCGAAAAGGAGCGATTGTATTTTAGATCTGATTTTGACTACTTATATGGTAAACATGTCTCGTTTATTTCTAGCAGGACCTTGAAACGGTGCGCATTATTGCATCTAAAACTCGGGATGGAACTTAGTCTTTCGCTTTTTAATCGGAGTTTACGGTCCATATTTCATGTAGATGATCAGAAGGCCGCAGACAATCAATAAACAAGAGGTTTGACTAACAAATACTGAACATTCGTTTGATTATTCTGGCTTTTTACACATTCATGCGGTGGTAGGAGCTTGATCCATGATCAAGTGAATGGCATTTGCATCTGTGATATGCAGAAAAACGTTAGAAAGGTCGATGCATGTGTCAGTGTCTCTAAGGATAGAACTTCAACAGAATGCTTAAAGATTGACTATCCGTTAAGTAACCGTGAATTTAACTCATTTCGTAAAGAACCAGTTCATTTTGGGCTCAATTGATTACGTCAATGTGGTTTCCACTTGTTATAATAATTATTATTGAGCACCCATGTGGACACAACTAGAAATTTGGTTTCTGAGACTAAAAGCACATGTGAGTAGGTAGTGCAATGGGCTGTAGACAAAAGTGGTGCGTTTGTCACGGTCGTGATCTATTTGGAGGTTTATCTGTGATACTAGACATTTTTGGCAGCCATGAGAGCAAGGGACAGCTACGTTATTCTGCAGCTCGTGGCCGAATGAGCGGTTTCGTTTGTCTAACTATAGTTCGACGTTATTACCATTTGCGAAATGGGAGAATATACCTCATGGACCATCTGCAAGGTCATCCCTTAAAATTGCACAGGACGTTGATCCATACGGACATCCGAAGGAACACCTTCTCGCAGAGAGTCAGTGGAGCATTGAATGGACTTGATGTACTCGTCAGGCGACGTCCCAACGGCGTAATAGAAACGGCTGTCTACAGTAAAGCGACGAACACCACACAGCTTCTTAATTTTTACAGCAACCATCCAGTGGCTCACAAACAAAGCTGTGTGAGAACACTGTTCAAACGCATTCAGACTAATTGCAGCAACCCGATGGAAAAATCACGTGAGGCCCGTTACCTCCGCGACAAGTTTATGCAGAACGGCTTTACGAAGGCATTCATAAGCCGATGCCTACGTGTTCGCCCGTGGAGAACCCAACCAGAACCAACCGCTACGGTATTGCATGCGATGTCATACATCAAGGACGTGTCAGAAGCGACCGAGCGCATTGTTGTGGGACTTGGTGTCGAAATTGCACACCGACCCAAAGCTACCATGCGCAGTAAGGTCATGAGAATCAAGGACAAATTAAATTATACTGAGCAGTCGGGGGTAATGTTTCGCATCCCGTGCCAAAACTGTTCCTGAAACTACACAGGACAGACTGGACGTATGCTTGGATCGCGCATACCCGAGCATAAGCTTGTTGCGAGACAGGATGACGGTTTATCGAAATGGCTGCCCACACCTACGAAACGGGTCACGAGTTCATCTTCGCAGTCACGAAGATAATAGCCCACGCCAGATGCAAGGCAAGCCGAGAATTGATTGAAGCCTGGGCCTCTGATGAGAACTCGGTCAATCGATTTATCGATCTGACCCCGGCATGCAGGGCCCTGCGTAGTTACCTCCGGACTGGCGCCACTGGTGTCTGATTGACCCCCTCCCCCCTAAAACGTAATTCGTTTATGTTGCCGTTTTATCTCTGACGATGAACTCCAGTAAGATTTCGAAAGCTCAGACGAATAAAGCCATGATTCTGGTGAACGAACAACTTTATTCTTTTTCTTCTTTAACTATACACACACCTGGATTATGGGCATTCGCCTCCATTCGTAAATGGACTGTCTCACGCGGTGGTCCTTTCAGAAACTTTTGAAGTATTTTAATGCAAACTAAATGCTCATTTGCTTAGAAATGCCTTTATACATATAAAATATTCTGTAATTGACGGGAGTTTTTGCCCGGCTCAAACATACAGATGATTTCAAATGTATATTGCTCAGATTTACCGTTGTACAAGTTGATTATATTGCCATTTTTAGATGTGCACAGGGAGCTCAATGACGAAAGTCTTATTTTCCCAATAAAGTGATTTAAATTGACTGAACTGCTTCGCCCTTACTACATTTCTAGTACCCGCCCGATTGCAGGCTTCCTTATAAAACATGCGATTACGGCTAAGCAAATGTATGCTTGCGTTGCTAATTCATCCAGCTATTTTTTTCTGCTCCTCTAGACAAATGTGCTATTCATGCATTGAGATGTAGATTACTGCTCATTATAATTAGCCAAACATGATAACGAGGATTTAATTTAACTTCTCCCTGATCTACAACTGCAGTAAAAGCTATATTGATATTCCAAATTGAGTGGTGAAAAATCTATTTAAGAAGTGCCATCAAGCCCGAAACAGATAGAAAACCCCTTTTTAAAGAAAAGCGCGATGACACCAATCAGAAATTATTCTTTTAACTAAATTTTTCTTTTAATTTTACGAAAACCAGGGCTACAGTAACATGGTTTAAATATACGGGTCAAGGTCGTAGGTGGTTGGTTCAAATTCAAAGATAAGCGAATTCTCGAATTTAAAGCATATGTCTTCGTTTCCTGCTGAAACTATTAGCTTAATTGTCAATAATTTATTTGTATTTCTAACTCTTTATCAACTGCACACACCTGTGGTCATTGTTTTTAACAATAGGTCGAAATATACGGTTTTAAACTGTTTCACCCGACATAGCCTCATAAACGGTCTTGCAGATTTACGTATAAAATACAGAATCTTAAGATTTATTCTAGAACTAGAGTTGAAATTTTGGAAGTATACTTAATTTCGATCGAAAAATAGTTCGCAGTAGTTGATATAGCAGTTGAGATAATTTTTCCTCCTGCGTTAGCTCTTCGCTTATTCTATTTTCAGTCCAAACTCCTTACCTAGGAGATTTTTGCTAGCAGGGCTTTACGTAAAATATATCTTATTGCATATCCTACAAATATTACATCTCTTATTACGCAAAACGTCCCAAGGGACAATTTTCCTCTCTTATTATCACTTTTAAAAATACTGATACTTTAAACTCAAATGAAACTTCAGTCGGCGCTTAAACGCTAATCTCTTCGTCGCGTTACATTTCCACAAGAGCATATCACCATAAAAACGACGAAGCTAGACCTTGACGCCCTGGAAACTTATAATATTTTTATGTCTTTATATGGTTTTCTGTTCACGATCCTCGGTACCATTTCTGACTGAAAGTTTCCTTCACTTACTTCTCAACAATGCGAGAAACTTAAGCCGCTTATAAACATAGTTAGTACTGCGTCCTATGACCGACAAAAGAGAAGTTTAAACTTTCTTTTTAAAAACGTCAAGATTAAAATCCTTCTCGATGTCACATTTCATTTCCTTTACTCATGCGGCTTTTACTTTTAAATCACTGAAGCCAAAAGGTTGTCTTCTCGTAGCAAAAATCCGCCGATGCTGGTCAAACGTTTTTCGGCAATTGAAGAGGACATTATTTTCTCTAAGCATGAGCACTCAGCGCAACATTTGAAAATAAACAAGTTGTTTATCTGTAGCGATAAAATCCCAATAGAACGTCGGGTTTCACCCTCATTAGCAAACGAGAAGCCTAGGTCTACATCTTCACTACCAAAAGTTATCTCAGAGGTTGGCCCTCTAGCTCACGGCCATCCGGATCAACAGGAGGTTTGATTCCACTTTAATCTTCACCCGTTCATCTTGTTCCTGGTTCGAGTAAAATCGTGTCAACGCCACTACGTTCCCCTCTCAAGCAAACCCCGACTGCTATAGCTGTCAAATCTAGTAAACCTATGAAAATTCCCAATAAATCTGAATCATTTGCTAAGCCAGGCATCAAAATCAGTAATGTTATTACCGATAGGAGACTTGCTAACTCCTCAGCATCTACAACAGATGCGAACGCTCACGTTAGCATTTTTCCTTAACCAAAACGTATCAAAAATCCCCAAATAATTAAGTTTTCTTATTATGATTACATATTTTCAAAATCATTTATTCCTTTTTCAAATACGCTTTTACCGCCAATTTATGCTAACTTCCTTCAAAATCGCATTTCTATTTCAAACCCTTTCTTTACCATGCCACAATATAGCCTTTTCTTCCATGGTTTTCATCCAAAAATGCCGTTGTAGGATAATCTCAGTTCGAAAAATTGTAAACCAGGGCAATTTTATTTCCCACATTTGTTTCTTCTCTCCAGTTTTCTTCTCCGCCACCAACTCTTCATTTTTTATAAATACCGATGAGCGTAACCTGCAAATCAGGAATACGCTCAGTTTAGTTTCTCCTAATGCGAAATCAGTTGTAAATAAGATGGATGAGCTAATAACAGTAGCTTTTGAGCTTGATCCAGATTTGTTTTGCATCACTGAGTCCTGGGCTCACTCATTTATTTCCGACTCGACGCTTGCTATAGATTATTTCAATCTGTACCGACAAGACCGCGGTGAAAAACGTGGCGGTTGTTGCTTTCCGTATATTAAGTCATCTTTTGTACATTTCCCTTTTCAGCTGAGCATTTCGTCATTTCCTGGAAATGTATGCTTTGTTCTAGTCATCTTCCTGCACAATAAAAAGCGGTAAATTGCTGTGTGTATAATCATCCCTGTTATTCTGGCAATGAAAGCGAGCTCTGTGAAAAGGTTTTAGACTCTATTTAATGTCAAAATAATTTTAGGTGATTTAAATCTGCCAGATATTGACTGGTAGACAAATTCCTCTCGGTCCAAAACTTCAGAAATTGGTCGATACTATTAACTTTTCAAACATGTCCCAACTGGTTAATTCAGTGACTAGAAATGACAGCATTTTAGATTTAATTTTTACAAATGATGTCCACCCTCTCTTTATGAACTTCCATCGTGAACTATTCACAAGTGTTCAAGCACTAATTCACTGCTAATTTCCAGTTTCCACTTTCTCCAAAGCCCGAGGTAAATGCAATGACCTCGACTTTACTATCACAAACCATGAATTAATAAATAATTTCGAAAGCACTCTAGATTGGCATAGCATATTTTCAATCAACGATCCAAACATTTTCCATGAGGTATGGCAGAGCCTTACAGAAAAAATCCAGGTTTTTATCCCGCTTAAGAATTTTAATTCAAATACAGCCTCTTCTGCTGTTCCACATTTTCTCTTAAACAGACTTCAAAAATTACGAAAGCAACTTAATGATCCGTCTAAAAGCTCTTTGTCAGTTCGCTTAAGGATAGCCCAGATATTTGAATTAGCCATGAAAAGCAGGCTCACGCGAGGTAGGCATAGGGAGTCTATGGAACTAATTGCTGACAATTCATCCAAATCTGTTGCTCAAGTCTTCCATATTTGTTCATCAGCTAAGCGTCCGAATGTAACCCCGCCTTTACTTAACTGTAACAAAAATTTCGTAACAGAGGATTTGGGTAAAGCAGAATTGTTAAATTCCTTTTTTGCCAACCACTTTACCATTGAAACTAGCCTCAATCCCTCAATTCCTCTGCTTTCAAAGTCAACTTCACATCTACCAACCATTAATTTATCGCCTTCAAGTATTTAAAAATAAATAGCTCGCCTAAAAAATTTACATTCGGTTGGAACTGATAAAATTCCAAACTCACTTATTAAACAGTTAAGAGATTTTCCACCTTTACTAAGCAAATCATTCTAAGTATTTCTAAAGAATGGTTTCTTCCCCGATTATTATAAAACTTCTATTATAATTCCACTTTTTAAATCTGGTTCCCGCACTGACATTCATAACTATTGCGGTGTTCATAAAACACCCTCTCTTGCTTAACACTTTGGAAAATTAATTGCAAAAACATTTACGGATTTTTGCATAGGTACTCAAATTCTCACCTTCTTCCAACATAGCTTTTTATCGGACCGCTTTTTTAAAACCTGCCATTTATCTTTTCTTAATCGACTAACCTCTCGTTGTAATGAGCATCTATCTGATATAGTTAACTTTTTGATCTTAGTAAGGCATTAGATAAAGTGCCTCGTAGACGACTTCTTGCTAAACTAGAACTATAGTATTTCAACGTCCCCTTACTGACTTTATAAGATCATACCTACCTGATCGAAACCAAACAGTTTAAGTGGGGTCCTCTTACCCAAGTGCTACACCGATTGTGCGTGGTGTCCTTCAAGGTACCGTGTTAGGTCCTTCGTTATTCTTACTTTACATTCATGATATTTCATCGATAGTTGACCATTACCAGTCTTATATTTATGCTGATGACCTCAAATGTGTGTGTTCCTTCTCTAACTCTACGGCCGAACGATGCCTAGAAGAAATTCATTCGCACTAAGACGCTCTGTCGGCGTGGAGCTCCACGTGGCTAATGGAGTTCTTACCTTCTAAATGTCGCTATATGTGTTTTGGGTCTGTAAGTCTGCCACAACCTGTTATTTTAAAAGGTTGCTCTATGACTGAATGTTCTTCCATCAATAAATTAGATCTTTAGCCTCATGCCGATGGAATTTTGGCCAAATTTGCTCAGATTTGCGGCTGTATTTCTTATAATTTCTACCTTCCCGAAAGTGAATTATGACTTTATCGTATGTTTGTGCTTCCCATTCTTGAAATTTGCTGTCCTTTCTTCGGTTTAATAAGCGAATCTAGCCGTTCATAAATTGAAAAAGTTCAGAGCCATTTCACAAAAAGCTCCTTTATCTGACTTAAATGCTTGGTACTTAACTAGATGCCAGCCGCAGAAGCAAAATTTCTTTGGGCCAGTATACTGGAAGCAGGATTTTATCACCTTTTTCGACTTAATAATATCTCAAATCTCCCCAAGTTTTCTGTCAATACCCTCGTTAGTCTTCCTTATATTCTAAGAAATGCAGCACCAATTTAACCTCCTCCTGCATCGTCACATGTCAGCCCTCTCTATTCTATGCTTTTAGGTATAGCTTTATTTGGAATAAATTGCCAGTTAAAATTAGGTCGCTAACTATGCTATCTGCATTCAACCGAAGAGTGCACATTTAGCTTAACACTGATTCTATTAACCCTTTATTTTCCTCATCTTTCCCGAGCAGGTTTTCAATCATTCGGAGAAAGGACCATTTAAGGACCAATTTAAGTGACCATCTTGTAACTATTTTCCTCTACCTTGAATCCCCCATGAACCATAATGTCTCCTTATACCACCAGTCATTCAAACGAGGATATCATTCTGACGTACACATTTGCACGTGCACAGTCTAAATGCTCACTTTTCGTTGGATACTTACCATCATAAGAATTCAATTCTGTATCCTGAGAAGCTGAGGCCTACTGTTCGCTGACTCATTTTCGAGAGATTTTGTTTCACGCGCCTTAGTGATCGAGAATGAAAAATATTGACGTTTTATTATCTGATTCTCTAATGCTACTGCATTATAAGCCAATTCTACCCCTAACTTTATTTTCCTAAGCATATTTTTCTCCTACCCTATATTCGAAAATGGAGGCCTATTGAACTCTGCCTCCATTTTCAAGGTAGGAGTATTATTCACTGCTTTTTTTCTAGTTCACAATTTATTTCAAAACTTGCTAAACATTGCCCTAACAGAACAGTCTTTGTCTACATTATTACATATTTTTAGCTTTTATCTTCACATATTGTCATAATTTTATTTCGGTACTAATGTTTGTTTCAACAATGCCTTCCCGGCGCTAACCAAATATAAATATAAATAAGTTACTCAGAGCAAACTGCATCGGTCATAATTTCTTCGTTTTACTTATTAAAAGCCAAAACGTATGAATGCACAATGAAAATGTTAAACAAGCAATGAACTATTGATTTGATATTATTAGTTTATCTACATGTATCTATGAGCGCTGAAAGAGGTACTAATTTAAACTGAACAATAGCGAATTTGTGATGTGCGCACCTGAACACTCTCTTGCACGTAATTGGTTGTCCCGTCGTTTCAAGGCCGAAAAAACTATGATCCATAAATTCACTTATTCCAGTGGCATAATGATCTCCAGATACTCAGGTGCGAAACTCAAACGATACCATGTTTTTCGCTTAGAAAGCGCCCTAGTTGAAACATATGGCAGAACCCAGAATCAAAGGTTTAATAAACGAAGGTAGATGTGAAAAAAATGCTTAGCTGCACTTTATACCATGACATCCTCCAATTCCTACGTACATGCACTCCCATCAGGTTGTTTTGGTACCATTAATTTTTTTAGAACTGGTTGGGGTTCTCAGTGAGCATGTAGCGCTGAATGGCTCAGGTTGCTTATCTCCGTTGCAAACAGTCGACTTATTAATTTTATTCTGAATTTTAGTTCTGTGTTCAAATAAGATGTCTTGGCGTTTGATTGTGATGTTCATCCAATATAGAGAAATTATTTTTGTGCATGAGATACGGAAAACGTTCTTCAATGCTGACTCCAAACTCCCTCGGTATCTGCATTTAAATGCATACAGACGTTTTAAATGTCCGCCATGACGGCCCTTAGGAGAAGGTTTGCATCATTAGCAGCAAGATCCGATGTTTTTGCCCCTGAACCTTCCCTTTCTTTTGCCAATGGACGTCACATTGAGTAGATTACCTGTATTTTTGGATCTGTTTTATTTAAGGTGGTGTTCAACATTTCCAGTGCCTAATTAATAATAATAATAATAGTTGTATTTAATACCGGTTTACAGGCATTGTCAGATGAAATATTCAGTGACAATGAAATATTAACTATTCAACTCAATTCAATTCACTTTATTGAGGGAAATAGGCATGAGCTGTTTATAACCCTATTTCTAATGGTAAATTAATGTGGTATACAGAGTAACCATGTGGGTTGCAAAAGTCTATAGCGATCGTAAAATATGACAAGTGGGTTAAGTTAAATTCCTGATGGCTCCGGCTCATTTTGGAACATTAAACTCTCAATGTTCCTTTTAAAGTTTTCTAGTGATTGTGAAATCACAACGTCCACAGAGAGGGCATTCCATGGATTAACTCACTCTGACAGAAAAGGAGAACTTTCGCAAATCCAGGCTTGCCTGCTGGAAGCGCAGTCTCAATGGATAACCTCGGAGATGGGTCGTGGCAGCAAATTCAAAGAAGTCCGACGATTCCAGGCATCAATCCAATTCCTTCATAATGTTGAATGTCTGCAGGAGATCCCCACGCATTTACCTATAACTCATAGGTAACAGATAAAGCTTCGTTGTGGTTCGGATTTGGCAAGGAGCTTTGACTCCCAACCATTATCGCGACTCTCCTTTTTACTCCTTGAGGTAGTTCTGATCGTGAACTTTCCAGGGTCTCCAGTTTTGTACAGCATTTTCCAAGTGCGGCTTTAAATAAATCTTAGTGAAGATCTTCATCGAAATCCAAAAAAGGCTCGACTGATGGTATGCAACACAGCCATTGCGCTCATCGCCACTTTCGAGCAGTGAGAGAATGGTTTTAAGGTGGTGATTGTCAGTACACCAAGGTCCTTTTGGGTTTCCACGTCTTGTAAGGCTTCATTGCTGAGAAAGTATCTTCTATTCTCGGCAGATCCAGATGGGTTGTCTAAGCGATGTATTGTACACTTATCAACATTGAACCGCAAATTTCAATGAGTCGACCACTCCTCCAACCGAATTAAGTTGATCTACAGTTTATCTTCGTCAGCAGGACTCTGGATTACATTCCAGATTTTCATATAGTCGGCAAACATTGCTGCTTCACCGTCCAGGTCCCTGACACAATCGTCTACATATATAAGGAAGATTATTGGCCCTAGTACTGAACACTTACGAACTTAACTCTTGACTACAGCAGAACTTGACCACTCTTGGCCGATGCACACAACCTGCCGCCGACCCACGAGGAAGTTTTCAATCCACTTTAGGAGGTTAACTCTGCATCCAATTCTTTCTAGCTTGTATAACTGTCCCTGGTGCGGCACAGTGTCGAAGGCCTTTTGAAATTCAATAAAGTCTATGTGGACCGCGTGCCTATCTTCAAGTGCTTGGGTCCCGCTCTGGAGAGATTGCAGTGAATTTGTTATGCAGGATCTTCCTTTTCGGAACCCGTGTTGACAGTTTGATAACAAATCATGATTCTTTAGGAATTTCAGCAATTCGCTCTTCATGATCCTCTCCTTAACCTTGCCAAGGAAGCATATCAAGCTTATGGGCCTGTAATTTGTCACTGACGCCTGGCTACCGCTTTTTACAAGGAAGTTATATGTGCCAGCTTCTTATCTAAAGGAATTGTTCCGCGTTCAAATGACTCTTGAGAGAGCACTGACAGACGGGCAGAAATTTCATTGGCGAGTGCTTTCAGAAGCTTGGGGGAAGCTCATCCGGTCCTGGAGATTTCGATTCTTTAAGTTCCTTTAATTCCGTTCGAATCAGAAATTCTTAGAAAAGTATGCGTTTGCAGTCGGCAGATTATCCGCTGAGAGACGAAGGAACCTTGTGTCGTTTGTGATGACTGAGTGGTAGAACTGTGAAAAATACTCGGCTTTGTCCCTGTTTTCAGCAATTTCGACGCCCACGGCAGTCTTCGTCATCGGGATTTGCTGCGCTTTCCTTATACATCTGCGTAGGTAACTGTTTACTAACTTTGCATTTATGGAAACCGGCTCCTCATCGTACGCGCTCTAAGTTCCCTATAATTTCAGTACAGCTTTTCAATGATCGCTCTCAAGGTGATTGTATTTACACTTGGAATAACTTCTCATGTGTGCCCCAGTTGACGGTACAATTCAATTCTAAAAACAGTTTCCATCTTTTTGAACAATTGATTGATGATTTCAGACCCAAAAATACACTTCACGAAGCGTCGAAGTTCTTGCAAGACCTTGATCAAAGACAAGATTATGCGGCACCTAACAGAGAACAACCTACTTACTGCAGGTCAGCATGGGTTCCTTGAAAAAAATCTTGTGACACCAGCCAGGTCTTTTTCTTTGATCATGTGCTACTGTCCAGAGACAGGGGTTTTGCCCTTTAACCCTGTCTTTTTCGAGTTTACTAAGGATTTGACCATTTGAACATGATATCCTCCAGCTGAACCTCACCTCCTTCGGCATAGGTAACAAATTTCTGGACTGTATACCCTCCTTTGGGATTCTAACAAACAACGATTTAAGATTTCCAATGTTATCTCCAATCTTATACCTGTAAGGAATGGAGTTATACATGGTAGCGTGCTTTACCTGCTCTTATTTT
This sequence comes from Schistocephalus solidus, assembly GCA_017591395.1. Classification (NCBI taxonomy): domain Eukaryota; kingdom Metazoa; phylum Platyhelminthes; class Cestoda; order Diphyllobothriidea; family Diphyllobothriidae; genus Schistocephalus; species Schistocephalus solidus. The sequence goes on from WEDG01001602.1 coordinate 114,550, forward strand.
ACCCTTTTGTCAACGATTTTCCTGATTGTTTTCAGTATGGTAGGCCGTTTATGTATGCTGTTGATTTAAAAGATGCCTATCGATATAAACAGGCAGATCCCAACATCGAGCTTGAGCTCTTAAAAAACTTTCTTCAGGCCTTTGATTAATGGTATTGCACAGGGTGCCTTTCACTTTCTTGGCCCAAATGCTCCGTTATTGGTTGTTAGCGACAACCATAAGCTGCAGCTGAGCATAGACTGTCACGACCAAAATGTGCGTGGAGTTATAAAGGATCTGGGCACAGCATATTCTAGTGGTCTTAATCTGTCACAGCCCTTCGTCCTGGTAGTATCGAAAGCACGCCGAACAACTGGGTTTTTTCTCAGAAATTTAAAACTATCAGTATTAGAAGAAGCTTTTATAAGATGTATGTCCGACCTAGTCCGGAACACTTTTCGTATCTATTGAGCCTTCTGCCCGCTTGTGAATAGAAGAAGAAATAATCAGTTCAGCATATCTTTACTGAAAGAGTTTTCTCTTCAAAACACTGAAACCAGTCCTACCATAATCGCTTTATGCTTACTAAACTCTATCCGTTGTGGCTTCGCAGATTACACAAGGGATTATTTTTACTATTTGGACTTTTAAACAGTCGCACTTTAATCTTCTTTCTACTCTGAGGCAGCTTGACCACGCTCGGCACACCAGACATTGAGATGACGTTTTATTATTTCAACTGGCACGCACAGTTAGATATCACCAGTTTTTTCAGTAAACACCATAGCAATCTAGAATTAGGTACGCAGAAGTATCACAATTCAGCAAACCTTTCCTTTGTTTAAGAGAGTTGTCACTAGTTTTTTAAGGATACGTTTCATGATTTTTGGTGCTGGCTTGGTAGAATCTTCAACTCTGATGCCGTTCGCGGACTCTAAACTCTGTGCCAGGTTTCATGCTGAAGGCAATGGTGCTGGTTTTGCAGCTCGTAATCGGCTTATTTCTCAGTCGGTAGCGAATAGCCGTTCGCTGACACACCTGCTGCTGGTGCACAATAATAAACCTATAACACTGATATGAGAAGCACTACATCATGCATCTGTGTCAATCCTTCCCTGTCAATAACATTAATCATTCAAAGAGCTGCAGTTATTCCTGCTGAAAAACATTAGAAAGAACGATCAGGAGTTTTTTCACTGTCAGTTCGATCCTTTACTGTACATCTCTTTTGACCTTGCCTCTAAACAGTCAATAAATAAAAATTTTACTTTTCTTGCAGGTTTAAAAACTCCGAATATCCTGTGTTAGTAGAAAGGCTGCCAACGTCACTTTTCATAAGCTTTTTGGAATTCACTTATGTTATATCCACATACTGGTTCCTTTTACACTGTACATTTATTCACTGATTGCATATGTATGAGCAAATTTGATGTGAGCGTTGTTATTTAGAAGTTTTACATATTATCAATAAATGTTTCACTGCAATTGGAATATCTACCCCATTTATGAAATTATGAACTCGTTAGGTTGAGCTCGACCAATTAAATGAGTACCTTGATGCAAGATTATCCTTCCATATAAGGGAGTTCCCTGTCGTCAAAAGAGTCAGCATCACAATTCACGGCTGAAATAAATTCCTTTCTCATGAACCGTTCAAATCCCTAAAATTACCGCTTGTTGGCTGCATGGTGTTAATGGTTCTGCGATCCTAATGGCCATGGCAGCATGCTTAGCCAGCAAAAAGTAGGTAATTTTGAAAACTTATGGATCAAAAGTCACAGAAAACGCAAAGCCTATAGTGTAATTACGCTTTAAAGAGTTATTTAAGTCAAACATGGGCTAAAATTCAATTATGGCATATGAAGATTCACACATCTTTCAAATCGATGCCCTTCTTCTTTCCTCAATGTTGAATTGCTGTGACCACACTGGTTTAATTTTCAGTTCGATCAAATACACGCCAGTACTTATAGAAAACAGATTCCTTTCGCAAGGATGATCAGTCGCTGAGTACTTACCTCCAGATATGAACCTTCATGGACGTAATCTGACACGAGGAGGGCACAAGGTGAGATGGAAATTTAAGTGTCGCCAGGAGAAGCTTGAGGATCCATGCCAACTAAAGATTGTCCAAATTTCAGCATTTTTCCTTGCCAGATTTCGGCAACCGATTTGCTCGATACGTTATTTATTTAGTCACTGAAATCCCACAAATATAAGTGAAAAGCCCCTAGAAGTTAATACGATTAAAATGAAAATATTTTTATATAGCCTGCACATGCATGTCCCTTTATTGTTAAGGTTGAACTTCTTATTTAATTCAACAAGTAGTTTTCTTCGAATATTCACTTTCACGGTTTTCGTAAATGCTCCCATTCCGCGACACACACTTCATAATAAGGGTATGTCAGCATGCCTTTGTGACTCTTAGTTTCTTCAGCTGGTTCCGTCTCTTATACTGATTAAAAATTGTAAACGTTGTTAAATACTTGGAGGTTGCCATCCGTCATTAGTTATTTTATAATCTGTGGCCAACTTTATGAATAGACCCAGTAGAGATTGGAAGCCAAACAGTATGCTAGAATGCACTTTGCAATCAGAAGTATGTAGTGGTTTGAGGCACTAAAGTGGGATATAATAACAAGGAACGTTTAATGATGGAACTACCTCTCTACTACACGACGAGCAAAGAAGACCACAAGGGCAAGGAAATTAGTCGTTTGAGGTCAATTAGAAGCTAGAAGATCGGGAAAATAGGTATTAAGCCTGGCTGATTAATACTGAACACTTTTAAAACATCCATAGCATGAACCAACTAGGAAGACCGAACCTTAAATAATATTTGAGATGAGGCCAAAAAATTCATGTAGTGCAACATTTCTGTCATTTCTAGTTTGCAATCACATTTTACTGATAAATCTTCCCGCGTGCCTCTTAGGTTTTCTCTTTCAATCAACCCTCCTTTCTTACCACACTTATATCGTACTCTGATAGATCTGATAAACATTTCTGTTTTTAATTTGGGCTTCAAATCCTTAACGATCTTGGGGAACAGCAGAAAATGTCCATTTTCTGTGGATGAATAAAAATAGACCCGATGTTCTGCTTAAAACTTTGCAAAACTTATCCAATTTATCCGTTTGCCCCCTTGCGAACAACTCGGTGGCCTCGGTGGGATTCGAAACCGCGCCAGCAAGGGGTAGGCTTTAGTACAGCCAAATGAGCTACGAGGCCCCCCGAGAGCCGTCAGTTTAATCACACATGGGTAAAGTTTCCTGTCCAGCCTACTGCAACGTATGGAAGCCATCGATTCTGATACAGTCAGCTGTCTGCCCAAGCATGATTTCCACAACAACAAATCTAGAATCCACTAGATGACTACAATTTGATTGGTTTAAGTTGTGCGTAGTGTTTGGGTGTCAAAATACGGAAAATGAAGGTGGATAATTAGAGAAACAATAAAATTATTTTTAGAACAGAAAATATTTTCCGTTCCTACTGGCTGCTGTAAAAATGCATCTGTTGGTTTTGAAATACAAAAATCAAGGTCCGGTTATATCGCAACATATGGGTATGTAAAAGCGTATTTAAATATTTTTAGATTTGAACAACAAGTAAATGTTTATGATCGACACGGAAAGCTCAAGGGGGAAATTCCCCTGTTGGGGTAGTTCCTTTCAAGTTTTAATCTTTTTTAGTAATGCGGTTCAAATGGATTGGGACAAGAATGGTGATTGTTTGGCAATAATTAATGATAAAACTTCTTCTGTTACAATGTGGGACCCTATAAGTGCAAAAATAAGCCAGTTTGCCACCCATTTCAAGTAATTGTTAAACCATTGGATAACTGTTCAGAGACAATCTGAGTTGCCTTAGTTGGTCTAAGGTCGATACCCGTCTTGCAATCGGAACTGTCAAAGGAAATCTCCTGGTTTATGATACAACTTCAGCTAAGTAATTAGGAACTGAAACAACTTAATGTTAGAAGGAAATATCCGATTTTAGGGAGGCATACGCGACGAATACTGGCCGTGGTATGGAGTCCAACAAGTCTTTTAGCCACTGCCGGAGAAGACAAGTTGTTAGCATTAAACTCCATTGATGGTGATCTAATAAAGGATATAACTATAAGAGATCAACCATCGCACCTTCGGTTTGCGCATACCAGTTTATCCAAACACGGTGCTCATGAGGATAATGTCGTAAGAGTCATATTTTTATATCATTTTCTGCGTTTTTTTGTTGTTTTCGAATGCGACTGTTTGGGGTTTAATGCATTTATATAACAGCCAGAAATTTGGTTTTAAAGTTCTTTTGCGTCATTTGGCCTCGTTTCTCGAAGCTGGATGTTTTTATATGAATTTTGATACTTGACCATATGCGCTGATCTTCAATATATTGAAGTTATAACTTTTGCCTAAAAATTAAAATAACCATTTTCCTCTATTAAAGGATTTTATTCCTTTGAGCTGCCAGCAGTGTCTCACATTATTCTTACAGATGTGTTTTTCTGTGAAATGTAATGTTCTTTAAAATCTAAAGAAAAAAAGAAAACAAACATTAACCCGAATGCACTGTTCTCATAAGTTTGTATTTTGGGTTGCTATGAAAAAATCTAAAGTAGAAACCATTGTTGCAGTTGAACCATTTCAAATTGTTTTAAAAATGTATCTTTCAATCCGTATTGCCTTGTGCCATCATAATGAATTTTTAGAATTCGGCTTTGCTCTTACCGGGTTTCGGAGGCCTTTATCTCGAGCTACTGCTGTAGACAACTATTTTCAAGTATCTTTGATCATGAAGACATATTTATATCCCATTATTTATTCAGCAGACAATTTTTGCAAGTGATTAACCGGCCTTATCGTGACTATGGCCCCGTATGTACTTTTTCGGGTCTCAAAACCCCACAAAATGAACGTTCATTTGCTGTTCTCACGACAAGTTTGAGCACTTAAGTAGCGTTTAGTGTGTATCGATCCATCTTGAGCTAGGTTTATGCTCATTTGAGAGGTTTTAGTAGGGGATAACTTAATAGTATACTTTATGGTGTTCTAAATAGTACCCTAGATGATTTTGAAAAAATGTTGCATCCTACACATAAAATTTCTGTACTAAGCCGCTTTTTTCTCAACTGTATTTGAATGTGCTTTCTTATGAACAGGTTTAATCTAACTTTGAATTTCTAAAAAACTGTAGTTACGCTGTCACTTGAGCTGTCTACTCTCATTAACTTGGCATTTAATACGGATCTCCCAATTTGGTTTTTTGGTTTGGCGTCAGCAAATCCTCTCAATTTATTATATATTGGCTGAATGTTTCTTTTTTTCAGCTAAGTTGTATCAGTGGTTCAGGATCTGTCCTTATCTGGCGATTTCATGAAGATGGTGACCCTATTGAGCTCTCCTTTTCCTCGACATATGGCCACATCGTCGACTATCAGTGGTTTGGGGAATCTAGTCTAATACTTGGCTTTTCGTCAGGAAACTTTGTCGTCACTTCAACTAACCAACAGGATCTGGGTCAGGTACTATCCCTTAGAAACCTCTATGCTAACTTAGTCTTTTAGGAAGTTTATCGGATAAGAGATCACAAGGAAAATCTTCTTGCCTTGGCTGTGTCTTGTAGTTTGAATCGTTTGGCGACCGCAAGTGACAAGTGGTAAGGCTGGTCATTAGTACCGCTGAAAATATGCTTAACATATGCGAACTTTATCTGGACATTTTTTCTTATTCATTTAACCAAAATTCCCTTTGTTGGGCATGTTTGACATTCAAAGAGCATGTGATCGGTCCAAAAGATGAAAACCTATTGCATTATTGGTGAAAGTATTTCTTTAGAGCAGTACTGCTAACCATCGTTTTTCCGTGGAACTGAATTTTTATGGCCTCTTTCCAACTCTTATAAGGCGACTTCGTAGCGTAAATCGCACCGATGATTGCATATCTTCCAGCTATACCGATGTTCTTAAACCGTAATATTAACTATAATGCCTACTGAAAGGTTTTTTACTTATTAGAAAATCCTATTAGACTTTTGCTTTCTCCTGTTATTTCCAAATAAAGTATTGGCATAACGACCTTTGAAGCCAACTATGATTGAAGATCATTTAAACTTTTAAAATATCTTATGAATTTTCTAATTGCTAAAAGTGCTAGTGAAATTGGCAGTCAACCATATAAAAATGCGTGTTGCTCTTCATGACGTTCACTTTAACAAGTGCCATCATCAAAATCCCCCATTAAGTTGACCGAACGTCCAACTTTTTTCAAAAAAACTAGAGCAGGGTCATTCAAAACGAACCATTTCAATAATGATTCATTTATTCGTAAATGGTTTTTTCTAGTCTTTGCAGCAAATTTTGCTGTTTATTAGATCGTTTGCAGACTAAATTCCATTAACAATACTGGTGGACAATAAAGCCTAAAAGTTTCTTGGAAACTATATAAGTGTCAACTTAATATCAGACTACATTGGTGAGGACCGAGAAAAATAAGGAAGTCAACCCGATTGGGGGAACATATGTTAAAAAGAATGCCACTCGACCGCACATAATAACTTCTGTGAAATAACCGTTAGCCGACCTCGGGAGAAAAACTTTACTCCAGGTCCCTCCTGCAATGGTTCAACTTATCTTAATATCTGAAACAGTTGCAGACTAAGTGAATTGCAGGCATCTGGACTAAAAGACGTGAGAGCTGATGTAGAAAGCACAAACCTACCTTCTTTTAGTTCATATTTCACATACCAGTGGCAATTTGGTTGAGCTAATTCTACTGTTGAATCTCCTTGTGAAGGCTTAAAAAGTCAAACTTTTATCGATATATCTTCAGCATTTCAAGGTCCTTATGCAGTAAATATGAATGAATAGACCTAAGGAATAAAAAACAGGAATTTAGATCAGATCACCAGTTTGAGAATGAAACTTTTCATCATTTAAGTAATTTGGGCTTGTTGCACACCACTCCGGTTAAAAAATATGCGCATTGGCCATTCAATGGGTGGACATTTTCATTTATTACCTATTTTATAAACTTTTTTAGAAAGCCGTGTCTAATACTGTTCAAATAGAAACCCGTTGGAAAGCCCGTATCCACACAAGATGTCCGACCTGTGTTTTATGGAGCTTAACGAAAACGCTTGGCTTTTGCTCTATGCAACAAGCTGTTGCTTTAACCCTCCCAACCGAATCCGCTTTCAGAAAGTTCGGATGACTATAAGCGCCTATTAAAATCTTAGAACACTTGCCCATAAAGGTTAAGAATTTAGGTTGGGGGATGCACTAAGGGTTGTTCTCATAACATGGGCTCATAAACTTACATACTCACGTCAATGATTTTTTTAATATTCCTGGATATTATTGTTTGTTTTGTATGCTTTTGGTTCCTATTCTATTCAAATAAAAGTAAAACTGCTGTTGAAGCACAATTTTTACCAGCAATCTTTTCATACTGATTCCTGATGTTCTTGTTTACTTCGGTACCATACTGGAATTTTAACCAACGATAGTAATTGCCGTGTCTGTTATGGTTGGATATTGGATGAGGTAAACCCCGGATAGCTATTAACCTTGCACCTTTGCTACTGGTTGACCCTGAGAACAGCAATTTTTAACCAAGACCCGGCTAATTTTCACATTCATAAGGACGATAATACTTCTTTAAACCACTCATATGTTTCAAAAAACCCATTTATATCTATAGCTACTGCTTTCGTTGTGTTTAGACAACTTTAGTGACCTCATTCAAAGTAACTTAAAACGGTTCTTTTAATAACCTTCCCCTTTATTTTTGCTGTATTAATGGATTCCTAGTACTTGAAATGAAAAGGCATCTTAGTTCAAAAATTGAGGTGCTACATACAGTAGATTTCCCTTCTCATGAAGCGTCAACTGAAATTCTGAAATGTGTTTTCGATTCAAAAAAATCATTTAAGTAGGGTTGTCGTATTGATTATCATGCAGCCTAATCTCGAGATATTTCAGTCACTATATGATGCTGGCTTTTGAATGAGCTTCTTTCGAACCGCTGGCAAAAAGTATTCTCTGGAAAAATGGCTACTTAAATAGTATGCAAGTCTCTCATTGATTTTTGATGCTCGCAAAAATATTATTTTATGTACTCCTTTGATAGCAAGTTACGTCTTCCTTAAATTGTATTCTTGGAGAAAAAATATTTTTTTTTTTCGAAAAGTTTCTGAATTGCTGAGTAATTTTGAACCCTACCGGCCGTAGACTTGCATTCACGATTTCCTAGCTTCACGCCGTATACATTCTGTGGAAGGAAAAATCACAAATTTATCTACGGTATGAATAAGAAGTCACATGGTTCTCATCAAATTTCGAAATTGATTTGGATCATGTTGTATACATTGCAGGTAAAATTAATAAATTGACAGATACGATGTATTATGGATGAAAATTTCAAGGTCTTAAAAAATCTCGTAATTGGAAACCTTTTTTAAAACTGAAAAATACCCCCTCCTCAAGTAAAAAAAGTTAAGAAAGCGTAATTTTCTATCAAAGGAGTAAAAGAAATGATATTTTGCGAGTTTTTTCTCTAAAATATATTTGAATTGATAAGAGCATTGAAAATTAATGAGAAAATTGCATACTAAATAAGTATTCATTTTTACAGGGAGTACTTTCTTGGGAGGTAAGAAAGAAGCTCTTTCAAAAGCCGGTATCCTACTGTGACTGAAATATCTTCCGATTAGTCTGCACGATAATCAGTACGAAAACCCTATTAAAGTGATTTGTTTGAATTGAAACCGCATTTTAAAATTTCGGTTTACATTGTATAAAATAGGGAATCTTCTTAAGTCCCCTGTTACTGCTTATGCAAAGCGTCTTTTTAGGTAGATTGCATTACTGCTACATGACTTCTTTGTATTACTTTGCCAGCATCAAAATACACGACCTGTCCAATTTGAACGATTTGGTTGCCATTATTGAATTGGAAGATGACGTCAACGACTTTACCCAGGGTCAGGAGTCTGCGAATCGTTCCCTTGCTCCCAGCCACGGCCTCTCTTGTGCCCTCGATTGGTCCCAAGATGGTCAACTTTTGGCGGTGGTCTCGCCAAGGCAGATTCTTCACGTCTTCCTCAGCCAATTACCCATGCTCTTCTCGGTTTCGGCTAGTGGCATGGTGGCCAGGTTGACCTCGCTCCTAGAAGTCACCATTGAGCCCCTCTTCGTAAGTCTTCTTTCGGCCCGCCCTATATGATCCACTTAATCTACGTATTTGCAGATATAACTTCAAAATTTTTTTATGCACAGCCACTTTATGTGCAGTGAATTACGGAGGGCTCTGAAGCGCATTATTTCATGCAGCAGGATATTTTTTCGAGAATTATGCTTACTGATCGTCTCATGGTCTATTTAGTCATCCTGTGGTGACGACACTAGCGTAAAAGCGCCAGTTTACAGCCACTATGAATTTGCAACTGATGTAGTTTCCTTGTAATCACCTGAAGTTTTTACACCCAAATTTTGTTGAGCACGCTTATTCGGCAAGTGTGTAATGCAAAGGCGAAGTGAGTGGTTTTGGGGTGTTAAGGAATATTATGAGCAACTCTCTTGTCAATGCCAATCGGCTTATCTAGCAGAGAACGTTATTGAAAGCTGGGGTACGAGCGGAAACTGGCTATGGATCAGTGGTCTGCTGATGGGATTAGGCTCAGTGGTTGACTTTGCTGAAATTCCGTCTAATGCATGTCACACGTAAATGACGATACCCGAGGAGTCACACAGACTCTTCACCCTGAAATTATCGTAACTCCGTTTCGGTTATCGCACACGAGGCGTAGTCCGTTTGGGGCGAGGTTTGTCAGGAAGAAAAGGAAGAGAGGCGAACACAAGATGCATCTGGTCAATATATGTATTTGGCCCACGGGACTCGACAATGTTTCAAATTGTGGCAAAGAAAAGGTAAAGTTCGAATGCGGAGCCAATTGAGCGTTCATTTGCACGCCTTACCTTTTCAGCTGCGAGCTGATGCTATATTGACTGTGATTGGTCTGCATTTGGTGATCTCAATCATGACATATTCCTAAATAAATGAAAAAATCAATAACCAATGGGAACCCAGTTTAAATGCATTCACCAAACCGGCAGACAAATTAAGAAAGCTTTGGGAGCAGAGGTGGCTCATCCGGCACTTCGAGCTACTTTTGTCCGTCATTAACCTCTGGTGTGGGTTACGTAATAGACTCCTCGCCCAGTCTCCAACACTTGTCTTCGTTGCTGTGGGTATTTATTAGCAAACTGAATCTATCTAAAATCCCTTCTAAAAATTAACAAGAAAAAAAACACTTTTATTTTGTCTCATCGACTTATTAAATTGATTTATGATTTAACTGCAATTCATAGCAAAACTAACTAATAATCTGTAATTTATAAGGACTCTATGCAGATTCTGCTTAGTATGTCTGCCCATCTCCAGAGCTTCACCATTTTTTGTTAACTGAAATATTACATTGTATGTCTGGCTACACTCATCGATAAGGAATTGTCCTGAAAGATTTGCAAATGAACGTACGATAGGTGACCTTTTTGGAACGCAAAAAGTATGTTCACTTTTTTCCTGTTTTACTTTTTTTCCCAACTTCCCACCCCTTAGCCGGAAATTTCGAGCAACTCATTTGAAAGCGCGCGCGTTCTACTAGTGACAGTGGAGCCAAACTTTATTGCCATTGGACCGAATCATTTGGCCGTTGGAGTAAACAACCAAGCCTGGTTCTACGACATTTCAGCCAAAAACGGTGAATCGCTGGTTTCAGTCTTTGATGTGATCGTGGTGTAGCACCTACATTCATTTTTCCAGCGGTCTCATATCCTTTTAGGCTAGTAGCGCTACCACAATGGGGGATTAAGTGAAAAATAAAGTCATATTTTACGATACGTGATTTTGGTTATATGAACTAAAGTTCCTGGCATAAATGTGGAGCAGTTGAAAATTGGCCTCAACACGAGTGTAGAAATGCCAAAGGAAGTCAATGTTTCTATTATGCTGAAGCAGCAGACACCGAGAACCCCTTTTATGGGCCTTTGTTGTTGCTTTTTAATTGTATTTATTGACCGAGGCAATTTTGAACTCATTTCTGTGGGGCAAGATGTCATTTTTTCGTTTCTTCCTTGCTTCCGATTTGCGCGCGCTGTGTCTTTTACGAAGCTACTATGCCGCATACATTTTCAGCATTGTTAATAGCTGTGGTGCGTCCAGTCGACCTATCAATGTCGCAGTATTTTGTATGTGCTACTATTTTTCATTTGTAGCAGTTTTGTCTTCTTTTCACATAATTTGTTGTGAGCAATGTTTAAAATAAAATGTGCAACGGTCGAATGCGCGTGCGAAAGCATTTTCGATAATTTTGAACACTCTTTCGTAGCATTTGCATGTAAACCAACTCCATCTTTAATGTTAACGTATCTCAACAAATTTTCGTTGCAGGGAAGCTTCGTAAATTGCAAATGAACTTTCTGGATTAGCCGCTTTCAAAGAGAAAAATACAAACTTGCTAAACCTTTAGTTAAAAATCTGTCCCAGATATTTGCTGGATCCATGATGGTTTTTTGTCTCCAATTTAACATGAGGATACAGGTTTTTTCTTCCTATTGTCGAACTACTTAAAGTAATATGCTCTGTTGTTATCTGAAGGATCCCTTCTGGAAACAGTCGTTCAGTGGCTGCATTTTACGTTATTTCGACCGTCCTAGTCCGACGATATCCACCGTATGCTCCATTACAATGAGGTGCATGGACGGTAACATGCACTTGATTACAGTGAGCGTATACTTGCACTGCATCTACCTAACTCTCTTTTCCGCTCTTCATCTGGCCAGGTGTCAAAACGGAGTCATGAAAACTGGAGATGGGAGAGGACACAGGCCCACACACTGTGGTCCAACACAGACAAGAATACAACAACATAAGGGAGGGGTGGCTTGGATCCCAACTGAGTGGGAGTGCCATAAAGGCCACATTAAGAAGCGGCTATTGCAGCCTGATTTCCAGTCCACCAGTCTTCCATTGTGTACAAACGCACGCACTGGCCTGACCACGTGGTCCGAGTTATTCCCGTCAGTTGACAACCTACCAAGCCACGGTTTTTAGCGCACCGTCCAAGCCGATCTGTTGTCTGCTGAGGGAGTGGACACATTGGCTGATGGGCCAGCGTACTCGTCTTCACGAACCACAGCACGACTTGACCCCCTTTACTCACACACCATGATTCACAAAACCAGGGGTAAAAAGGAGCTGTCGTTGTCTGACTCCTAGTCCAATGGTCAGCCACTCAACGCACAACACGAGAGTTAGACCGTCGTAGTCCGATGATGCCCACCGTATGCTCCACAGAAGAGTGGTGCAGGGACGGTGACTTGCGCGTGCATTCGGTTGAAGTGATAGTAGCCTTGTGCTGCAGCTACCGCACTTTCTCCTCCTCCCTTACCTGAGCCCGTTGTCAAGACAGAGTCAAGAAGACTGGAGATGGGAGAGGGCGCAGGTGGCTGGTGCGGCCGTGTCCCCTAAGCACTAGCCGCCCCTAGGCGTACCACCACACACCCCATGCTCAGCATTTGTTATAGGAGCACAAACCGAATAACGCCTGTCGTGCCTGGATGTGGCCCCCGTGTTGGTCCACCGCGTCTCCCACGTGGCCTGTTTAGGGGGCACAGACGCACAACACACTGTGTTTTACGCACACACACAATCGACGGTTTTCCTAACGACAATGAACGATAGGTCAGACCGTTTTTCGTCGCTCGCTACGTAGCTAATATGACTCTTATACAACCTCAGAAACGTTTGTAGAATTTTGTTAAGAAAACGGAAAACCCTTGTTGAATGTGTCTATCCAGAGCATCCGTTTCATTTTTCATTTCCACTAGATTTCGAACTCATCGATGAACACGAATACAGTACTATGGTCGAAAAAATGCGTTTGAATGGCGAATATGCGGCAGTGTGCTTTGCCGATGGACGTGTGCTGCTTCATTGGGTCTGTCTTCTTTGGTTTCGCTCAAAATGTTCTAGATTTTGCTTCAGCTAAAGCGTTTACTGCGTGCTAGTTAAACTTAAAAATATTTGACAGGCGATTTTGCACACTTATCTGACTGCGTAATGCTGTTAGCCTCTGTAGTTTCGTAAAATGAACTTTTCAAAATCCATTTACTATAACGTGCATTTATCAAAGGCGAAGTTAAGGCAGCTATCTATGCCTGTTCAAGGTTTTGATAAACAGCATGAATAAATGTTAGAATATAGATCTTCTTACTTTATTTTGTGAGTAACGTTTATTGAATAACTATGTAATGGTTTTGAAGACCGCTTGTCATGCACCACTCCAAAACGACTACTCATTTGCTAATTTAGATTGATCCGAAGAAATTTCCAGCAAAAATGCAGAAGATTGCGGTTTTGGCAGCCACAGACTCCCAGGGCTATAGCGACAAAAACAAAGGACAGACCCTCGCGGATAAACTGATGCCTTACGCAACACGCCAACAAAAAACCTTTGCTGAACCTCTTCAGGAGGGCTCGCGAATCACGGACATTGAATTGACTGAGCAGCACTTTATCTACTCCACATCAGTTCGTTTCTAATTGCTTAATCTTTTTGAATTTAGTACTTACTTATTCTCGTTCTTTCTGTGAAAAATTGTTTCTCCAGAGTGGCCTTTCGCATTGCAAAAATGACGTTGCTCAAGTGCATCCTAAGTGATCAGTCATGATTCATAATGAAGCCAATCACCCAAAATGTCTAAAATGAAAAAACAGGACCTTAGTTCAGGAGTAGATAATTAAATTAGTATTAATTATAGGCGATACAGTTTCACAAAAGATTCACAAGATTCTACTCAATAATAGTATCACTTTACAAATCATGCATATGTAAATTGGTATAACCTCACAAATAAAATATATTGCACACATTCGTATGTTTGGAGACGATTCGTACTACCAGCTTCCAGTATTTTTTTCAGAACAGCACATTGTGGCAGTGATTTTACCGATAGCAGTAGAGTTCTACTTTAACGTAGTATTTGCATTGATTTTTGAATCGATGGATTCAATCTCCTAATTTCTTGTCTGCAGACTGTCAACAGTTTCGGACAAACTATGATGAATCGGGCCCTTTATTGTAAAGTGGATGATATATTTCAATACAGGAAATGTCTTAAGAAAAAGACCGTCCCAAGCATCCTGAAACAAAAAGAAGCCAGATTCGTATAAATTTTATGTGGATGAAACCTATCTGAATATTGCAAAGCATTACTTAACGGAAGTATTTATTTTTGCATTTCTGCGTCCTGTGGGAAACAATGCTAAGAATATCACTGCATAAAAGCTCTAAGGTGAGCAGGGTGTAATTCGCATCTATCCGGGCGGGGAGAGGCCGCTGTCACTTAAAAATGAAGTCGATGTGGATTATTTCGAAGAATTCGACTATCGAGCTGCCTGGCTGCTGGAAAATGCTATCGAAGGATTTTTTCGACTGGAAATCAATATGACACATGGTCTTTATTATACGGAATAAGAACTGTGCATTTAATCATCGAGGTAGTCATTTTAAATAAACCAGGGAAAAGGGCAGGTGAACAAGAAAGGTCAAAAGGATTGCGAGTTTGGATGCTAAGTATTGAAAAGGAACGTAACGCTTAAACATATCAATCAATTTTGTAAATCTTTTCATGAGTAATATTATGATGAGTGATTTGACGACCAACTGTCAGCAAGGCAGAGAATCCCAGCTAGGACAATAAAAGCATGGCGTAGCCGGAACATGTACTGAATTCTTTTGTAGACCTGCAAAATTAGACCATTTTTCAGTGATCATGCGAATCGCAGACAGAGAACGCCTTTATAGATGGCAAGCATCCTTTTCGGCACAGCCAAGACAAGCTAATTAGCATAAAAAGAGGCCCCCGAGAGCCCATTGAGAAAGGTGCCTCCTACTGAAATACGTGGACCTTTTATTAGCCTTCGAGTACCTAAACAGTGATCACAAATGCCTATTCAAGCATCAGGCGTTTGATTCGCGTACTAGTTTGGGTTTGCCAACATGCCTTCAGTCTAGGCTTAGATATCCATTCTGTAGTCAATACCTCTCTGACATTCGTAGCAGTCCATATTGATCAATGCGACACCTTGCCGAGTAGTGATTGGATTCCTTCTGACTGTGTGTGCCTGTGCATAAACTAGTGCAGATTGCGCCTACCAGCCTCACGTCCCATTCGAGAATACCGCCGTGCGCCAGCCACCTCCAACGTATACGCAATATGCTCTTTCCCATGTACATCACATGTAATCTTATTTTTTTATATTTTTTGCCTGATATAGTTTGTAAGTTTAAATTGTTTATGGTGAGCCTTCGTTAGCACGTTCTGCTTCTGCTGTTCTTAATTTCTAAACAAGCATTTTATTCGCATTTCAGACGGGCGCGTTGGTTCACTTTCTATTGGAGGCCTGGGTTGTCATCAATGAGTACAAACACATAAATCCTATCAGGTCCATCTTCGCCAACAAGGCTGGTACCTTGGTAGCCTTTATCGATGAGCGTGGGGGCGTCTTCATTTTTAATTCAGTAAGCCGCTTACCGTACTGCTCCTAGACTCTTAGTAAAAACCAAATGATGGTGATGGTGTACAGGCTTGTAGGCCTAGGCTTATACAAACTCAGAATTCTGGCGAAGCATGTGCGCGAGCTTTTAGACAGCACCTCTCATGAAAGTTTGACGAAAGCATTCTTATGTAACATTAACTAATGCCTTATATAAGGCAGTTATACCTCAGAAGTTTACAGCATGCAACTTGCATGTTAAGATTTAAAATCTCTACCAGACCTTCAAAATCTTATCTGAAAGAATTTTCTCCATACACCGTCTAAATCAACTGGCAAAAGTTTTAAATCCATAAGGCCTACCTACAGAGAAGGAGTACCGACAAGCGTAAGGGAAACTGGTATGACTATTTCTGGCTTGCTAGTCATCGTCAGCCAGTCATGTCCAGCCTCCGGTCTGTGTGGCCTGGAACTTGAAACCGGGTTCCATGAGCATTGAGTTTCAGGTAGTTAACACTATACCATCGAGTGTATCTACACTAAATTTCATCCGTGCTTTATTTTTGACAATGGTTTTTGGCACTTTTCCTTAAATGCATCCCATTCTCATTACGAGCAGTGATCAACTCCTGGGTATTGCAGCACACTTTGTGAAGTCACTGCCCGCAAGTTGGCAAGGTCGGTCAGTAATATAATTTTACTTTAACTAGCGACTGTTGCTCATTTGGTAGAAACTCTTTACAGCCACAGATCTTTAGCTAGATAATCAATCTGAAGACATTCAGTAAACAAGCTGACACACCTCACCAGAACCAAATTTAAGCTGGGCTTTGGAGTCTTATTCTCCATAACGGAGTTATTGCTGTGCACTCTGTTGCAAGCTTCCGAGCCTAGAAAAGTAGGTATGTGTCTGGATCACTGGTTGGGACGTGTACACGGTATGGTACCAGTTGTGCAAACTAATTAGACGTTTCGCAAGTATTTCATGGCAGGAAGGTGATGAAGAGTAGGAAGGTGGCCATATTAGACGAGGAAGTCTTGTGTATGAAACTCGGTCGATCCGTCATTGATGTAATTGTTCAGGAAAGAATCAGTAAGCCCGATGTAAAAAGGGTTCCATAAGAACAACGATTGGTTGAGGACCAGATGATCCTAGGAGAACGCTGGCCTGGGCGCAGGTAAGTGAAGATATCTAGCAGTGTATGATAGTGTTTTTATGAACTAGCACTGGAGTAGACCTTAAAGAGCACGTACGGGTGTTGACGACGCATGAGATGGTTCTATGCAATGTCAAACGTTTTGGTCCTTTCCTCATTTTCATTCGTAGTTAAATTGACATATGACATGCAAGATAAGAGAGAACTAGGTAGATGCATTGCAAATCTCCATTCTCGGGAGGAAGAAGAAGAAGACCATGAAAAATTCAATGTTTTCGCCCTCATTTTCCTCTCTAAACAGTGTCCACTGAACGGACATGCTAGTTGGAGGCTGCTATTGGGCTCGTGCCAAAGCACCACCACGTGCCAAGGCAGTTTATGTATTTTTAATACGGCATTTGTGATGCAGACGTGGGAATCCTGAAGCCTCGGCCCTCTATCAGGATGGTATCCATAAGCCATGTTTTCGAATTCCTTTCCCCCATTACTTCTTCAGTACGATTTGTTTCAGTTTTCTCTTTATGACCCTTTTAAGTATATCTGTGCAGAACTGGTTGTATGCTTTGAAGCGTCATTTCCCATGTTTGGCGTTCAGAAATCGATAGTGTCAATCGATAGTTTTTTTTCAATTCACCACCTAAATGCTTCAACTACAAACGCATACTTCGGGTATAACCTCTCTTTTAGCTGCCGAATACGCTCGTGGAATTCCCCAATGCCCCACCGACGGCTTATCAAGTGTTCTGGAACGCAGTGGACGAAGAAAATGTAAATCGTCAAAAAAATTTGACGGAAATTTTTCTCTAAAGCATGCCGACATTTTCATCACATTTTTGCATTCTGGAGTGAAAAGTCTTGGATTATTTTCTATTTTGTTCTAAGATCATAAATTTTAGTTGAGATGAAAGATAATAATGTCACTCCTTGACCCCCGGAAATAAAACTTAGAATGTCAACTATTTTAGCTTAACCGTTACATTTTTTATGAGTGAAGCCACAAATGAAAGCTAGGGATAGCTAGGTCTGTTTTACAACACCTGATGTCTGTCAAAAACTTAATTATTTGCTGTTACTTTATTTCCGTGCTCAATGCTACGTTCAGAAATGTGGGGCTATCATTAATGTCCACAATTGGCAACATTTAAAGTTAGAAGATGCATGCTTCTGGACGTCCAAGCGGATCTTCGGATCAGTCAAATGTTCAAAAGTCTTAGTTGGTTGCCGCCCCACAGAGTTCTCTAGGGTAGAGTTTTCTTCTATCCTTCCATGTTCTCCGTTTAAGTACTGACAAACAATCAAGCCCTTAACTATTTCTTCTATTCTGAAACATGCTTTACTCGCCCCGTTTAAGTTAAACTGCTCTCTAAGTTTTTTCTCCCTTTTCTAATAGATTTTGGTACTGAATTGCTGCATGGTTTATGGTCCACCCACCGACCCATGATTGATTTAAGCTATTTTTCGCACGTGGGAAATCTCCTCTTCCGATACCTTAGCAATTAAGTCAAAAGCCCTGAGACTGCGTCCATTGTAAACAGTAAATGAGTCAATTTCTAAAGTATGCCATCTCTGACTACTTCGGTGAAGGAGGGCGCAAAGCAACGGAAGATGCACTGGTGAAAAACGTTTCAGAAGCAGCGGTTCATACAGCAAACGCAACGGTAAGGTGCACGGAGCCATGTAGGCTGTGGCAAGAACCTCTGCGCAGTGTCGTCGACAGGAATGAGAAGGACTTAATCAGTGTTTTAGTCTGGCCATAAAACTTGACCGCAGTCGATGGTTGCCCCACGCCGCCCCCGTGGTACGCCTCGAGGGAGCCATCAGAGCTGGGTGCTGCATAGACGATGCCAGCCCGAGGTCTGTCCTGAAGGAGGTCAGTACCTGTGAGGTAAGTATTGACCAAAGGACCCTGGCTGCTGCGATACCTCCATGCTTAACACGGGGAATAATTTTCCGTTTGGGACTGATGATTTTTATGCCATACCAGGTCGTTAATTACGGATTCATTTCGTCCCCATAATTTTGAATTTTCTGAGTGTTGTTCGCAGACAGCCGCCTTATTTTATCCCAAGATTTCGAAACTAATGACTCAGCAATAATATGTGTTGGCAAGAGTGGATAGGTAGCCAGCATACTGGTTAATCGAGCAAATTAATTCTCTTAAATCGGAGGCTGTAGAAAGAATGAAAGGTTAGTTAATTACGTAGATAACGTAGTATCTGAAATATGGCTCCCGCACCAGGTTGGTTTGAAGGAACTCCTCAGATTACGTGCCGGAACCATAGACGATGCAGATGGACCCTTTTATCTTTTCAGTTAGTCTTTCGTGTGCTGAGATTTATTGCGTTTGACTATACTTTCACTCCGTATTGTGCGGGGACAACGGTTAGCTTGGAGAATCTACGCTAACGGATTTCTGCTACGTAGTACTTGGGTAATTTACACACCCCCTCTCCCCCCTTCCCTCCTTTCTCTTGCGTTTTCAGCCCCTTTTAGTGATTCTGGACAAAGAAAAGTTGACGGTATATCGATTTTTCACAACCAGTGTGCCCAACTCTCTTCCAAACAGCGGGACTCGGGTTGAAGGCCGAGAGAAGGAGCGTAACTTTGTGCGAATACCTTCGATGAGCAACCTGCCGGATTTTTCAAAGCTATTGGACAACAGCCAACCCGCAGAGCTGACCGCATACGCTCAGAGCCCACTACAGTTTAGTACTGCCTCCAACACAAACACAGCCTCTGTGTTTACAAAAACCCAACGCTCCTTCCAAACCACTATCTGTACGTTCGATCTTCATCCGTTTTCCTCTCTACCCTAAGCTCCTCTGATTTTCTCTCCAGATTGTGCATGTTCAGTGAAAAAGGTGACATTCACGTTTGCAAAACGTTTGAGTCCATGTTAAATTTGGAGCCCATCCAGAGTCCTGCGTTGCAAACACTCGCGACCACTTTTATTATTTAAAGACGGTGGCCCTGCTCAAACAATCGGAGACCACATCGAAAGTGGTCCTCCGCTTTCATCGATATGCTGACATCAGTATCAGTATATTTGAGGGAGATATAGGTGAGTTATCTTTGAATTCCCTCTTTGTACATGCGAGTTGGGGTATCAAACAAATAGTATCTCGGGATGTTGACGAGGCCAATTGATATAAGCCAGCTGGGTGGAACATAGTTGAAAAAGAGCAGACAGTGAAAAAACTCCTTGTGATATTGTGGAGAAAAACTGTTGCAGAGGTCACCTGGATCATCACCGAAGTGCGGAAGGTGCAACTAGACACTTCCTTGCTGGTTGCAGAATCTGCCGAGTGATTTCAAAGGCAGAAATATCAGCCCAGATCATCCTCGGTTCGTTGCGGTTAAAACCAAGGCAGAACGTTCATTGACCGCATAGACTATGGCTGCCAGGTTTGGCTGATGCGAACACTCATGTTGTTGCCAAGGTGGGCAGGGAAGACCTCGGGGACCTCCGTATGGGAATTACGGGAGAGTGCGAGCCCTCGAATGAAAATAATAAACATAAAGAAATGTTACTCAAATGAAGCTAGAATTAGTTGTTGCTTAATTATTTTTTCCGTGATTTTGCGGCATATTGAAGTAAGGCTGACAGATCGATAATTGTTTGCAGAGACCTGCCTTCCACCCTTATAGGGCGGCGTAATCAATGTGGATTTCTAATCGGCTGGTAGACCTCCGGTCTCAAATGATGTTTGGAAAAGCGTAGAGAGTGGTTTTGCAAACTCTCTCGCGAGGTCTTTTGAGATCTTGGCAGGTATTTAATCGGGACCCGGTGACTTAGATTC
Organism: Schistocephalus solidus; assembly: GCA_017591395.1. Taxonomy (NCBI): domain Eukaryota; kingdom Metazoa; phylum Platyhelminthes; class Cestoda; order Diphyllobothriidea; family Diphyllobothriidae; genus Schistocephalus; species Schistocephalus solidus. The sequence continues at coordinate 135,049 of WEDG01001602.1, forward strand.
CTTTAGCCCCAAAATTTCCTTGAGGATAATAGTCTCGGTGAATTGAACAGTCTCGACTATTGTATCCAATTCGAAGACATCGGCAGGGTAATCGTATCTCATTTCTTTTGTGAAAACTGACCGGAAAAATTCCGAAAGATGATCAGCCTTCGCACCGTCTTCAGTAAGGTATATGCCCTCAGTGGTACTCAGGGGGGGTTTCGTATCGTTGTTCCGTATATTCTCCCTGAGGTTACCGTAACACAGTTTTGGGTTCACGGTGGCTTGGTTCAGCAGGTCCACTTCGAAATCCCGTCTCATTCAAACAATAAGGCCCTTGAACCGGTGTCCCTGCATTTTGTACGCATTTAGAGATGCAGGAGTTCCGTCCGTAAAAAAATTTTTCCACAATCTCCGCTTTTTGTTAAATTCGATTTTTAAGGCCTGCGTAGGCCATCGCAGTCTGTTGGTTAACTTCTTTCTAAAAATGGGACGGTGATTTCGATGAGCCTGTGCAGTATGTCCCGGAACGTTCCCCAGTCCTCAGTTATGTTTCCAAAGAATAAAGGTTCCAACTGAGTGCGCATGAGTTCGGCCCTTATTCCACCTAAATCGCCTTGTCATATATTCCTTCTGAATGTTGTGGGTCTTTTGGGTATAAAAAATAGCGAGTGGTCACTTTTTCCTATCGGCGGTAGACATGACACTTCGTCGATGCTGTCCTGCGACTTCGTGAGAACGAGATCCAGACAATTGGCCTGTTGTCCTTCGCGCACCCTTGTTGGAAAAGGTACATGCTGTGTGAGAAGTAGCTTTAACGTCGTGCTCAGAAGGCAACCGTCAAAGGCTAGATCAGAACTATGTGCGCAGGCCGAGCTCCAGCCACCCATTAAAGTCACCCATGATCAGGATATCCGACCATGTAGCAATCTTTTCAAGCTCCTCTAGTAGGAAAGCGTCATTCACTGGGTCTCTTCTCGGTGGACGGTAGACTGTCAGGACATCTAGACTTGATGAACCTGGCACTTTTATGGATAGCCATATCGCCTCGGAAGTAGACGCCAGTTTATCCGTTTTGTCTAAAACTGAAAGTTCACTTTTTCACATCCTATTGATGATTTCGGTAGACGCTAAAGCGACTTCAAAATTCCAATTACACATTATTCCACTAAGGCATATAAAGGGGAAGTCAGAAATTACCTAAGGGCAGTGGTCAAAAAAGTAGTCAAACTTTAATCTTTTTGCTGCTGTTTTACGGTAACCGATCACCTCCTTCAGTTTTTCAACCTCAGCAGATGGCCCAAGGCAGGTGAGAGGCCAAGAAAGTTGGCAACTAAAGACATGATGAACTTGACTATTTCCCGGTCCTAAGTAGACTCTCTCTTCCTAATATCTATCCCAAACGTCGCCACCCGAGAGTTCGACCGTCGTAGTCCGACGACGTCCATCGTATGCTTCATAGAAGGGTGATACAGGGACAGTGACTTGCGCGTGATTTAGTTTAAAGTGATAGCAGACTTTCGATGCATCTACCTCACTCTCTCCTCCTCCCCTACCTTAGCCCGGTGTCATGACAGAGTCGAGAAGACCGGAGATGAGGGAGAGGGCGCAGGTGGCTGACGCGGCCGTTGCCGCCCCTGGGCGTACCACCACACCTGGCTCGGATCCCATGGAGTGGGAGTGTCATAAAGGCCACATTAAGGAGGGTCATTGCAGCCTGACTCTCAGTCCGCCATTCAGCCACTCCACACAAAACACACATTGGGCAACCACGCGGCCCGAGTTATCCAGTTGGCAACCATCCAAGCCACGGCTTTTAGCGCACCGTGATAGTTTCAAATGCGTCAGATTGTTAATAGCGAGGAAAATGCGCTGAGCCGTCAACCTCATTCTCTCACCCACCCCCACAATCAGACCACCGTCCGAGGCAGTCAGCTATCTGGTGTGGGAGTGGGGGCATTGACTGATGGGTCGGCATTTCCGTCTTTGCGCGCCACAGCATGACCTGGCCCCCGTAATGCACACACCAGATTTCACTAAATTAGGGGATATGGAGGCGCTAACCACACGCCTACTGTAGGAATCCAGCCTAAACTCTGAAAATCACGCCATCCCTGTAACCTGGCAGAATGTCACACGCATTCTCCCGGGCCTGCCTGAATTCCTATGAATCAAAGTACATCTCGTCGTATGTGACGAAGTCCATCGTGAGTTCCACAGGAGGGTGGTGAAGGGACGATGCCTTGCGCGTGGCTTAGTTTTATGTGGCAGTAAACTTTTACTGCAGCTGCCAAGCTCTCTCTTCCCTCGCCCGTCTGTGCCTGGAGTCAAGAAGACGGGAGGTGGGATCGGGCGGGGCTGGTGGGGCGTGAGCCGACACTACCCCCTACCCATGTGTGGCATGGTTGGACTAGGTTATTTGCCCCTCACTTCAACAGGAACGGAAATAAGAACGCCCGCCCCCCCCCACATCCCCTCCAAACACACGTGCAGTAGAGTCTCTATCTCATGAAATGTCGACCGAAATTCTGAAATCTGTTTTCGATTCGGACAAATTAATTAAGTACGATTGTTACATTGATTATCCTACAGCCTAATCCGAAGGTATTTCATTCACAATAGGATGCCGGCTTTTGCACGAGCTTCTTTCTGACCGCCTGCGAAAATTATACTCTGCAAGAAATGGCTACTTAAGTAGCATGTATTTTACTTGTATTATATTCGTTTGGTAGAAAATTGCATATTCTTACAATCATATATCTGAAAGAAGGATAAATTTTGGTTATAAGAAACCTTCCAAATTGCTGAAAGATTTTGCACACTACCGGCAGTTACACTTGCATTCAAGGTTTTAAAGTGCTTGCTGTATACATTCTGTGTAAGGAAAATCATGCATTTCTCTACGCTATGAGGAAGAGGTCACACATTTCTCATAATATTTGGCAATAGATGTGGATCATGTTACATGCATTGCAGACAACATTAATAACTTGACGGATACGATGTATTACGAATGAAAATTTCACGGTCTTAAAAAATCGCATAATTAGAATCTTTTTTAAATCGAAAGATAAAAAATTTAAATAAGACGCATTTTGCTCCCAAGCAAATATAAGAAAAAATATTTTTGTGCATTGCATTTTTGCATTTTGCATTTTTTGTGCAATTTAAAATATATTTGAATTTAGAAGGACGATGAAAAGCAATTATACAAATGTATATTACTTAAGTATCAATTTTTGCAGGCGGTCAGAAGAAGCTCGTTCAAAAACCGATTGTAATGCATTTTTGCGTGTGCTGAATCCAGGAAAGGTAAATATGCCTTTGTCCTAATCCTAACTCGGACCCAAAATCCTAAAACTCTTCCTAACCCTTAACTATAACTCCAATTTCCCGGAAATTCAGCACAAAGCCATCCGTATGACGGGGGTATAAGTAATCCCTATCACATTCCTTTTTCGAAGAGGGAGAGTCGATCCCTGGGATAGCTTTATTTAATTCCGGAACTTTCGAACAGGTTCTGTGGCTATTCAACGCAAGGGACTGATGGGCCCGCTGCGCAATCGGCAAGATAAGGTGTTCTGGTGTCCGCAATAGTTTGCATTCGGAAGCTCACGTGAACCTGTGTGATTAATTACCTGGATCTGACACCAGACTTGCACAGGCAAATGTGACGACTGAACTTAATTTACCAAAAACAGAGTTATAATCGTTGATCTAGGTCATCCTCCAGAAGAGCATGTACCAGTCATGGGCGTATGGTTTTAATTTGAGCTTACGCTTTAGGCATCGCAAGGACGTTCTCGGTATGGATAGTTCAATAGAAGCGCGTTCTGTGGAAATCTTTGGACTGTTCACAAATTTAAGAGAAACTCTTAGCCCATTTTCTTCAGTTATGGAGGACTTGGGATGGCCAGATTTTGGTAACTTTATCGCAGAACCTGTGCTTTCCGATTTATTTCTAAGTTGATCAGTTGCCTGGCATGAAGGTAGAAGAGCGTTAAAAGCTTTTGCCATGATGTGCGCACCTGCTCGGTATTTTTACGCTTATAAAGCTGCTTTAATATCCACTTTCTTTGCCCTTTATGTAAGTTCTTTACGAACGAACACAATAGCTGCAAAAAATAAAAGAAGTAAATAATAAATACCTCACTTAAATAGAAAGTGGGAAAAAATAGTGCAAGAAGTTTTAGCATACTTTTGGCCAACCACATAATTTGAAAAAGACGTCATTTTGCATAAAACCTTTTAGTAAATCGTTCTATAAAATTCAATTGACCTTATGCGGTTATTCCACAAGAAGTACTGCTAATGCATTCAGCTATTTACGTCAAAATGGGGGCTAAAATTAAAATGTCGTTTCGTTCAAAGTTTAGCCTGGATACTTTTACTTGTTTGTGACGTTGTAATAAACTACGTGCTCGAAAAAAGTTGTCACTTTCGTGTTCATCAGACTAATTTTTCTTTGACTTCGTAATCAAAAATTACAGTAGTATCTATGCGCAGATTCCGAAACCATGAGGTTTCTGTCAATAGTGAACAGTTCTTAATAGCTCATAACAACCTGTAGAAAGTACACTTGTGCCGGCGATTCGTTTGCCAGTCATCACATATTCAGTGCATTCAACTTCAAAATGACAAGGCTGTTCAAAAGCATGGATAGTTACCAGGCAAGGCTAATATTCAAGAGCTGGTGTGAATTATGCATTCACCAGGATCCAGCATCGATTAATTTCGGTCCCCTCTGTCCTGGTCCGCATATTCCTATTTAACAAGAATGTTGTAGGGATGTTTTCGGACTTCCCAGGTGACACATGGGACAAATTTCTCTGTAAATGTTTAATGTCATTTAACATCTAAAATGTGGATACCTAATGCAAACATAAGACCTGTAGCACCTGCCAATGATTTCAACTGCTGAGCTCCCAAGTCAATACTTTTGCAGTCAGTTGTCCCACCCTCCATATTGTCCTCTTCTCCAGATGACATGAACCTTTGTGTACCTTTGCACTTGTAGACGGTGAATGCCGACTGGTTGGGGCGACCCGTCTACCCCCAAACCATACTCCTCTGGGCATTTTCTCCGGCCAAGTCTGCTTTCTCGGTCAGACAGGTCGCCAGGTGCACGCACCGCTTTCAACTCACGCTTTCCGAACCTACACTAGGTGGCACCTCCATGAAGGCACCAAGGCAGCGAAAGAAGCGATAGCATCATCTGCCGAGGATAACAAGAACATCGGTACAACTGACACGACCAATTCGCCCCACAAGGCTGGAGACGCCAACTCCGTCTCCTCGACTGCCTATCGGAGCAATAAAGTGCGCGACAAGGCGACAAAGGACCTAACCAAACTTCCCGAAGCCAAGGTACATGGCACATGGCACTTTAACACTTAAGCTTGTCTCTGTCATGTTGACTTGTGACAAAAGTTGACACCACTAGGGAACCGTTCGACAGAAGCATACTGCAGCAATCCAAAGGCGGAGTTTGGATTGCTAGTACACCTATTGCGCGTAAACCTGCCCTAACTCTTGACTGCATGAGTTCTGTTTCTCGCAGGCCTAAACTAGCCGAGGTCTGTGAGTCTCCAACCATGTGTTATTTCATTTTGACCGTATAGACCGCTTTCAATACGTATTGACATGTTGCATGTCACCAGAGCAGAAAAAAACCGCCAATGTTCAGCCAACTTGTTATTCTTTCTAAGTTTTCAAGTTAACCTATTTTTGTCACTCTGCAATGCTGTGCAATAATCAAGCTGGCAGGCTGAGTTGCGAGTTCCAGAGCTAGGCCTACTACATCTAAGTCTGGTGGATTCGACTTCAATGCCGCGTAAATCAAGCTAATTTAGATGCGTTATACCATTGGAACTGTTAGGTGCTAACAAGTAATTTATGGTATGATCTATTCAGAAAGTCCAATGCTCGTACACGGAATTATTGTCCTCTGCTAGTTCTTTCCGCCCTCTAAAATCAAATTTTACGCCTAACGGTTGTTTAATAGCTGCCTGTAGAGCATATCCTGACTTCCAACCTTTTCGACTTGAATAACGTCATGCTCTTGAAGTGTGCGGTTAATATTCCGATGCTGACATCCGGTACAAGATAAGCAAGAAGAGGCGAATCGGCTTTTCTGTTGTAAACTTGAATCTAGAAAAAGGTGTGGAACCTCGATATGGATAAATTACTGGAGGAACCTCTTCCTGAACACGTATTTTAATCACACAACTGGCTAGATACAAACACATGCGTGGCTGCTAATTTTAGTAGGTACATGGTAGTGTAACAGCTGATTCCCATAAATACCACACCGTTCGTGTTTCCATTATATCCATCGGTTGTCATATCTTTTGATGGGCCGAAAACGCATCTGGAAAGTCAGCCCCGCAGATTACGTGCCCCAATAATCCCGCCACCTTCCGCAAAACACAGTTCACCTTCAAGGTGGCCACAGACTCGTTGAGACTCGACTGCTCATTGATGACTAAAAGTGTTGCTTTGAAGAATCCTTCATAATATGTGTGCTGGTACTGTTTTGAAACATTATTGTATCAAAGAGTCGCAGTTTAAAGCTGTCCGGTTTGTAAGCAATATGAGAAGGACCCATCTGACCATGAAAACTGTCCCAGTTATGCATTGTTTTCACAACTGCAATCTTAATGCCTTATTTTTATAGAATAACCGATTTACACAAACATAATTATTTACCTTTTACGAGAATATTACTATTTTCCTTCAACCTTATAGTTGGTCTCGTTGTTCGAACAAGCGGTGCTCGCCGGTGACTTCGAAGACGCCCTTCTTCTGTCAGATTTCCTACTCAATCGTGCTAGGTGGCACCAACTGGGCCTAGCCTGCGTGAAGAGCCTAGACTTTGAGTGTGGTACGTCTGCTGAAGAAACAAGACTTTAATTCCTTATTAAAAATGGTCACACAGAAAATTGCAGTAGGTTTTGAGGTTAATTGACAGTTACTTCGCAAATCCTTATTTTCGAAATTCATTAGTTAATACATCTCTGTATGCCATCCACAAAAGCGAACTACTGACAAATATTAAGTAACATTGCTGTCGTAATGAAATTAAATTTATGTAATTGGTCGTAAGGCCGAATCGAGGGCACCAGGAAAAAAAGTAAGCATTTAGCGATTCAGACTTTACTAAGGGGTTTTGTTATACTGAATTCCTCCCCTTGCTGTCGTGACTTCGAATCGTTGTGAGGTCGTCGAGCTCTTCACAACTGGGTCGAGCTTTGTTTGGAGATCTGTAATACCGTCTAGTTCAAGGGGATCATTGTACTGAGATCCTAAAAGTTGTGAGAATAAGTCATATTGGATAGTTAACTTTCGTGTTTTCATGGATTATCAGTCTTGGAGCTCATTATTGAGGCTGTTCTTCAAGAACTCGAAAGGCAGAATTTTTAAGAGCAGGAACCCAGAGTTTGGATACGCAAAGTTGACGCCACTTTTTTCCTCATAAACCGGGACAGGAATGACTCAACTTGATTTTCCCTAAATACATTTAACGATGGAAGAGTAAGTGACAAGCAGACATTCGTTCGGGGATATTCTGGTCTACAGCCTACTGGGAGATCAGATGGCGACAACAGTATACATCAATCGACGAACATGCTTTAACTTCTCAATTACATAAGCAACCGACAATTTGACCGTCGATTCCGACCAGGTTCATCTTGTAATCCACATGAGGGCGCTGTAGGGATGGCGAGTTCGCGCGTGGATTAATTTTAAGGGATTGGAGATTTGCGCTGCAGCTACCACACCTCTCTCTTTCCCTCACCGGTCTGTGCCCGGCGTCAAAACAGACCCCAGAAGACGGAAGGTGGGATCGGGCGGGCGTGACTGGCGCAGCCGGAGCCACCCCTGGCCCGCCTGACTACGATCCCAGGAAGTGAGAATGCTATTAAGGTCACAGGTGGCTGGTAATGCTTGAGCCTACACCTACGCGAGCCAACGCCTCCCCCATGCTCAGCATTTGCAATGGTAGCGCAACCTGAATAACGCTTGCCATGCCATGATCTAGCCCCCGCTTTGGTCCAGCGCATCTACTACGCGGCCGGTTAGGGGATAAACAACAGCAACCACCCCCCCCCCCCCCCCCCCTGCGGCATCAACGCAACTGTTTATGCACGCCATACCGGAAGGCGAAAACTAATTGTACCAAGCCGGTCGCTAAATGGGACGATATTAAGCTTCTCCGATATTTATTCACAGCCAACATCGGCTGGGAGAGTTTATGTGCACCCCACCCCCTCCCTGGGCAGGACACGAAAACAGGAACTGTCTGTAACGCAGGTGGCTTGAAGTCAAATTTCAGGAAAAGTCCGGTTTGAGTTAAGGGAAGGGTAAGGTTAGAATTGCCGATACAAGGGAAAATGCAAGTCCCGTTAAGTAATTTAGCAGTAGACGTGATCGCTGGGATAAGAACTTTAGTTGCCTAACGTTTTGACTTCCGACTCGATAACATCTTCAGAGACAGTATCAGATACGGGCACTTTGTGCACATGGAGTTGCAGTATTTATAGGATGCAGTCGCCTACCTATGGGTTCGGATTAAAGTTACAATTGGGTCATGATTCAGAGTAGGGCTAGGACACAGGAATCTGTTGTCATTCAGAAATTTAGTGTTATGCCACCTATATTAAAGTGGAGACGTTCTTCTTCTCCGTCTTGCCGGTGAGAGGGGGGGTGGTGTTTAAAAGATTCTCGCCCCAACATCTATCCACCAGCAATCGTTGAGAGGAGTCGAGTGCCAGGAAAGAAGCGCAATAGGGAGAAAATTTGGCCAGAATTACGGTTGAGCATCTCCTGTATGAGGGCTTTGCTTTATCCCTACTTCCCTCTAAATACGTCCTTTTCAGTAGTAAGACTCCACAATCCACCAGCATGTTATGCGACCGAAATATTCCACCCCTAAACAGGAGAAGTTGATCATCGTTTACCAACTTCAGTTCAGCTGCGGGATGTTCAGGTACGTAGGAGAGGTTGGCAGACGGTGTCGAACGTGTAGAAACTGACCGTGCGAATGTTGGAACCAAATTCGCAGGTAACAACCCATACCGCGCATTTGAAACACCTTTTTCAGCCTTGACACCATGGTGATTGTGGTCCATGGCCCTGGTCACACATCTAGGCCGATGCAGGAAGCTTGCATGTCCACCGCCTGCTCAATTAACCACCTCCGTCCTATCTGGTTTTAATAGCCGTCTTGAAAGGTGACGGTGATGGCATGAAACAATCGGGGCCGCCAATTAACTCCGCGGTCAATGGGGGGACGACCTCGGTCAGGTTCGGTTCAGCCTCACAGTCATAATGGGCAACCTAGGCAAAATGCGCCATATAATGAGTGCTATGCACAAGACTCCATAAGTTCTGCAGCGGGATAGCTGATATCGTCATTGGAGCGCAAATCAAGATCTTCTAGCGAACACTCATTATTCTTTTGTCTTGCCACCTGAGAATCACGTTTTCACTACTATTGACGCTTTCGACTGGGTTCTAGTTGAGTACCCAAAACATACCATCACAGTTGAGCCAGCATAGAACAGCCTCTTTGCAGTCTATAGCAAAATGGAAAGGCTTTACGTGACTGCAATGTTTTTAGTTGGGAGCCTATATTAATGTCTTAACGCTGAACTCTCTCAGTACTTCCAATGTCCCTTTCAACCCAATATGTTTACGCCTTTTAGTAATGCTTTGAGTTAGAATTGAAAATTCACTAAAAAGGTCGTCTTTTAATACTACAACTGCTTTTTCGGTAGTGTCTTAGGGGCTCGTGGCTTTTTAACATATTTTTTTTTACTTCTGATAGGTTTTTAACTAACTCTGCCTACAAGCAGTTTAGATTGTCGGCAAAGACGCTACGGACAATTGAGTTTCATTGGAAAAAAAAGGCCAAAATATTTTGACTTTTTTATAGTTTGTTGGGTGTAGTTAAAGAGCCGTGCATTATTGGTATACTGCAGCCGGGCAACCATCACTCTGGCAAGTTCCAGGAAATAGAAGAGAAGAAGGTAGGATCTCTGACACAAGACCTTTACTTGGGCTGGTGGTACTGTTACTTACTCGAACCCATCTTTAGAAAAATGAAGACATAGAGAGGGAGAGCCGCAGACAAGACCGATTGACAAAAAAGGAACAAGTTATTTATAGCATGCAGTTCTCATGCCATAGCCTACTTATCACAATAAGAATTTCCTGCATTAACAGGGTCTTTTTGAAGTGATTTGAAAAAGATGTTTTGACCAACTAGACGCATATCGGGGCTACGGCATAGTAAGAAAACTGATCAGGTACTGGATAACTTGCGGTCCCATACTTAAAATACCGGCCTTCGTCATTTTAAAATCAGCAGTTTTTTTAAAAAATAAGATAAAACTCCGTCTTTATCTGTAACCTTGAATGTGATTTCAGAGAAACAGGGTTGTCCGTAAAAAGGTGTTAATTCAGGCAGGTCTCTTTTATTAAATTAAAATTCAATTTCTAGCCTAACGTGAAAAGAGGATGAAAAATACGATCTCAGGATCCTTACAAGTACTCTTACTGACTTTACTCAAGTGACTCAGCCAACGCTTCCGTATTAGGCCAGTAGTGGTGCGTATGACGTATTGTCTAACATCATTTAATATGCAGTGGTGTTGGATTCCATTTAAACATTGACTTAACAACCTGTCATTTATCTTACTTTAAAAGGATAGTCACAAATAGTACTTGACTGTAGTGTAATTTTCCAATGTATATCATAATTTGCTCATTTTGTCTTAAGCAAAATTGCAAGTGCAATAAGAACTTTTTGTCTTTTTTGAAAATGATTAATTAGCAGTAAGAGATTCAGTTTATAAATTCTGAGACTTTGAATTAGTAGTGGACTGAGCGCCGCACCCAGCAGTCACCGCGTGATTTGTGAATCTTAGCCTGTTTCGCGGAGATATCATCGTTTCGTGCACATTTACCTTTATTTGGGAACTCTTAACTCGTGTCATCTGTTTTGGCTCTAATTTCTTTATCTAATCAGTCATGTTCGACCTGGAAACATAGCTTAAATGAGACAAGGTAACTATTCCCTCATCGATGCAAAAACACTATTAGCCTCGAAACTGAAATAAACTTTTCTTTCTGACAAATCGCACGTCCTTTTCTATTGCTCTTCACTTTACCCGATCATTGGCCATTCCAGCTATTCAAGCATTCCGAAGGCTCAATCACTGCGGCCTGGTTCTCGCCGTGCAGCGAATGGCTGCAGTTGAGGAGAAGCACCTACTTTACGGCTACGTTTCCATGTTCCTGGGCGATTTCGATCGAGCTCAGGAGTTCTTCCTTGCATCATCGAAACCCATTGCCGCTCTGGAGGTACTTTTTCATGTTTTCTTCATTTTCGAATGACACTCGATGTGTTTGCCTCACTGATTGGTCTGCGTGGACAAATAGGTAGCTGGGAGAAAGAAGTAATCGCTCTTTAGTTCGCTGTTGGGACAACGGATTCTTATAAGGCGTCTGTCCTCTTTGAAATGACCCAATTTGCAATCTTGGAGCAACATTAATTGCTCATCAGACCTTCTTAGACATATCTATAATTGATCGCACAACTGTTGTGGCAATTTATCGTTTGGTATTAATCCGTATCAAAGGGAAGACTTGCGGGATGAGACATTTTGTGAAGGTAAACGCAAATATTTAAAAGGCACAAAGTGCTTTCAAGGACCGTGACAAGAGGCACTCAGCTTAAACTGCTAGTTGCCACAAAAAGCCCCTCCCTGTCAGATTTTCCTTACTCCCTATTGTATGCTTGCAAGGAGAACCAAGCCCAAATACCGTCCAGGCTAAATTTTAACCTTCGTCTTCCCATCATAATCGCCAAGGAATCTGTCTAATTGGTGGCAATAAATTGTCCTTGTTGTTTCTAATGAAGTACTGAGACCATTTGTATTCAATCAAATATTTTCTACTGGAAGCACATTGGACACGTGAATAAGGAAGGGATTCAGCTCGTTATTATCGACGATAATTATGATGAGCGTAAGGTCACTAATAAGATCGGTACTTGTAGGAATGGGTGATGATACAAATTATGTGGAAAGGCATGATAGTCGAATAGTGTTTGGCCGTTGACACGATATAGACCATTTTAAACTTTGTATTTGTTGCTCGCGGAAAAGATTACTAAAGTGTCCGGCCGTTCGGGTTTCAGTTTCGTTTTTTTCAAAAATGAGCCGAGCTGATGAAATTGTCTACTGCAGGTCAGTCTGCGTCTCTAAAAAGGAATAAATAATCGTACACTGTTGCCTTCAAAGTTCAGTAAGGAATTGGCACATGTTATAATAGAGGTGGGGTGGACGTATGTAACTCTTTTGGATATAGAACTTAAAGTAACTTCAGTGTGTATTCTTTGGATCCCTAAAAAAGTAGGCTGACGTTTCGGGGATTCATCTACACAACCGGCAATTTTTCAGCTAGGGTGCTTGACAACAGTTGGGAAGGCTCAACTACATATAAGCTTCGCTAAAGTGTTCCAGTGAAAATGGGTCTTGACTTGCTAACAAGTTTCAATGCGTGTGAAAAGTTTGTCCATGTTTCATTGTCGTTGTGACGTCTTTTTGCGAATTTATCCACTGTATTGCATTGACATGAAATTCGACGAACCACAACCGTAACTTCCAACCTCCAGATGCGTCGTGACCTTCTGCACTGGGACGCAGCGCTGCAACTTGCCAGAAGCCTGCAGCCCTCCCAGGTGCCCTTAATCAGCCGGGAGTACGCCTTCGAGTTGGAGTGTGTGGGCGACTATGTGAATGCACTGATGTACTTTGAACGCGCCCTGGACCGAACCCCGTGTGTGGACAAGGGTTCCTTTCTTGACGGCATGGCGTGGTTATGTGAGGAGCCTCTGGTAGAAAACATCTCCGCGATGGGCGATGTTGCCGTTGGGGACTGGAATGAGCATGAAGCCTTGTGCAATGCGGGAATCGCGCGTAACACCATCCGACTGGGTGACTACAAACGGTAAGCTTTTGTGACTACTCAGCCTTGTGAATACCTACTCCCATTCCCTCTTCCTCCTTTAAATTTAGATATATTTTGTCGAATAAAGGGAATATGGCAGCCGAAAGAGATGAAACTTCATGATTGTTTTTGCAGTGCAAGCTATCGAAAAGATGGTAAGTGAAACAGTCGGAACGTGTGTGTCACCAGGCCGAGTCAAAAGGGAGGCCTCACACTGGATGCCCTACTGTTGAGCCAGATAAGTGACTGTACCAGACTGCAATCGGCATAGACTCAACTGGCAGCTCATTTGACCATAACCGTAGGGTCTGGACCGATGATTGTAATCAACCAATGACTCTCTAAGCAAAATAATTTTCATTGCAGTCTCGCCTTCACTAAGCTAAGCATGTTTCTATGAAACAATAAATTTTATGCTTCTAAACATGTAGGCTTCTTACTATCAGATTCTATATTAAGTACCTTAACCGTGTCTATCAGCCAAAATAACCTTGGAAAAAAATGGATTCGCCTCCATTGATTTGTTAAATTCGGTCTAGCTCCATAGCCTCGGTTCACTTGTGCAGGATCACTGGAAATCTGCAAATATTTCTTCAGTTCCAACAGAATGTTTTTTCGTTGTAATTAACTGTCACCAGACTATCTTTCTTAAATTCCAAGTTTCTAAGTTAAGATCTTGTCTTCTTGTTCCAGGGGTATTGCTATGGCCACCAAGCATCCAAGCCGATCTCTAAAGAAGGAGTGTGCTCTCATTTTAGAGCAAGCCCGAGTAAGTCTTCGACTCCATTAAGATGCTTGTACTTCCTGCAAAAAATTCAAAATTTGATTTATTTTCAAATTTTTGCACTGAAATCTACTCCTGCAGCTAAAAAGTTGTAACTCACCTTACCGCAAAGTTCCCTGCACAAGATAAGCGATCTTCCTAGGGGCAGGTGACTCAGGGTACCTTGCAGTTTCTGCCTGCTCTTAAACTTCAGCAAGCGACAACAGTAATTTATTTTACTTGGATAGGAAAACCGGCAGCATGTACAATGTACCAAAATACCGATATGGTGTCGACGAGGGACGGAGAAGCTTCACACATTTGAAGCAAGATCTCGTAATGAAAACCTGTTTTCTTGAGCCCATTTTGTTCTGGGAAAATGTATTTGCTTGATGGTAGGCTTTTGGATACAGGCGATACGCTGTACGCGATAAAGGGTACATGATCGCTCGAACAGGTTTCGGATTACCTCTTGAACCAATCATAAGAGACAGTCGCACAGATGGTTTGTGCGACTGTCTCTGATGATGGGTTCGAGAGAGAATCCGAAACGTCAGGCTAATAAAACTCCTGTTACAATTGTCTTTCCTCCTTCTTCGCGACTACTTCATGGAACTCGCATCTTCGCTTCTGTTAGCAATACGCGGTACATACAACTTGTGTTACGTTGGTTAGCCAGATGGGTAACTGCGTGTGCATAGCACCATTAACGTGTTCGGAACATCTTCGTAGGTTGCTGCATAATATCTAGTTTTGTCGGATCCAATGAGGATGCAGGAATATGTCTAGGATGTTTGTTGGTAGCTGCGCCGAGTTAGGTCATCGGCCGTGAGGGTTTCGTTGTCGGAAGGGAGGGGGGTGAGGTTCTTTGTGCCGAAGTTGTAATAACACCAAATACAGTTCATCCTACTGCTGGGAGTTTTACACTTTTGGATTAGTGTTTATGGAAATCATCATAACTCCTGCTTCAAACACACCTGGTTCGATGGTGACACTCCCCGTCAGAAAGAGGATAAACATCCTTTGGCGGTTAACTACCCAGAAGGACCTCGGTGCAGGGATTAAAAAATAAATCCTTTTGTTCGCACTGAATCAAAAGCACTATGTTTGGTCATTTAGCATCTGAATTCTCCTTCCAGTGACATGTTACAATAGTACCTACTCGCCACATATTGAACTATTTCGGGAAGCCGAGTTTTGACCCCCAAATTATACTTTCGACGATAGACACATTTAATATGATTTACCACAATAATACTGCAGATAATATTTAAAAGTTCAGACTCACTTGTCGCCAATTTTCTCCTGTTGCATGACGCAGCTGTGAGGGCTTAGACTCATCATTGATTCTCCCAGCGTTCTCCATGTACTTTCCAGTTTACATTCCGGTTATTAAAGTTACAATTTGTAATATCCTTAGAAACTAATGATTTAACTTTGAGTAAATCATTCACAACGAAGTCTTATGTGCTCAGTCCGAATGTTCACATAAATATTTGACCGAAATCATTTAGCTTCAGCGGGATAATCGCTGACAATATGTTGGTAGTTTATGAATATTAGGCAGTTATCCCACCGAAGCTGACGGATTTCGACTGAAATTTTCACGTCAACTTTTTGACTGAGCCTAGAAGGCTTTTCTCCAAATGCCTTACTCCACGTTAGCGCACTAATTTCTTAAAGAGATTAAAAAGCTGCAATTTCAACGGTATGTTTACCGTTTGCACTTCCTTGGGCTGTGGCGTTTCAACCGACGTTTGACTACCTAGTTCGAAAAGTATGGATTCGAAAGTATGCCCAGCTTCCTTATGTGCTCGTTGCCAACGTACATCAAAAAACCGCGGTAAGATAAACGTTTTTAAATTTAGACGTCAACATCATTTGACCTTCCTTGTACTGAAATGTCTAAATATTTTATCATAATAACATATGCTTAGAAGATAAGAGTTCAAAACTCAAAGGATTCTGAGCTAATTAGGAAGTGCAGAGTTTAAAAGTGTGTATTACTCGAGGGTTGTTTCTGCTGGTACCGTTGCCGCAGATATTATTATCACACATCGGAATGGGGATGGGGTTACCGCTTTCACGTGATACCTTGTTATTTAAGGTCGATTTCCGACGGATGGTGATTACAGTTCAGCCTTTTTTAAGTTTCATCAGGGAAGACAGCTGTAATTATACCCTGTCGTGAGATATAATTTGCGATTGTATAGTAGGAGGATTAACAAATGAGTCTGCATCTAGCTTCATTCAAAAAACTGATTTTCATTGAGTGTGGTACTATTTGGCCTCACCCAACTGCAGGAGAGGCGCACTGACAGGAATGTAACCCTATGTCAGCCCCAAAAAAACATTTAGCCATACCTATCAGGTATGGCGATGAATTACGTCTCACAGATTGAGCTAAATTACAGCCAAATGCTCGTTTGGGTCACCCAGTGTAAGGAGGCCCACGAACAACCGGTCACATGCTTATTCTTCTCTCTCTCCCTCCTTTTCATCTGGGGTTCATCTTGCAGCAATGGACAGAGGCTGCCGTCCTGCACGAAGCCGCCGGACAGATTGATGCCGCTGTTGCAGCCTGTCTCAAGTGTAAGAATTACGATAAGGCTGGCATCCTCTTAAAGGGGGCCAAAGTCTCGCCTAAAATGTACTTGGAATATGCCAAGGCAAGAGAAGTCATCGGATCCTACAAGGAAGCAGTCATCGCATATGAGTCGGCAAAGGACTGGACTTCTGTTGTTCGGTGCGTATCCACTGTTCTATCCTCTATCTATCTAGTTTTCCTAAAATACAGTCTTCGGGCTGTCATTTGTCTCCATGAATGAATTAAGCTCTGAAATTGCACAATACAAGACTTCCACTTTCTGTTAACTGTTTTGCATATGACCGTTCCAATGGTAACAGGTCAAAAACCGATTAAACCCTCTTGACAGATGAGTTCTCCGTCGATGCTGTTATGAAGCTAGTATCGAAGGCTATCATAAACTCTATGGAGTAAGGGCATACTAAACAGGAGGGATGCACTGGTTCCTCTTCTTTTTCTCATTCAGCGAACATCTCTTTATGTTATAGATAGGACTGAACAGTTTACGGTACTGCAGTCTCTCACTCAGCTCAGGTAAATGAGGCGGCAGTCCACAAGATTTTTAGGGTCCTTCAGAGCCTCGCTTAACATGAGGCTTTCTTTAGGATTTTGGCCCGTTCATGTGGTGTCATACTCGCTAGGGGATTCCCAACTACACTTTCATGGTCCTTTGCTCAAAACCTTTGTAATTGGTGGTTGCAGAGCTTCCTGTTCTTCTGAAGGAAAAAAACGAGTGAAACACTTTCTCACTCCTATTAAGTAACTGTCTTCTCCGGTCATGAAAGCCGACCCTTTCCATCCAGTTAATCTACTTTCAAGGCATCGTGGTCGTATCAGGGGGCTGAAGCTGCTTACGCGAATCCTCCCACCTGCATTACATTTTCACATTAGGGTTGCTTGAGTACTGAACAACCGTGATGATGTACCCTTTAAAAATTAATCCCAGCATCTGTATTTTATCGGACGCCACAAAATAGTAGCTAGTTAGAAACGCCTTGAGAAGCCATTACATATACTTCACTGAATGTGTATTAGGATAGATTCGGTTTTTAAGACTACAAATATATCCGTTTTGCAGTCAGTTTTGAGAAGTGCAAGCCAGGGAATTTTTTTGTGAAGTAGACTTTCATTCGCCCAGCAGTCAGTGTTTACGACCTTAAGGAAAACCATCCCTAGTACACTCTGGGATCAATTGTCTATCTTACATTGTGGCGCTTGTTTAATAAAAAATGAGTCATTAGATCAGCTCTCTTATTTTCACTCAATACTTTCAGTGGACACCGCCCTCAACACGTCTTCTTAATGCTGTTTTCCAGACGAAACAGCGTATTTTATGGTCTCCAGAAGAATCGATGCTGACGATACTTGTTGGTGGCCACACTAGCTATCCTATAGGTTGTGGTGCTGTCACTTATTTACTCATATGTGATGACATAATGAGCGTTCTTCGTCTGGCCTGTTGGTGGTGTGGTCATCTACTGTCCCTTTCTGTCCATACGTAGGTTTCAAAAAGCCAAGCGCCAATCTAGAAAATCTTGCTTACGTTTTTTCCACGCCTATTTGCCCTAAAGCGAAACAAATTGATGACTGCACTAGCTACGGCCATCGTTTCCTTCAATAAACATAACGTCAAGCATCCCAGTTTTCGTCTTCGTTTTGCCCTAATCTAGTATGCTGCCGCTTTCACGCATGTAAACACCCACGGTCGGTCTTTGAAGTCTTATTTTTCATTAATTTTCTCCGACTCAAAGCCAATGTCACCTGATCAGCAAGTTTTAAACCTGCCTCAAAAAATACGTTCAACAATCTTATTGGCAGTTAAGTAAAACATTCGCCGTTTGAACCACCTGAGTCCTTTTTCGTTCCCATTTCACGCGTAGTAAAAAATAACGGCAGCCACGGTGACGTCGCTCGATAATTCAGCGCAAACCAAGGCTAATGTTGGAATAAATCCGAAAGAGTCGATATCTTTTGTAAGCTTCAGTCAATCAATCTAGGCTCATAACTGTTAACGCAAATCTAGGCAACTGGTTTCGCCCCTTCAGAGAAAAAAAATTATTGGAAGTGAAGGGTTAATTAATGACTAGTGGCACTGCATATAAGTGTGAAGCGTGTGGACTGTCACGAAGAAGGTTGTGGTCATGTGTCGTCGTAAGTTTTACTATCTACCACATTTAACCGTTAAGGGAAGGAGGTTTCTGGGTGACATGAGCAAAGTACGCTCATTAGAGATTTCATACTTGAGTCTATCATTAGGAGTTAGAAAAAAAACAGCGACAAAACAAACGACGTTTTAACACTCAAGAGCAAATAATGATAATCGTTGCAAGTTCGGATACGACTGTACTATCATTGAGCTTCGTTAACTTCTCGTCAGCGTTCCAATTTGCCGTCACCTCGCCTTTTGCCTTGCTCCCTGCTCGGTCGATCAAGTTCAAGGTCGCAAAATTTAACCGGCAACCCGTATGGAGTGTTGACCGCTTTGGGAGATAAGGTGCCATCCGCTAATAAACCGGTGCATTTTTAGAAGTTTGGGATCCCAACGTTCGCTCGGTCAGGCCTTCGTCTTTTGAAGGACATGTAAGGTAAATGGTAGGGTATAGTACAACTAATTTCTCATCTGAATTTAATGGGTCTTTGATTTGCACAACACGTGCTGCTAGCATTCGGTTAGTTTGCTTCTTTCGTATCGGCTTTTATAAGTACTTATACCCTACTCATTTACTATATTTTACTCTAACTTACGCTTTAGAGCTCTGTCTAACGCTTCGTAGTTGCGTTACTATCATGCACTGTTGGCGTCCGCTACGCATGTGAATGTAGTGGACACTTCTCGTTCAGAACACATAGTACAACACTTATTTTGTAATACGTACTTTATCTGGATTCACAATAGATATTTTCGACGCTATGTTCACTAGATGTAAAATCCACACTGTGTTGACGTTAGCCTTAGGCTCAGGGTTATTCACAAACTTTAACTATTCGACCTAGCACAGCAGAGTTTCTTGAGCTTGGTATCCTCTTCATCTCGGAGCTTTTCATCCCTTGCAGTTATTCGCGGTGGTAGCTACCCAAACGTAAAAATACACACAAGGTGACGGCAATAATTAATTATTTTTTTGTAATTGAGATTTACGCCCAAATTATCGAAGGAAACGAGTCTACAATCTTTTCAGGGCAGCAGTTGTCTAAAATCAAGGAATTTTTGGTGCCCAAGTTACTGCCTTTAATTCTTTTTATTCAGGCAATGCAAACACGAACGTAAATGGGGTTTTTCCGACCACTGCGAAGAACGAGAGTCTTGGCTTACTGCTTTAGAGACTCGTAATTTTCATTGAACGGACGGTATCCCTATTCCTTTGCAATAATTATGGCCAACACCTAAACACTACAAGCATCGGAGTCCCTAGCCATGTCAGCTGTCATATTTTGCAGACCTGACAACAATCCTTTTTTTCTAGATTGCACCCCTCGTAGATCAGCATTCACGGGTCTGCATTGTCGTCGTGTCTGGGGCACGGCATCTAGTTGTTTCCTGCCATTTCTCACTGCCACTGCGCTTTGGACACTCAATTCGCCTGTCAAAGTGCGGTCGTGGTCACCGTTCTATCTCCATTGTGGGGCAGAAATGAACTGCTCCGTTTCGCCTCGATATGCAGGTCATGTAGGCCTCGCCTGCCTTAACTGTATGATGAGCAATCAATAATCGATAAATTTTGACAATAGAGACCTGGGCGCCGGGTGGCCTACCCGTGATCCAACCCCTTTTTCTGTCGCCTATTCCGCTACAACTTCAATAAGCCCTGTCTTGCAGGGGATTTTTAGCCGGCTTAACTTTTTGCCAGAGGCTATCATTGTCTGACAAAGTAACACCTTGCATTTTCTATGCAATGTTTTAGACTACTTCTGGAGAAGCTCAACAATCCTGCAGATGCTGTTCGCGTGGTAAATGAATCAAAGACTGCCGAAGGGGCCAAAATGGTCGCGCAGTACTTCATGAAAATAGGGGACTTCGGATCTGCTATCCAATTTCTAGTTATGTCCAAATGCCACAGCTCAGCCTACGACCTCGCGCAAAAGCACAAGAAAATGGAAGTATACGCAGAAGTAATTGGTTAGTCAGATTTGTTCCACTTATTCTGATTTAAAGTTACTGTAATATCTGCCTGACAGTTGACTTGTTGTTCCGTCCTCAAAATGAGATTTAAACCTTTTTTTAGGGACGGATGCAACACCCAGCGAATACAAGAGCATTGCAGTGTACTTTGAGTGCGAGAAGAATTGGCTTATGGCAGGAAAGTTCTTCTATTTTGCAAAGCAATACGCCAAGGTAGGCCTTTTGGGATTTTACGGACTCTTATTTACTGCCACTGTTACCCTTCTAGTTTCAATAAAATAGTGTTAGTTTGCTAGCACTTGATAATCACTCGAGGCTCCACACCCTTCTGCTAAGGTAGCTGGATGAATAATTACCCTAATTATCATTCGGTTCGTAGGCTTCGTAAACTTGAAAGTTGCTCCGTCAACTTTGAGCTCAAACCTATCATGCTCTTACACTCTCTGTGTTTCGAACGCTCTATTATCCCAGCTTTTACAGGTTTATTTATTTCTTCCTGTATCGTGTGGTGGGATGTGTTGGTTCTTTAATTTGGCCGCCTTTCACCCTGTCTCCCAGACGACGATGATGATGAGAATAAAGGGCTGCCAACAAGGATTGTCCGTTTGAAAGCGCACAGTGGTCTTAAAGTGCAGTATGGGAAAATGACTGGAGCATAAGTGCTTAATCTGTTTGTAGCTGCCCATTCTGCCCCAAAAAAACGTGGGGACTGCTGTTTATTTATTGTCTCCGAGGGACGCCGATTACTATTATCACCATTGTCACTGTCACAAACATCAACATTTGTGTCATCAATGTGATCATGAGCATTTTCTTCGCAACCTACAAGGCTAACAGACGAATCTGAGACGAGCTAATTATTTATCACTATGACAGAAATAATCCTGTTTTCATGCTGCATGTTCCAGATGAGCGGTCAGGGAAGCTGAACAGAACCGTCATCTGCATCAATGAGATAACCCGCCCAGATTTCATGGTTTCTTTTGCCTGCGTCAAATGCAACTGAGGCTTTGTCCCATTTAGCAAATATACAAAAAAACTGTAGCTCTTCTGAAAGTCATATTTTATTAATACTCCCGCGGAGGCTTGGAGGCTATACGTTACAACATTCTGCAGTATTATGCAAACGAAGAAGGCTTCAGGAATAGCAAAGTCTTTCGGAAATAGTTCACTTCATTATGTTGCAACAGCCGTTTTGCCTCTAAAGTGGATATATCTGTTTGTATATCTTTAACAAACTATAACTGTGTCCAGGCTAACATTTTCATATAATCGATGCTGACAACAATGTAAAGAAACCTGACAAAATTTCATAAGCTCTCTGTTGAGCTGGTGCGGCAATGCTAGCACACTTTTTTGCTTGATAACCGCCTAAAGCCTGCCTATTGATCTAACCACTTAGATATGCCATTGTGCGAACATATGAGCCGGAATAAGTATGACTTTACAACACGGTGGCTGGAGAAAACCCCGGCAGAATATCTGATTCAGAGCAGTCTTGTCGTTGCGGATTCAAGCGAACCAATCGAGAAGTGTCAGGGTTAAAGAATTCTTTCTCAGTGATTACACAAAGTTAACTAAGGGTGCAATGTTCCGAAAGGTTAGTTGTGGGCGTCGCAGACGTATTAGCGCCTCCGAGTGCAAATGATGAACGTGAGATCTGTTCATAACTATGACAGCACCGTCCTTACTACGAAAACTTATTGATGCGAAATGTGGAAACAAGCTCAACAACTTGTCAAGTATAGGAGGGTAGGAACGATAAACCACACAAAATGGGCACACTTATGTGGAGAAAGATGAGGAAAAGACGAGGTATTTCATCAATTTTGATTAATAAGTCAGGCATTTTTTGACAACCACTGTTTACAGTTTGTCATAATCAGACCTGTTTAGTTGCATTTTTATGCTTGGAGGGCAAGGTAGAAGGAAGAATGAACGGTGTAATGAGAGGACAGCTAGCTAGATAATATAGGTGGACGAGGCAACCAGCTAGACAACTGAAGAAGGTTTTTGTGGTGTTATCTGATAGACCTAATGCCTGTTGAGTTTCGATATTTCGGTAGAGGAAGTGCTTATGGGCGCTCACCGATCGGTTACGGAACTCACTCGTCCCGTTTTTCCTAGGGGTTCACTCCAAAGTCCCGCCAGCAGCCACAGAGTGGCTAGTGATATAGGCGCAGTGGGTAGAGCGTTTAACTTCTAACCTAAAGGTCGCGAGTTCGAGCCTCGGGCGCCGCAGCGCCTGGGGTTGAATGTGACTGGCTAATTATGGCTTATAAGCAAAAAATTGACACTAAGGTCTCCCTTGTCTTTGTCGGTAATATCATTCTGCACATATATATATATATATATATATATTGATATTGAACTGACAGCAGAGACCGAATGGCCATAAGCCGTCATCAGCCAGTCATACCTGTCTCAAGTGGAACACCTGGGATTCGAACCCACGACCTTTGGTATTTGAGTCAAACGTTTCTACCATTGAGCACGGGCTCGTTGCTTTTGTCGGCTGTGATCGGGAATATGATGATAGTGTGGCTCACCGATCTGCTTAAGGAACATTTATGTTCCGTTGTGCCCTGGAACTCAGACTAGAGTATTACAGACAGCCGCATAGCGACGTAGCATATGTTGATAATGTGGGATTGAGCATGACTGGCTGATGACGGCTACTAAGCCGTAGAAATGGCCATTCCGGTCTCCCCTTGTCTTTGTCGGTTCCACATTATCAACATATGCTACACGTCGCTATGCGACTGTCTGTGAGTACTCTAGTCTGAGTTCCAGGGCACAACGGAACATAAATGTTCCTTAAGCAGATCGGTGAGCCACACACTATCATCATATTCCCGATCACAACCGACAAAGCAACGAGCCCGTGGCTCAATGGTAGGGCGTTTGACTCAAATACCAAAGGTCGTGGGTTCGAATCCCAGGTGTTCCACACTTGGGATTGGGTATGACTGGCTGATGACGGCTAATAAGCCAGAAATGGCCATTCCGGTCTCCCCTTGTCTTTGTCGGTTCCACATTAACAACATATGCTACATGTCGCTATGCGACTGTCTGTGAGTACTCTAGTCTGAGTTCCAGGGCACAACGGAACATAAATGTTCCTTACAGATCGGTGAGCTACGACACTATCATATATATATATATATATATATATATATATATATATATATATATATATATATATATATATATATATATATATATATATACTACTTTGCAGTAGTGTGCATTCCTTGGGAGGTCTTGCACCGTGACCCCCCGTGATAGTCGAGGGTTTACCGTCTGTGCCTCTACATCTTCAGTTCCCCAAGCATCTCGTTATTACTGGGACAGCGTTGGTGTCCTGAATGTAGGACTTTCCGCTCAAAGACACAGAAAGATTATCACTGCATAAACTTTGAAACAATCTATCTTCATAATGAGAAAAGCAAGCCTCAGTTGGTTCTGGGGATCAAAATCGACGAAGTGACATTAGATCGGATTAACTTTCTACACTGTTTTCTGGTATTTATTCCTCTTGTTCCTATATTCAATTTTAGGCTGTTCGCCACCTACTGCGAGTTCCATACACGGACAATTCGCCGGCCCTGGACTTGGCCATCGAGGTGGTTGGGGAGGCAAAAGACGAAAAGTTGACGCACATGCTAATAATCTATCTAATGGGTGAGACCGACGGACTGCCAAAGGACGCCCGTCACCTTTTCCGCCTTTACATGGCTTTGCAACAGTATCGTGAAGCTGCGCGCACGGCAGTTATTATCGCTCGAGAGGAGCAGATGGCAGGCAACTACAGGAACGCACATGATCTACTCTTCTCCATGGTGCAAGAGCTACGTCAGCGGAAGATTAAGGTGGCCTCGGAGATGCTCGACAATCTGGCTCTTCTGCACTCCTACACCCTCGCCAAAGTAACTGTGCTATCAAGGCCTACATGCTAGTATTTTCGGTCCTGTCGTCTTTGATCAATAAGACTGCCTTCATTTACCGCTCTTTGGCCTGTCAATGCCATTCATAACTGAAATAATTTAGAGTAGTTTTCAACAGGGATAAGCGTCCGTAGTACTTCTAGTGCTATGCTTTCCGACAAAACGAGCCCAGTTACATTAACCTTTTATAGTTTCATATCTGACTATACTTTAGTCTCCGACTTCCGAATAATGACAGTCACTGTAGTCTCAGTCATTTTTGGCGCCAATCTGGAGGCTTGTCGGTTGTAGGTGACCGACTGACCTTCATCTTGTTGATACTTGATAGACTGCATGTTGATAGCCTAGGAGGCACTTACGTGAAGCAGACAGAAGCAAACCAAAATGAAGTACTACATGAAGGTGGGTGGTTATGAATCCATACCGTACTACTTTTGTTGGACATGATTTTCTCTCAGGAGTTGTGTTCGGAGCAGTCCCCTATAATACGCTATATTGACCTCATACATGCTTTTTTTATACATACAGAATTGGCAATTCCCCCCCTGTACGTTAAACCGGTAGCTTTCGCTTCACGGGCTACCTGCAAACTTGGCAATCCAGCTAGCAATTTTAATTCATCATAATACTCTTATTGTGTTGTGACTCAAGTACGTTACCTTTTTTCTTTCTATGCAGTACTATGAGATTCAGGTAAATATCCGTCTGGTTCCATAAACATTGCGCAAACCAGGGGTTGCTAATTTTTAAGGAAAGCGCAGACTTTACCTCTTTCCGTTGTACTTCCTAAAATTATAATCTGGGTGAATATTATGCGTTGCCTGTCCACTGTTCTCCTTGCATGGGCCGTGTTGCGTATCAAAGCAAATAAATGTGGATTCCTTCTCCATTCAACTTGCCTTTGAAACATTGTTTCTCCGGAATAAATTTGAACAACGTAAAGTTGAAGAAATATGCACAATTTAACGAAGTCATAAAATTTCATGAGCCCTCCTTCAACTATGTGTGGTCAATGCGTTTAGAAATCGATCAAGAAGGATGAAACATGATAGACAAATCAACAATGAGACGTTGATCTGACATGCAGGTGAGCATGCTGAGGTGGGAGGGAAGTTGTCCAGTTGAGCGAGTACAGGTTACAGCGAAAACTCGTCAACTCCGATTACGATTGCATAGCACAGGACAATTATCATCCACGTGTGTGGAAGTGAACGGATGGGAGAGGGAATGGGGTTATTTTCGTCCTCGATGATTGCTCTGGCAGGGCGAGGTAGATCACATGACCAAACTGATTAGTCAATTCTAGTTTCGTCCTCCACATTGCAGCGGTTTCCGAAAAGCGCAGGAGACGCCCAGTCGTCGTTTGGCCCTCAGCCGGGCCATTGTCCACCAGGTGCTTCGTAATTGAAGTCCTGTGTACCTTATTTTTCGCCCTCAGCAACCGCTTCGGTATATGTTCAGCTGATCGAGTCGCCAAATGCGTTTGCGTGCGCCTAACATATTGACATCCGTAACTACATGTAAACTCATCTGTATAGTTTCCTGTGGCTTGCGTAGGCAGAATGTATATAGTCGGTCTAACTGGAATAGCCCTTGCAGTGCTTATGAGCAACAAGTTAAAAGCGCCGTATAGCCCTTCAGTCGTCCGTCCCTTAATCACATTTCATTCATTGTCATCATTGAAAGGCGGTCAATTTTCACCTGATTTTTTAGCACTGACATTTCTGCTAGATTTTCTTCTCCGAATCGGAGGTATTTTTGGATGAATTTCTCCGGATACCCTTTTCCGAGAAAGGCGTTCATCAAGAAACTGATCTCCTCATCTATAGTATCGGAGAGTAGACTGCCGAAAAGCAAAAGTTATTTTACTCTGAGTTGGAACGCATAAAAGAACGTGCATTTACCGTCTTTTTCAGTCGGTTTTCGATAACCAGACTTCTGAATGGAACCTTATGCCTGCCGACATACATTGACTTCTAAGGAAGGCAATCGTAAGGGGTAGTTTTTATGGTTAAGACATGGGAATATTTAACCTTCCTGAAATTTTAAATGGGCGGAGCGGTTTCCGTTCCCGTGTCTTGTTTAGAAGGCCATACGAGACAACCCCAATGATTGGCTATAATAATGCCGTCGATTTCTTGACAAAATTGCCCATCAAACAAGAGCTGTGTGCCCATAGTGCATAGTAGGAGCAGTTCCTCCACTT
The DNA here is from genome assembly GCA_017591395.1 of Schistocephalus solidus. Taxonomy (NCBI): domain Eukaryota; kingdom Metazoa; phylum Platyhelminthes; class Cestoda; order Diphyllobothriidea; family Diphyllobothriidae; genus Schistocephalus; species Schistocephalus solidus. Next base: position 161,668 of record WEDG01001602.1, read on the forward strand.
GTCCTGGGTCCAAAAATGGTTCTGTCGTGCGCTCAAGGTTTATGGCAATGGTTACGTCCAGCGGCACTTTTGTGAACAGGTTCTGCATGTCAAGCAGTATCACGTGCTTATTCAGCTCTTCTACTCATGAAAAAGTAGTTTAAACAGCAAACTTGCGTCCAAGTGATTCAATTTGTTGGACTCTCTATTAGGCGAGTTTATGTTGGGATAATTTTTCAAGGATAAAGTTGGTCGTGCCGGTATTCCTGGTTTGTGCAGTTTTGGTCACCCATTTAGTCTGAGAATATGTAAGCCTGCAGGCCTCAGACTTGCAAGCATTTTCTCGTCCATACCATGTTTCTCAAGTAGCAATTTCAACTTCTTTCCAGTAAGCACTTCTAAATTTTTGGTTTCCTCTTTCCCGTATGTCTCGGAAGAATATTTGCTGTGGTCGCTCAGTATCGCTTTTATCGTACTTACGTGATCGGTTTTAGCTAGAATCATAAAACCACTCCCTTTGTTAGGTCTGGAGATGACGACATCAGCAGCCTCTTTCTCCATTGCGTACGGTCATTGTATATTAAAAAGGTACAGTGTTCAATTCGAAGACGGCCAAGAGGGATTAAACGCCATAAGAACAAGGAACGTTGATCTGAATTGCAGGTGAACATGGTGAGTGGGAGGCAGGAGTTCTGTAGGTGAGGGAGCTACGACTGGGCGTGTCTCATGAACTCCGCAGAAACCGCCACAATACGGAAAAGAAAGCTAAAACTATGTTAGCAGTTGGAACACTTGATCCACCTCGCACTGCCATGGTAAAGCTCCCGTCCTCTCACGCACCCTTAATGACTGATAATTGTACAACGTTATGCAGTCGTGATCACGCTTGACGAGTTTTCACTCGCTTAGGCAACTTTCCCACCTCCTCCTCCCTCCTTCACCACGCTCCAACACTCCACGTTTTTATTTCCCTAGGCCGTTTTCTAAGTAAACACTTAATCTCATTAATATTCAATGACCGTACGCTGTTGGATGAGAGGCCACAGAATATTTATGGTGTCATTAAATTCAGCACATTTAGTTGGCTTTGACGGGAAACCATGTTTCAAAAACAGTTGCCTCGTGTAGGTCAACAGTGAACGCTGAGCAACTGTGGTCGTTCTGTATTGATAAGGGATGTCAATGATTTTCACTCCCAACCATCTCACATTATCTTCTGGAGTTTGGCGTTAAGTTCAATAACCGGTTGCCTAGTTCTTCAAACTGAGCTTCAATCGCCCTCGGATTTATTTTGCTTTTTGTTTCACAGAATTTGGGCGTTATGGAGAGTACTTCGGCTTGCAGTTGAACAAGAGGTCAAGACATTTAATGACGTCATATGAGTGTGCACATTTTATTGTCTTTACCTTGTTAAATGTGTCTTTTTTGGGGCATTTAAATTTTACGCTGAACAGGTGCCGGCATGCAAACGCAGGAATTGAATCAGGACCGGAGCCGTCAGTCGGCCATAGGCGCTATCTTTCCGAAGACTCTTTGTGAAGTTACCAAATGCTCTTAGTGATCACCAGTTTTTGACGGGGTCCCGAGCTGCCATTAGCCGCTCGTCAGCTAATAACGTGACTGAGAACAGTGCCGTTCGCTCGCCGAAACCTGCCGAATAGGGTGGGGGCTGCGATCAATTAGTACAGTGTGGATCGAATGGGAAACGGTAAGGCTGGGACTGCGACCGGGACCAGGCTTTTCACACTGGAGAGCGAGGGCCAGGTGGCCTCAAATCGGTGTCTCAACTGTACGACTTCAGGGCGAGTTAGATAGGACTGGCGTGGGAAGTGCTGGTGCGGCTTTGGCACCATGACCGAGTTTAACGGTGTGGGAACGACCGATGAAACACAGTACAATATTGGGTCGTTAGTCCGCTGAGAAACGAACACAGCACAGAACACAGAAAAGAAAGACTAGAAAGATCACAAAACGAACACAGAACTCCGTTACTGGGAACAATTGAAGTTCCGCTAGTCTGCCGGTAGTGTGGAAAATCAAAATTTCACTATTTTGCGAGGCATAGGTGAGGCAGTGCTGTCACGTAAGGCATTGTTTTATCGAAGGTTGCATTCTGCGAGCGTTAATCCAGACGTTTAGTATTCTGACGTCCACATTATTAATTTTAATATGAACCCCGATGTGTACTACGAAGACCGGTGAGTGCATCTTGTCAATCGTTTTCACCTTTAAGGCACTGACCCATCATGAGAACGCGCTATGGCCTCTTCTTGTAAAACCGCAATTCGCCATGCCGTCTTTATATTTCATTGCTTGCGATCCCCTTCCTCGCAATTGCAAAATAACTGAGGGTGAAAATCTGTCCCGACTCTACATTACGCGAGCCACACTCTTTAGTCTTTTCGTCCGACAACGGGCTGTTTTAACCATCAGAAAATGTCGATAATTTTTTAGGACTCCTAAAGGCTACCAAAGTACCATAAAAATTAATGGTTGCTCTGGTAACTTAAGCCGCTCATTGCTTATCCGATAACAATTCAACATGGAAGCTTGTAAATGTAATTGCTTTTTTTGTTTTTTTAGCTACATATAAAGGCTGGAAATCACGTCAACGCCGCACGTCTGCTCATCAGGGTTGCACAGAACATCAGCAAATTTCCCTCACGTACGTTTTTGCGCCTATTTATTGATAGGTGTTTTTCGTTTTATACAAGCCTTGCCTTTGCTCTCGTAGATTCGAGTCCAATCGAGGCCACTGAGTTTTTCACAAGTGGATCCAATGAGTGACTTATTCTTTGCACAAATGCGCTACGCCCCTTCAGCCCCCACCCCCCATCGATCATCACCCCTATTTTCCCATAGCTTCTTCTTACAGTTTCTATCCTCTTTAGACTTTGAATGTCATCGCGGTGCACAAGTTAGTGCAAGGGCAATGCAGGGAGGTAGCCAAAATAAAGTGTGGTGGTTTTAGCTCCATGCTTTGATGATCTTATCCATTACCCGTCCTATCTGTGTTGACAATCTCAACGGTTTTTCGCAGCAGCTTACAAGCATCTATACCCTTAACTTCGTGTTATTATTTAATTTACCAACTTTCTGCATGAAATAACTGCACAATCATTTGGGTAAGATAGAAAGTAATCCAAGGAGTTACTTCCTGGTAAGCTGGGGAGAGCTAATATAGCTTTCAGTAGCTTCACTCTATTGCTTTACGAATAAGGGCACTATAAAAAACATTTCGCCTTATTTCTTGCGCTCGATTTTATTTTATTCGCATTAAAGCGTATAGACGGAGTGACGCTAATGTCTTCTGGATGAGTTTCGTCGAACGTTAGGATACATCTAAATTTGTTTTCCTTTAGGTATGACCTTTTCTCTTGAGCCGGGTTTTATTCTTTCCTTCATAAAGACGCATAGAGAGAGTTGTAGTTAATCGCCTGCTTCACTTCACGTATCCCTCCTACAGATACCAGTTTCCAAAAATGGAGCAAAGTTCCTAGCCAGGCGCAAGAATGCCGCGTCAAATTACGCCTTAAACACTTAGGTTAGTAGTATTAATCATCCGACGCACGGAGGCCTATAACCCTGTGTAGATTACGAAAACAGCAACATGCATATTTATTACAGTGTCCTGAGGTTGTGGCAGTTGGGCTGCTTTCGTTAACGCCTTAACTATATGACGGCCTAATTGTACCTCAAAACTTTCTGCCTTGCTGGAAACCAATATTGTGCAGACTGAATACAAAACGATTTTTTTTCGTTTTGCTCTGTGGTTGCAACTTGGCCGCTAGTCAGCCTGATCTAGCAAAATGTGGTTTTACTTAGTTTTAATGTCAAGCCTTCTGCTATGTAATGTTAATACAGCTACAGATCACCTTAACGGGGTGGTCTTTCGTACAGATACAACGAAGCTAACCTGTGATTGGTGGAGCACTTCTCGGGGGATATATGTGATCTCCTATTCATCCATTCAACTATTAGCCTCCCTAATCAAAATTCCGAACCGACTCTTTTCTTATGCTCATAAAACTTGAACAGAGCCGACCTCGTCACACTTAGGTCGAGCACCGCAGCCGAAAATTCGATTTTCCGTTTTCGACCGAACAGAACCCTCCCCCTCCGTAATGGTGGTATGGTGACCCTGAGAAGATTCAAATGAACATAAAAATTTTTTTATTAACAAATTAGTAGAGTTTTAAATGTACAATAATAGAAAAATTTGAAACTTCTTCTGTACACATGATCTAACAATCTCTGGTGGAAGTAGAAGGGCTTGCTTCCACATTTTCGTGATCCACGTCCCTCTCGTCTGAAATATAATAGGAATATAATCAAGGTGGAGGTAAGAAATAAATTTACATAAATGTAAGTCAACCTTACTCAACTGTTCAAATTAATAACTTATAAGTAGTTTTCGTAAAGTTCTGAATGCCACTAACCATCAAGTATGCAAGTCTGATGCCTTTTGGCCACGTCTTTATGGTCAATGATAGACCTTAATGCATTGTTTAAAGCCCCGTCCAGCTGATGACAGTCAGGCCGCTGATTGACGTTCCATTTCGCGAAGACATTTAGGTTGGATATCGTATACGAAAAAGGATGCTTCCCTTAGCCAGAACTATGGCACAAAGGGTGGAACCGACTAAGAAGGCCCCTTTGCCCTGTTGACTGCTGCAGAACGTTAGCTGCTGCATAATTTACTCAGTGAATAGTGCGCTGAATACGCTATCAGCAAACACCCTGGTCTTATCTCCACTAAAGATGGTCCACTGCTTAATCATATGGACTCATTGTAATGTAACTGAGCACTTACCACCGGCTACCGAGAAGCAGTGCCTAACAGCGCGCTGCTGAATACGTCAAACTCCTGTATGGTAGCCATGTGCTCAAACATAGGCCCGGTAGGCGAAGGTGTGTAGCTGAAACAGCCGGTTAAGGGCATCAAGCCTTTGGCCCACAGAACCCATCTGTAACTTTAGTTCATTGAACTAAACCTTCAGCGCAGCACTGTCCTGGTCACACCACCGTTTAGGTTGGCGATTGTTGTGGCCTAGGAAGAAAATGTTTAGTAGATAGATGCTTATCTGCCTATGGCGGTAAAGTAACTGCAGGCAGTGTGGTGCTCAGGTCACTAGATTCGGCTTCAGACTCTTGAAAGAGAAGGTAATTAGATAACTCTCAACCCTACCGATGATGAAGGGAGCTATGGTGTCTTAGGCGATTTCGATACCCGTTTAGGCGATTTTGATACCCGTTTAGGATGCAAGCCTCTATCGCGTCCATATTCCGTGGCTATAGACATTTTGAGATGTGTATGTCAACAGAATAGCGATTTTGGCCACTTTGTCGGTATAGGTGAATATCAGGAAGTCGAGATACGGTGACGTAGGCGAAAAAGGATTGCAGCATCTTACACACTGCAAGGGTATTTAACGTACCCTCCCTTTCACATTATATCCCTTACATCAAAGTAACCTCTGTTTCCCGTCAAATATATATATATATAAGTAGTGAAAAGAAGGCATCCCAAGAAATAAAGTTGAAGTTGAATACGTTCTATGGGAAATGGAGCTTTATTGTGTAAATTTTCAACACCGGTTCTCCGGGTCGTCGTCAGACGCAGGCGGGTAGCAAATGTGGCACAAACAGTTGACATCGTAATCACGCGAAAAAATCGATACTGGCGTGAACATTGGCACCAGTGAGCGGCCGCTGTGTGTATCAGCCTGTCCTGATTGGTTCTCGTTTCTTCCATTTCTCCCTTGAGATGTCTGTACGTCGCATCCAACTCGATATGTCTGTTGATGCATGACTCATCTGAATGCATCGCCTCGAGGAACTCTCGACCTTTCTTGGAGGAACAGGCAGCGACAATCCGAGTTTTATCCCAAGCGAAGGTGTGCCCGGTGTCTAGAGTATGCATAGCTGTTTGGGACAGATGGTCCCGCCTCTTTACTGCCAACTGATGTTCATAGATGCGTGTAGAGGCGGATTTGCCTGTCTGACCACAATACATGGCATCACATGCTTCACACGGGATCTTGTAGATGACTTCTTTCTTATCCAAATAGTTGACCCTATCCTTAGGGTGGACAAGCTGGGTACGCAAAGTAGTTGTCGGTTTGTGCGCCACATGAATTTGGTGCTTCCTTAGGTGTCTTTCGACGAGGAACCAAGTAGTTCTAACGAGGCGCCAAAAATAAATACATGGCAAACCCTTCCTTACATCAAGAATGTGTCTGAACTCGTCATCAAAGTTGAGGAGGTGCTCGAAGTGCTAACACCAGCGATGGACCTTGGCCGAGTTGTCAGCAATAAAGACACCATTCACATGTTTGAGGCGTGCTCCATGGACGTCGCTATTTCAGACCAATATTTCTGCCGGCCATCTCTAGCTGAACGAACGAGTGCTGGCATGCAGGAAGAAGCCGCCAAGAAGGAGACACGATCGCGGGAACAAGAACTTTATTAGCCTGACATTTCGGCAACTGCGTACTGCAACACCTGGCCGGTCAGGCAATTATCACGCCACGCGCAGTATCTGCGATGCACTCGGAAGCTGCCAATTGTGACAGGCATATAGTGACCTAGCCACCAAATCCTATAAATACTGCTAAATCTGGGCAATCGCATACTCTTACCTGACTCCGTCTCTGATGATGTATTCGATTGAGAATCCGAAACTTCGGGCTCTTAAATCTCTTGTTCCAGTGAGCATGCCAATCTTCAAATACTCCAATTCATTTAATGGGAAGTTCAACCATTGGTAAGGATTGCTTATATGACCCCCTAGACCGGAAAGGATCACAGGTGTTTTTGAGTTGCTGTAAGAAAAAGACATCATACATCTGGCACAAAATGTGTGGAACAGAAAGCTCTCTATGTGTGATGTATTGTGCTCTGTATAAGCTTTTCTCTTAATTCGGAATCTTAATATATCTGATTTTTTCAAGAGATATGATGAACAAATGTTTAGTGTAGGGCTTGTCTTACCTTGCAGTCCATATATTTTTATAGTTTATCCAATATTTTTTCAGACGTTGTTCCTATTCTCACAAGCACTGTCATCGAATGCCAAAGGGTTGGCCTAAAGACTGCCAGTTTTACCTACGCTTCCATGCTTCTGCGTCCAGAATACAGGGAGAAGATTGACCAGAAGTACCGGAGGAAGTTTGAGGGCATCGTTCGGCGGCCGGAGAAGCAGACACCAGAAGAACTGGAGATCCTCCGTTCCTCCTCTCCTTGCCCCTTCTGCTCAGCGGACCTAGGCGAGTATGATCTGAACTGCGCATCCTGTCGTAACAATGTGTCCTATTGTGCCCTGACGGTGAGGTGATACTTTAACTTACACTAACTTGGGGCTCTCACCAATTTTCGTTCCATACGCGCGTAGACCCTTGTTCCAAAAGGGATCAGGTTGAGACATGAACTTGCTGCAGTGAAAACGAACTGTAAACAGGTTACCGATAAGCGAAGACATATAGGATTGCCTTCTCTGAAACATACACACTAGAAGTTGTTGTGGTCATTACTAAGAGGGAATCAGTGTTGGTTGACAGAGGGTTTTGGAACTCTGAATCCTGCGACTAGACGAGGAAGCGTTTACATGTTTCTGATGGGGAGCTGGAGATCCTCTACTAGTGTCCTTCATACACTGTGGCAACAACTATAGTTTTAACGGAAATTATGGTGGAGTTTGCAGTCCAATCAGATCGGATAAAGTAGACAACGAGAAGTGTGATAGATTGGCACTTACCGGTCTGGTGACGGAAATTCTTCGTCTCGTTGTGCCTTGGGTGGTGCACCACCTGGGGTTGGGTATGACTGGCTAACTATGGCTAGTAAGCTAGAAGTTGACATTCCAGTCTCCCTTGTCTTTGCCGGCAATATTCATTTGCCTATTATACTACTAGCCGCTGTGCAGCGGCTCGCTGGGCTCTAGACTGAGCCTCAAGGCAGAACGGAACTAGTGGGTTCTGAGCGTTCATCAACGAACATAATTCATAATCCTGGTCACAATTACCAGGACAACGGGTACGTGGATCAATGGTAGAGTATTGCACTCGATGAACGAAGGTCCAGAGTTCAGCTTTCAGGTGATCCACATCTGGTATTGTGTATGACCGGCTGATGACGGTTAATAAGCCAGAAATGTCCATTCCGGTCTCCATATCTTTGTTGGTACCACTTTATCTGCTGAAAAAACGAGAAGTTTCCATCATCAAAAGTCAGGGAGACATTGTCGGATAACCCTTACTGCGATTGGCAGAGTGCAGACAGCTCAAGAGGCGGCCGCGGCAAAAGTTCACCCAAGTCGACGAGGGGCGGTCGTTTGATTATCAGGCACGGCGTTAGGTGCGTGCGTGCACCTCAGTTTTGTCTACCACCCGCTGCCAATCTTTGAAAAGAAAAATATAGAGTGACGCCACGGTGTCGGCAAACCGAAGGTTGACTCACATTAACCGCAAACAATAAACTGGTCGAGAGGGTTCTGTCCCCGCCGCCACGAGGAGCAGACCGCCACACGCTCATCTAACTATCCCAAAATCCCCTGACCGTATTGGGCTCTTTGGTTGCATGTTTTGTTGGCACATGTCACTTCCGATCCATTTATGCATATAGGTAGAAAGAGATTACATTCAACGACAGAGAGGCTGCGATGGTCATTTCCGGCTTCTTATCCGTCAGCAACCGCGCTCACACAATCCCAGGTTTGCAGCAACCAAGCCTTAATTACACGTTATTTTTTCATAGGATGTTATTAAGTTCAACGATGTACCAATTGGGCCATGGGGTTATTTTCCCGTCATTTGCGATCGGGAATATTAACTATGTTTGAATTTGTTCACCAATCGAGGTAATGATACGTGCTCGTCCCGTTTTGCTATGGGGCTTGATCTAATGTCCCACAGGAAGCCGCACAGCGAATAGTATTGTAGGCAGAAGGAGATTATCCATACCGATCATGGATACTGGGATGACCATTTCTGGCTTATCCGACGTCGTCTACCAACCTTCCCGACCCCAGGTTTACAGGACCTGTATATCTGTGTTGCTCCTAATGCCCAACAGATAATTTCCTTGTTTTTTTGTTTAATTTTCCAGCCACAGATCCGTCTGTCTTAGTTATTCTGGTACCTTCTTTTAAATCGCATATTTTTTACTTTTGTCTTACAGGGCAAACACATCATCAAGACCGACCTAACGTTATGCCCTAACTGTGATTTTCCAATAATCTATTCGGAGTTGATGACGTGAGTTGAGATCACTGTCCAGACTTAAATGCGTTTTCTAAATATTAATCGAACATTACGTGGAATTCCACGTTGAATTGATATTAGAGGCCTAAAATGTCTGCTATCACCCTTAAATGCCTATATGGTAGTATGACAGGTCGGTCATTAACACTGATATTATGCCGAAGGACTTAAAGGAGGTTGACCAACTGCTCCCCACCATCACTCGATCAAGGTACGTTCGTTTGCTTATAGCGAGGAAACAATGTGCGGATCCCAGCAGGATCGACATGCCTCTTGTTTTTGCCGACACTTCTTGAGCTTGCGCGTGGTTGTGTTCCTGCCATTAAAGGCATCTGCGCACGTCATATGCGTGTTGGCCCCTCACTCTACGTAAGCCAGGCTTCACTGCAGTGCAAATTTCGGCAAAAACGTAATATGCGACCCAACTCAGGGAACAAAGGATAGGTCAGCGTGTAATACGTGCCAATAATACATGCCAGCGTAACCCTTACTCTATTCATTATGCACGTTAGGTTAGCATTCTTTGTCGGGTTAGTAGGGTCACACACTATTTCGTTGGCGGTAGGAGGACCGGAGGATGGGGTCAAATGGCATCTTTCCAACCGGCGAATCAGTAGGACGCCGCAGCAGTTTCAAAACGCATAAATTTAACTGTGGTAATGAAAGATCGTGCAAAGCTGGTCTCATTCTTACTCCCATCAAGGGTCCGTAGAAAGGTAGGTCAGGTCAGCTAGGCGGCCATTGGTGGGTGTGAGGTAAAGCCGCCGGATCTCGCAATCCGCACACCTGTCGGGGCAACTACCAATATTGTGATCCTACTAACCCGGCAATGAACGCTAAACTTAAAGGCAGCCATGGGTAGGGGTTACGATTAGGTTGGTGCTCTCCTTTTTTTCTTTTAGCCCCATCCAAAAAAGCCTATTACCACCGGTCCCATATTTTTCACTGACTTATTCTTTGTTCCCTGAGTTGGGTCACATAACGTTTTTGCCCAAATTTGATATGGCACACAGATGTATGCGCTCAAACTTCTTACGTTCTCTTTTCATAATTACTGGTGGGAATGCTCATTCCCACGATGAGTAATCTCACAGAAATGCAACTGCGCGCGCGTCCCCCTGCATGCCACGAAGGATGCTCGACAATGCTCCGCATTGACTGTGGCCACAGAGCTCTCGTCAGATCTGATCGATCCATGTCCGCGAGAATTTTGCTCAGCTCTTATCGATATTCCTCTTGAAGCTGATTGGACAGAATATAACTAAGCTGGACGGTGGGACTATAAATGCATGCAGCTTTTCATGTCACTTTTGCGTGAATGCACTTTCGCTAGCTGATCGTGTTCTTTTGCTCTACCGCGTTGGGGTTGGGACAACCGTCGATCAGGCATACCCTTCGTGTGACATCTAAGTACTAGGCCGGGTCATAAACATTTGACGTCACAGTTTCTCATTTACGATGGCTGACGAGTACGCTGAGCTGTGTCAGATGTTGCAGCAGCAGTTGAAGCTAATGGAGTCCCTCACCGTTAAGCTATCCAACTCATCCATGGGCCAATCGAGCGCCGCTGGTGGTTCACAATCCATCGATCACATTACCGGCAGCATTACTGAATTCCTGTATGACCCGCAGGCCCATATCACCTTTGATTCCTGGTACAAACGATACGAGGACTTGTGCTCTGTCGATCTGGCTGCCCAGGACGATGCATGGGATCTGCGACTCCTACTTCGCAAACTGGGCTCTGCCGAGCACGAACGCTATGCTAACTTTATCCTTCCCAATAATCCATGAGAAATCACTTTCGCGGACACTTTGAAGACGTTGTCGCAGATTTTGTGAACAATCGTCCTTGTTCAACACTCGATTCCACTGCCTGCAACTTTTCAAACGGGAAACTGACGATTTCATCCCGTATGTGGGCATTGTCAATCGCGAGTGTGAGCGTTTTCAGCTCGATTCTCTCGCAGAAGACCAGTTTAAATGCCTCATATTTATCTGCGGCCTCCAGTCCCCCAAGGATGCTGATATCCGGACACGTCCCCTATCCCAAGTGCAACAGAACAGCTCAGTCACATTCCAAGAGCTGGCTGCGGAGTGTCAACCGATGAGTAACCTCAAACTCGATTTTGATATGGTCAAAGGCGTTCACACTTCTTCCTCAGTCCACGCGGTTGCAGCAACCAAGCCACATCCCGTAATGCGGCCCAAGCAAGCACCCAAGGCGGAATCACCGCCATCTCCTTGTCGGCACTGTGGCGCGTGGCATTTCCATTAAGACTGCACATTCAGCCAACATCGGTGCCAAAGCTGTAATCAGGTGGGGCACCGTTATGGGTTCTGACAAACACCATCAACTGCTGGAAGCAGTTCTGCCCCCGCCACTTCCAACTACAAAGCGCCGTTTCTGTTCAAAACGTATGCCCAAACCCCAGTCCGTTGGCAATTCCCTGAGCCTGTTGGCCACTTTCCAGCTCAATGCGGCTGATCGCAGAAAGTTTGTTGATATTTTGCTCAATGGTACCGCAGTCGGCATACAGCTGGACATTGCTTTAAACATCACTATCATCTCTGAGAGACTTTTTTAGTCATTTAACAGCCCCATGATGCAGCAGACTTCTCAGTCCGCCACAAGCGTATGTGGTGGTCTCATCCGGCTAATGGGGCAACTGCAGTGCTATATCTCTTTTCGTGGCACAACCATCACTGCGATCTGCTACGTCAAACTTCTTGGTCTAGACTGAATTGAACAACTTGGCTTGATTGATATGCCACTCAGCGTTGTTTGCAGTCAAGTGCAGCTTCCTGTAGTGCCTGCAGACCCCATCAAGGACATTTTCCAACGGTTCGCTCCAGTGTTCCAAGACGGGCTGGGTCGTTGCACACACACTCACGCCTTGCTGCACCTGCGTCTCGGAAGTCAACCAGTCTTCCTGCCGAAGAGACCACTTCCCTATGCAGCCTTGCCTCTCGTCGATGCTGAACTTAAGCGTCTGGAGGAACTGGGAGTTCTGACACCTGTGTCCTTCTCCAGCTGGTCTGCTCCAATCGCTGTGGTTAAACAGCCAAATGGCTCGATCCGTATTTGTGCTGACTTTCCCACTGGTCTCAATGTTGCTCTGATGCTGAACTACTATCCACTGCCGGTCCCTGCTGATCTGCTCACACTGCAGAATGTTGGCACTTGCTTTGCCAAGTTAGACCTGGCCGTACTTGCAGCTCAAATTCGCTACAGAGTCGCGCGAATTGTTGACGACAATCACTCACCGTCGTCTGTTCCAATACACCAGGCTGCCCTTTGGTGTCAAGACCGCCCCGACTCCGGTTCAGCAAACGATGAACACAATTCTCTCCAGCATTCTGGATACGGTTAGGTACCTGGATGACATTATCATCATGGGTCGCTCCCCCTACTGAACTCCAAGACCGAGTGTGTGCAGTACACGAACGCGTGCATGAATATGGCTTTTACCTGAGGACTGACAAGTGCCAGTTCTTCCTCGAGTCAATCAAGTACCTCGGATCAATCTTTGACGCCACTGGTCGTCATCAAGATACCGAAAATATTCGCGTCATCCAACGAATGCCTGCACCCAAGGATTGATCATGATTTCGTTCGTTCCTTGGCTTAAACAACTTTTTTAGTGCCTTCCTACCGTCACTGCATGACTTACGAGCACCGCTTAACCGTCTGCTGCAGATGGATGCTCGCTCGTGCTGCTCCCCTGACTTTGAAAAGACATTTGTCCAACTGAAGTCGATACTGAGTTGCTCACGCACTATGACCCGACTCTGCCGATTATCGTTGCTGCGGACGCATCCAATCACGGAGATGGTGCTGTGATCTCGCAGACTTTTCCCGATGGGTCTGAAAAGGGAATCATGCACGCATGCGGCAAGTTAATTCCTGCGGAGAAGAACTATGGCCAAATCGAGAAAGAGGCATTAGCCATCACCTTCGCCGTCAATAAGTTCCACAAGCTGCTGTATGGTCGTCATTTCATGTTGACGGACCATAAACCGTTTCTGACAATCTTTGGTTCGAAGATGGGCAACTATTCTTCTTGGGTAAGATTTTGATATTCGCTGCTGCCGCACTACTGACTTCGGTTAGGCTGACGCCCTTTCCCGCCTCATATGCAATCAGCATGAATCTGAGGAAGACACCGTATTTACTTCCACTTCGATTGAAGACGGTGTGCGCCGTCAACTTTCAGGTGCCAACCGAGGCATACCTGATACAGCCGCAGACATCCGGCGCGCTACCGAACAGGATCACATTCTCCGTCAAGCTATCACCAGCGTGCAGACCAGATGGCCAACCACCGCTCTCTCTGGCGATCTTCCAGTTTTTTTCTGCGCTGAGCATCGCTATTGGCGGTTGATTCCTGCCTCATGATTGCGGACTGTGTGATAATTCCTTCTTCACTTTGGCCTACGTCAGTTTCATGCTGCTCATCTTGGTATCAGTCGAATGAAGTCCACTCGCAGTTTTGTCTACTGGCCGGGTATTGACAGCGACATCAACGATCTCGTTCGACGCTGTCCCCGTTGTCAGCAAGCTGCCAAGATGCCGTCTCGTCAACCCCTAGTGCCATGACAAACACCAGATAGGCCTTGGCCACGTGTGCAAGTCGATTTCGCTGGCCCACTTGATGGCGCATCATACCTTATCTTGTTCGGCGCCCACTCAAATTGGCTCCAGATTGCACCACTGAATCCGGCAATGACATCTGCTACTATTACTGTCCGACGACGCGTTTTCAGCCAACACGGTCTACCGGATATTTTTGTTTCGGATAATTGTTCCTAGTTTACCTCATCGGCGTTTGAGGATTTCTGCCGCCAGCACAACATCCAGCATCTTTGCTCTCCGCCCTACCTCCCACTCTCAGTCAAACGGACAGGCGGAGCGTTTTGTTGACATATTCAAGAGAGCTCTCTTGAAAGCTCGTGGGGAGAGGACCACGGATGAGATCATCCAGGCATTCCTGTTTTCTTACCGGACTACTCCGAACCCGGCGTCCTCCGGTGGTGTTTCTCCGGCCGAGGCCTTTATGGGGCTTATCATGTTCTTTCGCTCTTCTGCGTTGGTGTTGGGACAACCGTCGATTAAGCATACGCTTCGTGCATCATTTAAGTACCAGGCCGTGTCATAACAGTTACGTTGTCGAAATGCGTCATTTTATTGCTGCACTTCGCGTGATGTTTCGCTGATTGCTCACATTTATACGCATGTAAGCACTTTTATGGCACTAAGGCCGTCCTAAACGACGTCGACCGTGTGTTCCAAGTATTGCGCCCAGCCTCAGTAACTTGTGCGTAAACCAGTTTATATTGAGGTACACTTGACTAACATCTGCTTCACTCCCTCCTCCTTCACTTGCTCTGCTCCGATGGCGGCCTCGGTTGGAGTGGTTGAAAACGTTCAGTAGGCCATCTACATCTGCCACATGCAACTGGATCCTCGCTACAAAAGCGTTATTCGGACCTGAAACCAGTGGAAAGGTTGTGTAAATTCCTTCAGTTCTGCATTAAATCCAAAATACTTAACATGAGGACCGAATTATCTCGTCAGTGAGATATGCATGCAGGCAGTATCCGATTCGGTTTATCACCCAGCAAGCTAAAACAATGAATCATTATTAATCGGTGGCAGTCAATATATATATATATATATATATATATATATATATATATATATATATATATATCTGGCGAAATGGCTTTTCCGAAATTTGCGATCGCTCACCTCGGACGCGACCACGACGGTCTGTTCAGCGACTCAATTCCTGCAACAGCTCCAGGGAGTGCAAATTACTGCAGACGAGGTGATGGTGTCATTCGATGTCACCTCTCTCTTCACCGCGATCCCACAAGGCCTGGCAGTCGAAACGGTCAGCGAACTGCTCGAGAGCAGGTACAACGAGACGGCCGAGACGGTGAAAGGGAGACATCTCATCCAGCTCTTAAAATTCTGCCTGAAGACGTACTTCACTTTCGAAGGAACAACGTATGAGCAGGTCAAGGGGACGCCAATGGGATCGCCACTTTCGGGCTTCATCGCAGAGGCAGTTCTCCAAAAATTAGAGACCCTGGTTTTCGCAAATTACAAACCGAAATTCTGGACTCGGTATGTGGACGATACCTTTGTCATCATCGAGCGGGATATGGTCAAGGAATTTCATGACAGCCTGACTTCTATTTTCCCTGACATCCAGTTTACAATGGAGGTGGAAGTCAACAACCAGCTGCCATTCCTAGACGTTCTCGTCCATCGAAAACCCTGCGGGAACCTTAAAACGACGGCGTATAGGAAGGCCACCAGTACCCGCAAAATCCTGAGCTACCATAGCAAACATCCGTCATCGAACGCTATACAAAAGGGCTGAAACACACTGCAGCGAGCCAGGCGAAAGAAAGGCAGAACTTCGATACCTCCAACGCCTCTTCATGGCCAACGGGTATCCCCGCAACTTCATCGAACGAAGCAGACAGTGCAGGCAAATCCGACGGCCAGCGACCGAACAGCCAAAGATATGGCGAGCGTTGCCATACATTGACGGTGTTTCGGAGGCGGTCTCCCGTCTCCTAAGACCGATGGGGATCGGCATCGCCCACCGGCCGGAGTCAACCATTCGACATCTGGTTATGAGGCCTAAGGCCCCCCTGCCCCGAGGTGAAACCACAAACGTCATCTACCGGGTTCAATGCAATTCCTGCGCAGTCAACTACATTGGAGAAACCGGGAAACGTCTACAAACCCGGGTCGGAGAACACATGAGGGCGGTAAGAAGAATGGACCCGCTGTCTTTGGTGGCGGACCATTGCGCAGACTCTGGACACACGTTCGCCTTCCAGAATGCTGAAATTCTTGGTCGGGGAAGTGACCGCGTGGCAAGGGAAACCATCGAGGCTTGGCACACGGGAACAACCTCCATCAATCGTTGTGTGACGCTTCCTACGGCCTACCAAGCCCTCCGGACGCAGCTCAATGATCTAAAGAGCCAACGTGAACATGGGCCTAACGTGCATCCGAACATGGGTGAGTCCATGGCAGACACGCACGCAATCGCAACACAACCCAGACCCGACGAAGGAACAGTTATCGCCTCGGCCAGCTCAACCACTTATCCGGCAGGTGCGAATACACACGGAGGTGCGATCGCAACCAAGATTAACAGCCTGGGGCGGCAGCTTCGGTCGATGAGGGTACTGACGACTACTGCCAACGTGCGAACTCCGGCCCCCGACCAGATTGAGAACAAGCCATCACCCGCCCTCCCCCAGTCAACCACGGACTCAGTGAACAGGCAAAGGATGATCGCCAAGAATGAAACACCACCATGCTCATCAAGCAGCAAGATGACTGAGAATCTCCACCCCCAACCCGGCCCCTCCTCTACGCAAATCCAAAAACCTTAGTAATCCCGTATTAGCCGAAATGTTACCACCTATAAATACTGTGAGGCGCGGTACAATATTTACCTCCGACGATGAAATCTTGTTTGATTTTGAAACGTCAGGACAATAAAACCATGGTTCCCGTGATCGCCTCTTCTTCTCATATATATATATATATATATATAGCTGATGGCCACCAATAAAAGTCATCGATTACTTCGTGTTGTTTTTCGGTTGCTTGTTGCGCACTACATTGCCCGTAGTGCGTGTGACAATGATTTTCAGCTGTTGTTACCGGGAGGGATTGTTCGTCCATGCGATGATGTCCTCAGCATTCTGTGATGACCTGAGTCGGTAGGTATGGGCCTGTCACTTAAGCTCTTGAATTTAATCAGCAGACCTTAAAGGTGCTGCTTTGGAAAGGTAACTTGCAAATTCTGTAATTAAACATAATGGGTGTCGGGGCCTACAATCCCTGGAAAACATGTTCAAGTTTCACGCTGACGAAGAATGCGGTTGGCCGAGACTGTAAGCCTGCCCACTTACGTCTTTTTCCCCCTTTCTCTTTCAAGGTTTCTGGAAGGTCATCCAGATCTCACCTGCCCCATGTGCTCTGTGAGGCTGACTCGCGATTCCATTCGCAGACTCACCGATGCGATGAGCATCTTGTTAGCCTGGAACGCCGAGGGCGTGAACGAGTCTCAAACTAATGAGCAGACTGATTCTCCTGTCGCCGGCGCCCCTGCGGAACCGAGCACTACCAATTCTGATGTTATTTCGCGGACTCCCATGCGTTGAGAAGCTATTGGATCGCCGCCTAGTATGCGTTTGCCAAAACAGTTTCTTGTTTTTGTTACTCACCTTTTGTCACTTCTCGCAGTTATCTGTACGCCACCAACCTTTCCCATGCATGTTATTATTCAACTACTGTATTTTACTATGGTTATAACTCCCTGCTGTCGCTCAATGCTAGTGGAATAAGCATATTTGACGTGAAGCGATTAAATGATACTAGTAATGACGAGTTGAAAATAACATGATATTTTATGATCTGCAACCGCCGTATTGTCAGTTTTTTCAGTTTATTTTCAGTTTATTTGGTGAGGATAATAGGCAATGCCTTTGAACTGAAATAAACTGAACTCGTATGTACCATTTCAAAGGTCCAATGATAAAGGTAGTGCAACAAAGTAGTATAAACTAACGTACTTCTTATCGTCTATCCAACAAGCACTATAAAACGGGGAAGGTGGGCTAAAGACCGCCACCAGATAAGGGGATCTAACTGTTGTGTTTTGTAGAAGACCAAACTGCCTTGATAACCACCTCATGGGGAGGGTGGAGCTGGGGGCTACCACCAGGAAGGGGATCGACTCTGAACGAACTCTGCTGGGACACTTCACTCCATCTTCATGGGCCTCAGTCACCGCGCTAACATATTAAAACAAAGACCCAAGTTCAGTCCTGAGGGGCCGTTACGGTCAAGTCCAAATCTGCTTCTGTGATCATAGGTCGGTTTTTACCCCTATAAGTGTCGCCTCTCCTTGTTACTGCTGCTATATCTTACGCTGAATTCTTGCAGGAGTTTGAAAACTCAGAATAAGAAAAAAATGGTTCCGGTGCTTGAACAGACTTCGTATTTCCTCATGCAGTCTCCTAAGATTCGAACCTTCACATTCATTGATGAATAATTAACATATTTGTCCGCTGTCTGTGAGGCCTGCCATCGTACCGTCTTGCAGTTGTTTTTTGCCTAGCACAGACACCAGCACTTGCACCATCCTTTTCCAGTTTCAATGCACGGGAGCAGGGGTTTTTATTAAGTTATGTGGGATTCTTTAGATGCTGCTTATCTTTTGGCACATTTCATGCAACTGACATGCTGCGATCACGCTCATTTTCAAACGATTCTCTCGGAAGTAATATCGGAGTCTCGGAGCGAATTTTTTCATCTGGACATACAATAAAACTATCGTGCAATAGATGAATACCGAGAAAACAAATAACACGGTTATTGGCTCGGGTTTGTCGGCTGCTCTTCCGTTTTTAACGGTGGTTCTGCAGTTCCCAGAGTTTATGTTGTTGTTGACACCTTTATCAGGGGAATTTCAAATCGTTTGCTTCTTTGCAAACATTCGTATGGACTCTTTTAATTTGGTTCTCCTTGGACTGTAAGCACGGAAGTTCTTCATAACTGCCAGCAAACCCGCACCACTGAGGTTAACCTCCAGATCTGAGGACTTCCATGGCACGGGTATAAATAGCATCCTTCTGTCTCATACGTTTTCATGCCATGTAGACATTTACTAGGAACTGCAATAAGTTAAGACTGACGTTCTTATTACAGGCAAGATTCTGCCTGCGTTCGGCGTGATCCAGTACTGCAATATTAAGTTTTGTTTAACTGACTTGCGAAAGACTCGGCGGCCTCAGTGGAATTCGAACCCACGCCAACAAGGGGAAGGTTTTAGTACAGCCAACGCTCTAGTCAACTGAGCTACGAGGCCCCACCTGGAGCCGCGAGTTTAATCACACTTGGGTCAAGTTACCCACCCAGCCTACTGCAATGTATTGACCCCACCAGTTTGGATACAGTAAGCTGACTGCCCAAGCAGAATTTCGTAAGCAATCAATCTAGGATCCACCAGATGACTACCAGATAAAATGAATTAGTGGAGGATTTTGGCAGATTTTATAATTCATTTGACGCCAGTGGTTGTGGTGGACTGTTGGCTGTACTTAAGTCTTTCCCTTGCTAGCGTGTGTTCCAATCCTACCGATGCCACCCAGTTTGTCATGATTGGGTCAAATAAATTATTAAAATCAGCCACGAAACTCAGCGTTTTCTGTTGCGGTTGTATTCAGGGTTGGGTTTACAAGGTGAAATGGCGGCGATGAAACAAGAATTTGGACCATGCACGACCTTTGTCACGGCACTCTCATCTCCTAGCAATCACGCAGTACATTTGTTGTTATTGTCCTGAGTGAGGACACGGCCGCGTAGCTTTTGTGCAGTCAGAGCAGGTGTAAGTTCTTATTTAGTAATGAATAAACACTCCCTCATAAGTAGTGTGGTTTCTGTCTACTTGCACGTGGAAGGTTTTGACTCAAGTGGGAGGATGATAAGCAGCCCCTCAGTGAACTTGCCCCTCACAACCTCAAGAATTGCAATCGGCAGCGCGTAGACAGTGATGATAGAGTTAAATTAATTCCTGCAAAACTGAAGCCCTATCCTTATGAGACTGTTAGTGATGTCCTACAGGATGGAAGCACGTCATTTTTTTATGATGAGGAAAACTCCGGCCATTCGTTGATTCAGAAGAAGGTGCAGTTGGCTCTTTATTTATACACGTGCCTTTGCTCAGAGAAATAGGTTTCGCTGAGGTTAGCAGCTTCCGCCTCCATATCAAAACATTTCGTGGGCAAAGGGATCTGCTCGCCTTTCTGGTTGGTTTTGCAGTAAGTATTCTCGCACAGAACTATAATTTCTGGTTGCTAGAAACGCTTACGTAAGAGGTAGTGGTAAACAAGACTTGCGCGTGGAAATATAGGGGACAGGACTTGCGCAGCTTTATCCCCACTCTCCTCCCAGTCTCATCGTGGTCCAGTAGGAAGCTTATGGCAGGGCAAGGGGAAATCGCACCGGAAACGGTGGTTCGGTCGACATAAGCTTCAGCTACGCGAGCCATAGTACGACTGGTTCCACCCTACTCCACAAATCAGAGTAGATATTATTAATAGTATGAAGAACAGACATTAAGATTTGCCACTGAATTTGTCAGGACTCAATTCCTGTAGATGTCTGCAATCGCCTATGGGGTGCACCTGGGCTTCGGTAACTCTAAAGCGAGTGTGGTCCAGTCTTAATAGGCGATGAAAGCAGGAAGTTCTCAAGAAACGTATCGGACGCCTGGCTTTCTCGTCCACTCAGTAGCTTCCAATGAAAATCGTCGGATGGTAGGCGTCATTCGGAAATGCACACAACGGGCACGAGCTGACAGAGGACCTGTCGCAGCGGAAACGAATAAAAACTTCAAGGTTAATAGCGTGGTTAATTATGCTGCAGTGGATGCGTAGCGATCAGAAAAATGATCGTCACACAGGCGTTCATCCGGTTGTAGCCGTTTGACGGAGGCTCAGATGGCTGAAGAAAATATGAAAAAGCTAAAAGCAGCTGTCGTTGAAATTATGCGCATCCAAATTTATCTACCTCGTTATGATCATGTCGGTCTATGGGTGGAAAACACTCACGGTCACAGTATTGGCGATGAAACCAAGATCAAAAAATCCATAGTCTGCGTTAGCAGCGCCCAGGAATCATACTGAAAAGGAAAATTAGGTTATGGTTCAACAGTGGTAGAATGCGGAACGTGTTTAACTAAGATATTGGGCCAAACGCAGCCAATCCAGTCTCAGAATCCGATACCATTAGAATAGAGAAACAGGGGGCGTCAGCAGATGTTTTCATCTGTTAAGCGCAGTCTTAGAAAACACGCACATCAGCAATCCTTCAACAGATTGCGCCAATCAGAAAAAGAGTGAGAGAGAGAGAGAGAGAGAGAGAGAGAGAGAGAGAGAGAGAGAGAGAGAGAGAGAGAGAGAGAGAGAGAGAGAACTGCAATGTCAATATCGGCAATACAGGTTCAATAAATCACTGACTGTCACAGGATTGGCTGATCTCGCCAATACACATGTCGAATGACTTGTGCACTGCTGCGGCGTCAATACTAGTTGCAGACAGAATACATGCAAGGTACATTGGCACCATGCATCAGCCAACGACTTCAGCTGAAGGAGTTTGTAAGGGACGTCACATAAAACAAATTTTTACCAATCTACGATGTATCATAAAAGAGGAACGTGGGTGGTACATCATCAGAAAAGGCCAAAGCCGGTAAACATACGACTAGTCGCCGTGCGGTTGCTGGAGTGCGGCTCGAGAGTGAGCCTTAAGGCCGTTCGGGACGAGTGAGTTCCGTTTGCAATCGGTGAGCGTTCATCAACGAATGCAAATATACACCATCGTTTAGACATAACGAGAAGAGAGATGACAATAGGACAGTGGACGACCACCATATATGGGAATCTACTTACGTCAGCGCAAAGAATATTCTCATTGAAACGGTTCGTGCCTATCTATAAATAAATATTTCAGAAACGTGTACAGAACAGAAAAGGTTAGGACCTCACTTCTTCAGTGGTGGGTGCAACGAAGCCTCCCTAGCAGGAACCTAATTCTCCAGTTCCTGAATAGTGCTATTCTTTAATTGTTTTATAAAGTGACAACCAAGGTACGCTAAAAAACGCGTTAGTATAAGAAAAGTTGATAAAGATTGACTATGTAAGTTAATTGAGAAACGCGAGTGCAAGGATTCCCGTAGTTCAAGCAGGATGCTAATACAAGCTCCATTGGCAGCGCAAATGGCCGCGGCAATTAGGATAATCTGCTGACGGAATAAGTAATCATTTCTGCCACATGAGGTACCAGAACAGACGGCATGATTTAAACGATGTGAAATAGGGGTTGTGTAAACAGGTGGAAAAAGGTAATTCAAGGGTAGTTATCAAAGAAGGCCGTATTGGGAAAGACAGTATGTGACAGGTAAAACTTATCCTCAATCCTTATTTTTAATCAAACCTAACCTTAAACCTAACTTTAACACCACTCCTAAAGCTGGCCGAAAAACTCCGATGCCTACTATAAATCCTAGCTCCTACACTAAATCGTAATCATAAGTGTCATTCCACGGATATACTTTAAAACCTAAAAACGTTAGGGCTTCATACAAAAGCATTACTGGAAATTGACCTTAGTTGTACACTTTTACATGATTCAATATTTCAGCTTCGTTGGCCTTTGCGTCCAAACCCATCGAGAGTTCGACCATCGAATTTGGTGATGTTCACCGTATTCACCACAGGATGGTGGTGCAGGGACGATGACTTGTTCTTTGGTTAGTTTTGAGTGATAGTAGTAGTAGTGATGCAGCTATTGCACTCTCTTCCCTTACCCACCCTTTCCCGGTGTCAAGAAGACCGGAGGTCGGGTCAGGCGCATGTGGCTAGCTCGGCCGGAGACCAGGCAGCCACACCTGATGCAACTGGCAAGAGTGGCTGGTGCGGCGTGAGCCTGCAACTACGCGTGGCCCCAACACCCCTATGTTCGGCATTTGTTATGGGAACTCAACACGGATAACGCCTGTCAAGCCCTGGTTTGACCCACGTGCTGGTCCAGTGCATCTACCACGCGGCCTATTTAGGCGGCACCCAACACTATCATTAGTTGTTTAACACACACACACCCACCCACTTAACTAATTTACGTGCATGTCACGGGTACGGCGCTCACTCTGTGGGGTGCGCGGTCGACGGTGGAACCATCGGCTTCGGTAACATTTATTTATGTTTACCTAGCAGACACCGAATAAGATTTCCGAAAGAAGTTTAGTGACCCCTTATCTTTGCACATGAATCGTCTCCTATCAGTAATTTATTCGCTTACGCTGGCTTCAGCTTCGCCCAATACGCAACCATCGAAAGTTACTTTCGGTGCTGCCAGGCAAAGGCACAGACAAGAGGAAGAGCTTACCTGTAGCTTTGACATATACACACACTAGGGTTCCCTGTGCACAACCTTATGCATACAGATCGGTGGTCAGAAAGTGGTCTATGAAGCCCGTGGATTCCAACCTTCAGTTCTTGCTTTTACGGAAGATTCAGAAATCAGAGTGGATAAGTAATGACATTTGCTTGAAGATTTAGCAGCTAGGCTAGGCGACTGAATAAAATCGAATCCCAGGCCATAACTACAACACCAACGAGCAAAGAATACAACACACGGGCCTCACTGTCCAATTGCTTCGTTGTCGGAATTTCCGCTTTGAGAAGCTCAATCCAGATTCAGTAATCTCCCAATGTAATCATGGGTCATGGTGAAGGGAACGCTCCTTGACACTTCAACTAAAAATAGCCAGATGGTAACGGTCCTGATTTTGACCAGAAGCCCTGTACGCGAACTTAAGCTGCGTGAAAGTTCATGGCCTGAGCTTGTCAGCAAGTATTTAGGTACTTGTTTTTGATCATTATTCGAATTAAACATAAAAATCGCGTAAATAAACTGAATGGCCGATTTCTGGTTCTCTTCACAGCAGGTTGTCCATGTCAGGTTGGAGGCATGTTTGGGGTTTTGTTGACTATGAACTGTAATATCTGTGATATGGAGTGATCTGACGTGTACACAAAGAACCAGGAAGAATGAAAATATAGTTTGGCGTTGACAAAGGTCTCGCATAAATAGTAGTCTAGTGGGGAGTAGAGATAAATGTCTATAAAATGTCTGAAGATGAAGTGGAAGGGCCGGAATATGTGGAGAACCAGTATTAGACATCGGAATACATTTCAGCTGTCCCTTTTACACGCGTGAAACGGGCTTTCCGTCAGCTCTAAACAACCAGGGGAAATCGGACATACTGAAAGACAAGGTCTAATTCCACGAAGAAACTAGGACGGTGTGCACGTCTGAACAGGTCTCCGATACCTTGGATTCTGCATGTCTTCACAGACCGTAATGTCCTTAGCTAAAACAGAAACAAAATTACCGAACGTTTAACAGCTTTTAAAAATTATTCTATCGAACACTAGAGTGGTAACTATGAAAAGATGTAAGGGAAAACGCGTCAACTCACCAATCGATGGGCTCAGATGCCATTCAACATCATTCGGAGCACAGGGGCAGACTGGATCTACGACGACCAATTTTGTGTTTGTCTCTGGGATCGGAGTCGCAGACCAAGATCGAGTACAACTCTCTGAACAGTTGAAGACACCAGAGGTCACTGGCCTCACTGGAACTTCTGGTGGGAGAGGAAGCTCGTCAAAATATTCAGTTTCGTTTCCAGCAATAGGAATTTCAGCAGCATCTTGCATCAAATTTTCCATCAGCATGCTTGTGAAGGCATTAGAGGAAGCCCTTGACGAGGTGACGAAATTGCTCCGTCAGTAGCATAGTAACGATAACTTGACTTAATGCATGACATATAGTCACCTCTTCCAGCGTGGCCTGCGGCTCCTAAAATATAAGAAAAAAGGAGATTTGTGGACTGTTTTAAAGTCATCTTTTGAAAAAGAGATTTATGATAAGGTACTTCCTGAAGCACAAATTGAGCTACGAGGCTAAACAACATCCTACAATCAACAAAGGAGACACAACCGGTGAGTCTTAGGCACACGCTTGCATTCCAGAATGCTCAAATCCTGGGTTGAGGAAATGATCGCGCAGCCAGGGAAAGAATCGAGGCCTGGCACACAGAGACAACCTCCGTCAACCGTTGTGTAGCCCATTCGACAGCCTATTCAACCCTCCGGATGCAGCTCAACGAAAGAAAGAGTAAGGACAAATTTAGGCCAAACGGGAAGCCAAATACGAGAGAACCCACGAGGGGCATGCACATAGCTACACCCAAATCAGGACCCGACGAAGGCGCAGTCATCAATACTGCCGCATCAAACAGATTTGGGGCGAAGTCAGACGTCTCCGGATATCCAAGTAATTTCTAACGTTATTTATTATCCTAGATAGAAACGTATAATTTGCGTGCGTTGTGCGTTGTTAACCGCTCAAATGAGGTATCAGAATGAACCATTGTGCCCCTTCTCAACATAAATGTTTTCTGTAGAGTTTCGCACTCCCGCTCCTGCTCAATTTGCCAATCAGACAGAAGTTCAAAGTCCTAAGAAATTAAAAAAATATTTTATTTTGTTAAATGGATTCCTATAAGTAAAATTATCTCAAGTATACTCTCTTTCTCTTTATAATTCAAAAGGTTTGCGCATTTGAAAATAAAAAAGGGCTAGTCTCATCTTCTTTCAGGCTTATCTGAACATTTTTAGGACTTCAAGCTCTCCGAAATATCGATTCTGAACGCTAAAGCTGACACAAACGGATTGCATTTTAATCATTTATTTAAGTTATTCGTACATAAAATATAGACTGAAAGAGCCTAGAGGCCAGGCCTCCGACTGCCTTTTTGGTATCTTAGTGCAAACATCACATCCTATTCTCCAGCAGGATAATACTTTATATTTTATGTCCTGGCTGCTATAGATTGCATAGCTTTTTCAGATGAGAAAATGCTAATTTATGTTCTATTTCGACACTAACTAGTTCAAACTACTTAGAAGTATACGTGTTTTTGTGGCCCGCCCTAAATGATAGTGCAATTTATCACGAGGACGTCAGTTTTGAACAGTTGCTTTGCTGCTGTTCGTGGTTCTCGAATTGCCCAGAGACTTTCAATCTGCATTTAAATGCGATATGTTTCCTCCTAAAACACTGAAGAGTTTAAAACGCGCACTTAGCGTTTGCGCATAAGGTATGCCAATTAAACAAATCAAAGCATTTTCCAGAATAATTTCTCTCAAACCAAATTTTGGATAGAAAATAATAAAATTAGCTTACCGAGAACGAACTGGCCCAGTGCGATGCAAACCCTTGAAAGAGAAAATAAGATAATTTGAGTAATTATGGAGGAGTGGGTGAATTGTCTTTCAGATTATAAATTCCTCGAGAAATTGCAAATGCATAAAATAAAGATTTTAATAAGCACAAAGACCTGAACATTCCAGGCTCATTTTTTCGATTCGAAGAGGTGGAAACAGAACCTTGAAAGGAATGACACAAGGAACAGTTGGATATGGGGCTGCCGGATGTCAAGTGGCGTGAGACAGTGTTAGCCGCCGAGCATCGAAATGTGCGAAACTGGAAGGTCCACTAAGGCGGTTGCCATAACTGTCATGTCTAAGGACCGGTTCCAATTATCTTTAAGGAGGACAATCGGTCCTTTTTCCATATTAAGCATTCATGTGATGTCTTAATTCGGTTAATCTTTTCAGCAAGAGAGCGAGTTTTTCAATTCAAGCCGTTACTGTTTTTCGCCTCCATTCACAAGTGAATTTTTTTACATGCATATGAGCTGGCCCATTTTTCTCACTACATACTGCTATTTACCATTCTTTGTTTATATAAATTACGATAAGATGGTCATTTGCAAACGATGCCTGTGCAGTTCTGAAGAGAAGCTGGCTCAATTTTGCAACTCATTCACGGACGACCGTCCATGATGCCAACAGTTGCAGCTTTTGGTTACTAAATACTTCTGTTTTCTCCCGGTGCTCTCTTTTGCGTAGCAATTTTATCAATAGTGAATGGAGGCCTTCTGCTGAAAATTTTGAAATGATACTTTCAAAATTAAGTGTATCGCTCTTTCCTCTTCAGTCGTTAGATTCACATGGCCTATGATCGTATGAATCGACTCAAAAAGTAATATTGGGGAAACGGTTTAAGGAGTACGGAAAGCGAAGAGAGGGCAGTTAAATCACTCCCGCGTCAAAACTTCGAGTACACTAACCGAATTTTCAGTGGAAGATAGAGGAAAGATATTACCCAAAATATTTTACAACAAAAACAATTATGCGTAAGTGTACTCTTGTTGAAAGCCATACGTACGACAAATTAAAAGGGCATTATTTATGGCTCTCTCGAGCAGCCGTCTTCCCCATGCTGTAAATCGAACGCCCTTATGCAACAGCAGACACATCGGGCAGACTTTGTAACAAAAAGTTGGGCAGCAGAACAAGAGGCAAAGGAAACTGATGGGAAACAAAATCCAGTACAGAGGTGAATAAAGAATAACAAATGCGAACACATCCAGTGAAGCTATAGATAAAGTCAGACACGCAGTTTGACTGAAGGTAGGGGTCGCTCCTACTTAACTGTGCAAAAATCCCACCACCACCATAGTCTTCATCCTCAACCCCTGAAATTCGGACCGTCGATTTCAATTATATCCACCGTTTGCTCCACAAAATGGTGGTGCAGTGACGGTGACTTGCGTGTGGCTTAGATTTAAGTCATAGTATACTCTCGCTGCATCTACTTCACTCTCTCTTTCCTTACCCGTCTGTGCCCCGTGTCAAGACAGATTCAAGAAGACCGGAGCAACCCCTGAAGTTGGCGCCTTGTCTGACTCAGATTTAACGAAGTGGGAGTGTCATAAAGGCCACAGGTGGCTGGTGCGGTGTGAGCCTGCGCCTACGTGTGCAACTACGCCATCCATGTTCGGCATTTGTTATGGGCACTCAACCTGAATAACACCTGCCGTGCCCTGATCTAGCCTCCATGTTGGTCCAACGCATCTACCACGCGGCCAGTTTAGGGGGCACATCATCATCGTCGTCGTAATCGTCATCATCATCATCACAAAAAACAACAAAACTAAGAATCAGAAAGGCAAACTGTTTTCTTTTTGGAAACATAACCCTTTAAGAGGGGATACTATCAGACTGACGTATGTTTAGACGACCGCATGAGCCCATAGCTCAGATGTACGAACACAACATAGCCATTCAGTTAAGACAGATTGGCTGGGGTACAACTGACCAGCGACTACACATAAGGCAATGCTCAACTGGTTTTCTCTTATATGCACTTGTAACCTTTTTAAATGAAAGATGCTGGCTAGCACTATCAAGAATTTGATAGAACTTTCAAAACTATAAAAAAAAACACGGTAAGACACGGGATAAGTGATGCAGTTTGTTTGGCGGTAAATTCCAAGAAGGCTACATGTCCTCGTATCCATATTTAACCCTTTTCCTAAATTTTAACGTGACCATAACCTTAACCCTAAACATTGTTGTTTAGCGCCAGCTAACCTGTATTACGGGGGGTTCCTATTCCAACGTCTTGATAAAAAATCATAATAATGTTGAAAGCAAAAAGCTTGAAATAGTTAAGGGCCTACCTGATCAGTTTAAAAAGCACTTTGAAACAATCCACCAAGAAATCCAGCCAGATTTGAGGGCTAAATGTACGTTGAAGTCCTCTCAAGAGACTCTGAAGGTCAAAAATAACGAAGAAGGTATGGTGAGCAATGAGTACTTAACATTCTATAGGCAGGACTAACAGCAAGACCAATTTAACTCCGCCAAGCTCGAAAAAGGAGTTGGATGTAAAAGACATCAGCGCTAGTACACTGTAGGCACTTTTGGTTTAGTATTTTCTTTAAACTGTTTAAGTATCAATTTGGCATTATTAATGTTTTAAAGACATTTTAATAATTATTCATTCCTGTCTGGATAAAATCCAATCTATTTGATTAGTATTAACAAAGAGTTTTCTAGGCTGTAGTCTCAGTAAAAGCATCACGCAGGAGGTTGGCGCATCTTTTCCCCTGCGATGTTGGCTATATGCGATTTCCAGGGGGACTGTACATACTTTTCGAGCTGGTCTCACGTGCATAATTTACATATTGGTATCGTCAGCAGATTTCCTTTTTCATGCACGGAAGTGCTTTGGTAGGTAACCTTTTCAGGTTTTTAGAGGCTGACAGATAAGTTGAGCAGGTAGTAGAGTGTAGCTGGCTAAACAGGCATCTAAATAGCCCCAGTAGCGTACTCGTCTAAAGGCATGTGTAAAAATACCACACTGACTAATGGGATAGACGACGGACAAACAATAGGGGCTAAAGAAGACTTACTGGCATAAGGCGTGTACCCGGTGAGGTGCAGTTACGATCCGCCAACTCCGTCGTGTCGCAAACTGACTGATAGTCATAGTACTTCACTCTAAAATATGGGGAATAATGGGCAAAAAGGTCAGGAAAATTATTTTCCCCTCATTAGAAATTCAAAATTTCCTAGTTAAAACGTAGTCTGATATAAACTATTCGTCATTCAGCATGTGGCCTGACAAATAGCGTCCTCTTACATCTCCGGCCTTGTTGAATCTGTCTTGACACCAGGCTTAGATAGGGAAGTGGAAGAGAGAGTGAGGTAAATGTGGCAAAAGTCTACTCACTATAATCTAGCGCAAGTCACCGCCCCTGCACCACCTTGCTGTTGTGCATACGGTGGACATCCTCGAAAACGACAGTCTACCTAGTGGCCTGACACATTAAATATGCACAAATCACATAAATTAACCTGTTTCAAGAATGAGAACTGATGTTATCTTGCATCTTAGAACTTACTGATTGTGTGATATGATCCGATAAACAGTTTTAACATTACAATCTCTCAGTTTGCGAATTTTTTTATAATTCATTCTCTAAAACTATTGACTACGAGGCAAATGGTTGCTGATTGCTTATATTTTTAGATATCGCTCACTAAGGACTGCGCGGATAGATTCCAAATGTCAACTTTAATCCATTGATATGGTCGGGGAGAGAAACAAACATGCGTATGGAATAACCAAATAGTATTTACGAAAGGAATTGAGCGTTTAAGAGTCTCCGTCATTTTCAGTGAGGAAGAATAAGAGTTCAACTTTGTTTGAACTCAAAAATAATGACAAAGCGGAGAAATATGGTGCTGATCTGTCTAAGGAGTATCATACCCAAAATCATATAAAAATTTCCTATAAGCGCATTATTTGACTTCGCATCATGGGAAAAATAAATTATCGAGATTCCCGTGGAGATTCGACAAGCTTCTGAAAAAAGGCAACAGACAGCACTTATTTCACTATCAGGATCAAAGCGTGGAGGCCACATTCTAACCTCCAGCTTCGTGAAAATACTCAATTGTAGTCTAACTCGTCTTTCCATCAGCACTGTCTCGGAGAGAGCGCAGTAACGATTTGCGCGTGGATCTTTTTCTAGTGTAACAGGCTTAGGCGGCATCTATGTCACCTCTTGTCCCAAACCCACTATGCTGTTATGCTTAGTGATCGACGTGTGCGCCAAGTATGACATGCTAAACTAATAAGTATGCGGTTGCAACGCACGTGTTGGTCCCTACTCAATATGAAATAAAGCTTCAAAGAAAGGGTCTCGAGTGAAAGTGTCAACAGGCAAAAAATGGCTCAAACAAACGTAGGACGAACTGGGTCAAGTATTTCAGTTGCATCTCCCAAAGATCTATGGAAAAGCGGAATGCAGACGAGAACATTGGGCTCGATCTACTGGCTGATTAGTTCACGATAAGTTCAAAGATGAAGGACTATGAATTAGGCTAAATAACGGGCCGGATTTATGGCAAATTAGAGATATTATACAATTCCAGCACATGATGATTCAAATCGGTGAAGAATAACCAAATTACGGAATCAGTATATGTGTCTAGATTTGTTCAGAACATATGACAACCAGGCATAATCGGGGGACCGGTTGTTCAAGGTCGATGTGGGCAGGCTGTTTTAGGGCTGGGCGAGCCTTGCTAAGTTTTTCCATTCCTTTAGACCACATTTTCATGAACATTGTCCGGGATAAAAGGGTTAGTTATACAATTTGCGTAGGCCAGGCCTTTGGCCGGTTGCAACACTCAGTTAGGATTCACGCTGTCTTCGTCTGAATACGAACCCAGAGATGTACGGAGCTGCCATCGTCACAATTCTCCTGTACGACGCGGATGCATGGACAGTTTACGAGAATCGGGCAAGTAAACTACATCACTTTCCCCCTCAACACCTACTAACATGGCAATACTACGTTCAGCGAACGCACTATACTGATCGTACATCGTCGGATACACTGTCCAACCCCTTAATTCGCGCCTATAGCTTCGCCATCCCCAAGACCGTCTCGGAATTGAACCCATCCATCCTGCCACAATCAAAATAACTTACTTTAGCGGAAACCTATTTCAACCTTTTTCCCCATTGCGGCCGCATCTGTAAATCATACACCGGCCTTGTCGGTCACTTACGAATGCACTGTACATCACACGCGCATCACACGCGCCTGTCATCTGTTTAGCCAAGTCATGTGTGTCACGCGTAGACCGTCTGTTTAGCTTTGCAAGCAACAGCTTCCGCGCCAATCTCCAGTCATTTTGACATTATCTATTTATCAAAGAAATTTGGGTTGAGGAAATTGAGAGTACGACAGATTTTGCACACGCTTGCCTCGCTATAATATAATTCATGTGCAAGCCGCCGGTGGTGTATCCACCGGTTAACTTCTTCGCTTGCGATAGTTGCAATATAATCATCCAATTCGCACAGTAGATTGGTCAAATTTTAAGGCATGGAAGATAATTTTTTTCAAAATAGAATAAGACAACAAGACTCTAACGAATTAAAAGCAGGTTTGTTAGCATCTCTTTGTGGTCATAGTGTTCATTTAATATAAATATGCTTGAAATCGGTAAAAAAGACAAATAATTAAAGTTTTGCTTCAAAATATACCTGCTGTAAACCATATTGTCCAGCAGTTCTTGCATCAGCCATGGATCAGCGGAGCCGAGAAAATGACCAACCTTGGAAAACAAATAAGGGTTCACTTGCATAATTCGAAAGCTTGACAATTATTTCTGTCATGATAAGAAGGCATCTAAACTGACGTTTTTTACTGCTAGAATCTATGTTTATGTTGCTTTTATCAATTCCATTTTGTAGAAAGATAGGTTGACCGGGTTGCCTTCGTGCATATGTTTGTACCTGATTCAATAACAATGTCCTGATTGGCTAAGGGGCCCTAATAAGCTTGTTGGTAGCACCAGCCACCGCAAGTATTTAATGATAGAATATGTGACAAGTTGGAGAAGTTCCTTTACCTGCAAAACAGAGACCCCTAACTAGGTGTGCACCAAAAAACACGAAATAACATGGATGCGTTCCTTACCGCAACACCGTCCTATAGACGCAAGTGACAAGGAGAGATTAGGTGAGAGGAATTAAATCCAAATGCTCCAGTTGAACTTCCTGCAACCACATCTATTCGTTTTGCCGACTTCGACCAGTTTAATGCCGCGTAACATCGGAGAAAATTCGAAATTCAAATGTTTACTATTTGGACGCATAGCTCGTTATCAAGCCAGTAAATGACGCCACCGCTAAGGAAAAGATTACAATCTGGGAAATTGACATTCAGTAACCATCTACTGATAATTCGTTCTTTTGATTACTCTGAACACTAAAAATTATCGTTTCAGACAGGCCGGAACTAGCATTCCAAATTTCCCAACCTAATACTCAAGGAGAACAGCTTACTTTTTGTGGGATAGTGCAACTACACAAGACGAACAAACCTGATAATTGGTGCAGCCACGATCTCAACAAAACCTTTGCTAACAGCGGGTACCAGTTTTTGAGTATGGCTCGAAAACTAATTAAATCGAGACTATATTTACCTTAACTTAGGACCCATGAATATTCCGCGCGTTTCGTGATGAAACTGATGAAAGATGACAAGAGCATTTATACAAGCGCTCTCGAGTAGAAACGCAAAGTGCTTTCCTAGAAGACTTGACTCCAAATTAACATCAATTTCTAACAAAATGAAAATACTAACGCTTACCTGGTAGTTCAGGGCAGGTTTGTTAGCCGCAAGGATTAAGGCAGCGTCGTCTAAAAGGTAACAGACCTTCTCTCCACTGCACTCAGGAAACTCGGTGAGCCTTGACTGCAAATAAGTTTCTTTCAATGTCAGGCCAGCGACTGAAAAATTAAAAGTCAGTAGTATATCATATGACAAAATAAAGGCAGAAGTAAACGTTACTTGTTCACAAACAGTAGTAAGATAAAGTATTCAACCTGCAAATGTGTTGGAAATGGCGTTTTGCGAAGCCGAAATCCCCTTAAAAATGGTAACACGCGGAAGCGGAGCAATGGGGATAGAAGCTTCAAAGACTGGAACCCCAGTCCACATAGTTGATGTGTTTGGCATCAAGAAAATGCGTGTATTATTGCCATTGACTACTGTGTTGTTGCCTGGTGCCTTATGGGAGAGAACGGGAGCCGGAAGCGTCGGATCTGTAGGAAGGAAGATGAACGCTCAGCTAAAACAAAATTATTGCGATGGTTCTCTCAGGTTCGCGTTGTAAAAAAATATACGAATGGAATCACGAAAAGTCGCTGAAACCGCACCTTCCATTTTAGGTTGAATCCAAAATAGGAGACCATCCGAGTCCAAAACGCGCTGCCATAGCGAGGAGTTTGCAAAATCTGCAGTTAAATCTTCTTCGAAGCCGTGTAGCCTGAAGATTGGTGCAATTAGAAAGAGTACACAAAAATCTAATGTACCCATTGTGGGTTATGCGTATTGTATTGCAATATTTCTTTTTATCGGAAACAACAGTATTTGTTTTCTCGGAAACCCTTATGGTACTACGTCAAATATCTCTGAGTTATTAAAACCAAAAAAGTAAATAAACCTCATTTTGTGCCAGAAGACTTGTAAAAGGGTCTTTTTGTCATATACTTTGGGGATATCAGTTGTCACCTACGCACTAGACTGATTAAATGACCTGGCAAATGACTGAACAGTGAAAGGGGTAAAGAGGGAAATTTATTGGTGACTGAGAATAATTTAATTGAATGAGGGATTAAATGATAAAAAAGCGCTTTACGGGTACAAGCGGTCACAAGAGCTGTTAGGCTATTATCGTAGAGTTTTAAACACTGATAATTTTCGTCATCGGTGGTGGTAAGAGCTTCGTGGCAAACTTGATCCGATGACGACAATTTCGTGATCCCCGCTGGGTGGTAAAGGAGGGCTTTGCTAGTCATGGCGACGACTACCAGGTAACCTTTGAATGCGTCCTTATTGACATGATGTAGCCACTGGGTAAGCATCCGGATGAGGGTGGAGGGGGGACAGGAGGGAGTGGGAAGGGGGGGGGCGATGTCTCGAACATGCTAGCGCCTGCTCCATTGTTGGCACTGCTCATGAAACCTGCACTTGAGATCCATCTGTCAATTCAGCCGCGGTTTGTTCGACGGAGATAGAGTTTTAGAGCTTCAATAGTTTGTAAAAAGTGTTCTTAGGGAGTGACCAATACTTAACTCGTCAGCTGGTCCATAGCATGCTCATCTAGCCTCTGCTGCCTTGCAATGCGGGTCTTCAGTCGTCTACCCACATCTTCGTTATAGTTTACTGTGGTCAGTCTGAACAGACAAAACTCGAACGCCAACGTTTGAAGGTGATAAGACCCTGCATCTGTACGGAAATTTTCTTGGCAGCAGGTCTTGCAGCGCAGACCGTTCCTTGCCATTTTAACTGCAAATCTAGTTATAACGCAGTATTTAGCCGGACGACAGGAGATCTATGTTAACTAGAGAGATACAGCGTTAGCCTACATATAGGATTTGAGGTGCCACAATACACAGATAACATGTATAACTTTTACTGTCAGAGTTCAATGAACTGGGCATCATTGATTTTACAGCTCTGTTAAAAAAATAACGATTTTATTGTAACAATGTATGCCATAACTACTAGGATTCTGTACCTGCATTGATCGTGGGTCCTAGTATCTGTGTTTTAT
Source organism: Schistocephalus solidus (assembly GCA_017591395.1). Lineage (NCBI taxonomy): Eukaryota > Metazoa > Platyhelminthes > Cestoda > Diphyllobothriidea > Diphyllobothriidae > Schistocephalus > Schistocephalus solidus. Next base: position 196,578 of record WEDG01001602.1, read on the forward strand.
ACCTTCCGTTAAGTAATATACGGAAAACAAATATTCTAACTTCAATACGTAAGTCAAAAATTCGTGGATGCAGCAGAAAGCACCCGATATTAAGTGTAAAAACGAAGATTGGACATCAAACTTTGTCTAGTCGTTGGGAGGATAAAAACACTCAGGACTCACTTGGCAGGATAAATAAAACCAAGACCCGACGTGAAGAAGACAGATCGCGATATAACATCCTTTGATATCGGGTAAGATTCCCAGTCTTCAATGACGGCTAGACCAGCGATTAGATCAGAGAGAAAGTGTCCATCATAGTAATGATTGCCTACCGTACGGGGGATAAAAAAGAGAGGTTACGTATTGAAAGACAAAAAGTATTTAAAAACCTGTTCAGTCTGCTCTATCGGTTTGCATGGTATTTATTCCTCGGATTTTCCGAGCGTACACAGGTGGGAACTGCCAGCTTTGGTAGAAATAGAGAGAGACTTAAGTACCGCATGCAATTTCCAAAAATCAAAACATTCGTGGGTCAAATTCAGCAGAAATCTTGTCGATGTGCATTTCTGACGGAAAAAAGCGAAACCAGTGTATTAAAAAGCCAAAGAGCTTTCTTCTAACAACGGGTACGAAACGCCGTATATTTTGGTCATTTTCGTCATATTTCTTTCTGGCCACAAGTTATTGGAGTAGCAGCAAATTTCAAAAAATTTCTCATATCCAACACATCAGCTGATCCTGTTGATAGTTTGCACTGAACTTACAATGTTTAGGCTATACACTAAACGACAATACAGAAACCCCTACTCATATTCGCAAAGGTAAGAGTTCTGGGATGAAATTCGGACATGCAATTGGTTGTGATGGAAAGGACTCGTTTGCGGATTCTTTCTTGGTTAATTTTATCGTCTTCATATTCCAAGTGAACTCCAGTTCGAGCTAAAAATTTGATTTTTGCGCTAGCCTACATAACAAATTAGTAGGGGCCTCGCGCAAATGTTTACCGTAGACAAGAAATACTGCATGGTGCGCTCTGGCATACTCCCTCCAGCATAAAATGAGCCCCAATATAAAGCAAGCTGTCGTTGACGCTTGATCCACAAAAACGGATTTAAAAAATAAAAGAACTGGAAATATTCCTAGATTTCTTCTTGAACAAGTCCTCTTGGAAATGCCTCCTTGGAAATTCCGGGAAATTTTTCTGGTTGAAATTAGTCTCTGATGTGATGCGCTCAACCAAGTTCTCCGGACAACGACTATGGCAAAACACAGAATAGTGACAAAATGTAGCAGACTGGAAGCCAATAAATATCGTTTTTATAGAAGTCTGAGGTTGTTCGGGAAATACTGGCCAATTTTTTGACTCACTTCTAAAAATTTTAAGTAAGTCCTATCGCCAAAGTGTTGCTTGAGTTTAAACTTGCGCAAAATATTTCCCAAACAGCCGCCAATATCAACAGAGCGTGGTAAGATCAGACGGTACGAGTAGTCTCAGAAATTTCTTAGTGAAGATGACAACCTCGAATATAAGAAGGTAGAGGACGGTCATGCACTCTTGAAAATGAACTTTTAAAAGCAGTTGCTGAATAAAACGCAAGTCAAAGTCTCAGGGAAATGTCTGAAGTCAGTATTCCCCCGGAGACCGACCATATTATGCAATTTGGTAGGGTGAAAAAGCTCGATAAATAAATCCCACACGAATGTAAGGGAGATCAAAGAGTTCGACGTTTTGCGGCGTGTTCCATGCTTTCTCTGTAAAATTTTAAAGATCCATTTCTTGATCGAAAAGTGACGTGTGACGAAAAGTGGATCCTTTATGACAACCGTAAGCGATAAGACAAATGGATTGATTTTGACGAAGCACCCAAAAATTTCCCGAAACTGAAGTTGCATCGGCAGAAGATCATGAGAACAGTCTGGTGGATTGTTATTGGTATTATCCATTGCAAGTTTCACGTGGGAAAAATGAATTTTGAACTAGTGGATTGACGTGGCCCAATTCTGCTCCACGACTAAGCATGACTACATATTGCGAGGATGACACATCAGAAACTCCATGACTTGGGATACGAGACTTTCCCACATCGCCCATATTCTCCCGGTAGTTCACCCATTGAATATCATTTTTTCAAGCAGCTAGACCATTTTTTCAGCAACAACATTTTCAAGAACAAGATTGAGATGGACGCTGGATTCAAAAATTTCTTAGCATCAAAGTCGGTGCATTTTTACCAACGAGGCATAAATGATCTTGTTCAACAATGACAGAGATGCAAAAATGTTTCAGGATAACACGTCAAATAAATTTGACATAGGTAGTGTATGAATTTTTCAAGAGTAGCTTTTTGTTTCTTAAATCGGCCAGTATTTCTCGAACAACCTAAAAGGCCAACAGGCATACGTTTTGTGTTAATACTCACCAAAATCGGTGCTGAGGATGAATTTCAAGATGGAATTTATCTGGGCTACTCCGGTAGGATCATCGACAATGAACTCCTCGAACCAACCACGGCGTCGCCGACTCAGAGGTGGCAGGTCTTCATAAAGATCTTGTATCTCCTGCGCGGGGTCTGTAAGAGTTCCATTTGATATTCCATCAATCGTAGATGTGACTCCGTCAACTGATTCCGTCTGGTCAAGTGGTTGTTCAGATGTCACAGGGGTAATAGTGGTTGTGGTTTGAGTAAGAATACGAGAGAAACTGGGCGTTCTGCACTTGGCCAAAGTAGACGAGATGACCACACTCACAGATTGTAGTAGAGTTGAAGTGTCCTCTAAAAAGTTTTGAGCAGATCATCTCCTATCACCTAGAGGTAGCTAGGTCTGTCAATAGCAGAGTAGAATGGTCAACTCATAGAAGCGAACAAGCAAGTTCCAGGAAGCAGGTCAGTAAGAAGAGGCGATCACTGGAACATGGTGTTTATTGGCCTGTCGTTTCTGATTCTCTCTCAAACCCGCCATCAGAGACAGTATCAGAAAGGGTGATAGATGCACAAGATGAGCAGTATTTATAGCACCTAGTGGCCACGTGATCACATGCGTACTACAATCAGCAGCTATCGCAATCACCGCTGGGGTCGTAATTGATGTGATGCTTGTCCGTCCGCATGCAAGTCGTTAATGGCCGTGATTTCATCATCCATGTTGGATGCGGGTGTGATAATGACCCGGCAATTTGGCTCACTGTCATCGGAAAGGTCGGTCAACTACGTCCTCCCCATGTGACCCATTTCGGCTCACATGGTTATCACCTCATGCGAGGATTTTGGCCTCATCAAAATATGACCGGGTCCCGTCGAGTGAGCTGCAATCTGCAGTCAGCGTCATTCCTCCTCACCGTAGCTGCGTGCTCAGCTATGCACGTCCGTAGTAATCTCTTGGTTTCTCGGACGAAGTTTTTTTGTTCACAACTGCACTAGATCCGGTAAATGACGCCAGACGTTTCTTGTCGTGGCAGTGGGTCTCTTGACCTCACGACGCCGCGCCTACTGGTTGCTTCTGGCCTGTGTGAAACCTCGGCTAAAGGCTTCCAAGACGTTCTTCACGTACGGTAGAGTTCGCCAGAATTTAGGGCCAGTTGGATTTGGTCTCTCTTGTTGTTTGTGTATGCACTATTGATAAAGTTGCGCGGGTAGCTATTCGCTCTCAGTACCAGTCGAAGATATGCTACTTCAGCAACCTTGTCTTCCATTTCACTGCGATGCGTATAGACGCATCGGTATAGCACCCTTAAGCAACTGTGTTTGTGACTGATCATGTAGTTGTTACTGAAGTTCAGTACTTGCGTCAAATTTGTTGCTTTACTGAACACTTTGGTTTTCAGACCACCAAAATATTTGCGGCAAACAAGGACATCAATAAAGACTAGCTGGTTGTTTACTTCCTCCTCCATCGTAAATTGAATGTTCGTATTCGGCGAATCAATCAGGTGTCGAGGCGTCGCCTAAGCGGGGAAATGAGTCACGTGGGAAGAACGCGGGCGACCGGCGCTTCCAATGACAGTAAGCCAAATTGCCGGGTCATTATCACGCCCACATCCAACATGGATGGTGAAATCACGGCCAGTAACGACTCGGACGTGGACGGCCAAGCTACCATCACATCCATTACGACCCCCAGCGGTGATCACGATAGCTCCTTATTGTAGTACGCATGTGATCGCGTGGCCACTACGTAATATCAATGCTGCTCACCTTGTGCATCTAGCACCCTTTCTACTACTGTTGTTCGAGAGAGAATAAGAAACGACAGGCCAATAATCACCATGTCCCAGTGATCGCCTCTTTTTCTTCTTCTTCTTCTTCTTCTTCTTCTTCTTCTTCTTCTTCTTCTTCTTATTCTGAGAATGGTAAAGTGTAGAATACTGCAGCGATTGAAGCTTTTAGTGAACGTTGAGAGCTTTTCTCGATATTATGATGAAGTTCTTCAGACAAGACGGTTGCAGTATGACAATACTATAGACCATTTTAGCCGAAATGGCTGCTGTCGTTACATCCATTTTTTGAGTTTAAAGTAGCATGCAATATAGAAAGGTTGATTGTTAGAAGGTCTGCCTAAACGTGGGTAAGAGGGCAGTAGAAAACAGTCGAATGAGCAGTCACTGTTGAAGCTTCATAGCTGGCACTCAGATAACGTCAGTACAAAAGGAAATCTTTGCGGCCCTTACAAGACTACTTTTCGAAGTTTTGTTGCTAAGGCCGACTCGTTGGGAGGGGGATGGCAAAGATAAGTTGGAAGACGTCTTCCAAAGTAAATAAAGGATTACTGATAGGCACGTATATACGTTAGCATTAGAGGCACACAAAAGCTTTGATTACAACTAATTATATCGATGAGCGGAACAGAGACTGCAGTTGATTTTTCCGTTGGGCGACAATGCTTCACTTAAATGCTTCGTCATTTAACAAGACCGTACTTTTATTGCGGAAAATTCTCAATGTGTTTTTCCAGTAAAAGAAATGCTCTGATCCTTTTCCACAGTTATGGTCACTACAGGGAATACAACGTACGTTTCCCATCTCTACTAAAATCTAGAAACCATGCCTCCACTAGCATTTACAGTCAATAGTCAGCTGAATTGATTCGTCCAATAGAGACTGAGCCAACGAAACAGAGTTTCCTACTGTAATTGTTGAAGCGGCTTAACGCTTATACTGATAAACGTTATAATCACATGGAATAACCCTTAATACTCGCAACGCATTGAAGGTGCATCGTACGCATTTCCGTTTTTGAATATTGGAACACAGAATTTACAGGTAGTCGCACAAAAGAACAAAATAAAAAAAGCCTATCCTGGTTTTCCACCACAAATAGACTGACCTTTATAGTAAACCTGGCATCAACTTTGACTTTTAACTTTTTCACATGACGGTTTTTAGCGAATGTGATGTTCCATAGACTTACTCAGCCAACCACTGGATAATTAGGAATGGCTGTACATATAAGAGTCCAGATGACTTGTCTGTTCCTTGAGGCCTTCTTCCGGCGAAGCGTATACTAGTCACAATGACGCATCGGTTAACGGACGTCTTATGAAGAAGATATTGCAGAAGCTAACAGCTCTAATTTACCTTAAGTATACAAATCAGAACTTGTTTTAGAATGCTTGGTTAATAAGCATTATGAGGTGACCCCGCTTTTAGCTAGTACCTGTGTTGCCAGTATGGTAAATTGTTCAATAGTTGCATGCTACTGACTGCCTATTGGTCATTTGTGAATATTGAGTGGGTAATAAACAGTAGCTTATGTATTTCAACTCAAATACTCATAGTAACTTTCAGATCGAGTCAAAAATTGTTTGTTCAAAAAGATTTACTCCAAGTTCGCACATGGAAATTAATAAAAAAAGACAGCATGGTAAGGCATTACTGCTAATGAAATAGGAGTTTATCAAAAGTTACGGATGCAATTGTTTAAGTGATACGCTGATCGTTTAGCCGTCGGATACTTTCATAATTTGGAAGTAGCTCTTGCACCTCTTTACACGTAAATGCGTCCGCGTCAGGTTATCTTATCGGGCTTAACAAAAGATGATGGAGAGGGCGTATGACTTACTGTTTTCCACAGAGATGGTTCCAAATACAGGATCAATAGTGAGTTTTTCCTTCTGTGACATGTACTGCACGTCAATATCACGCGGCTCGGCGGTTACGATGCAAATGCTTCAAAGGAACATCAAAAGACTACGTAAGACAATATCAAAGCTGAGAGCGCACTTGTATGCGGAAGCGGAATTCAAAACCAAACATCTGTAAGACAAGAAGGTAGGGGGACATCACTTCGTTCATACGTACGCTAAATGGACAAAAGAGGACATTCTGTGCCGCTAGAAGGAAAATATTCAGGTAAAAGAGCCTGAGTGGATATGATAGATCGACATGGCGTACATTAACTACATGATACACATGCAATTCCAAGTAAGAAGTTAACTCGTCTTAAAAATTTATCAAAACAGTATTAAAAATATGCGAATCTTGGTGAAGTACATTATAGTCGGTGGTTGGTTTCTGATGCGTTAATCTAACCAGGAATAAGGTCTGCATTCAGTTCCTATTTTTAGATCTAGATTCCAGAGTAATAGGCAATTTTTGTCTTTAAATGACCATTATTGCACATACAGCTGGAAAATCTTCGATACGAAGAAGGCTGCAAGAGTTAATGTGATCGGTGTTGGTGCTATAGAGGACAAGTTGATCCAAATACTTTAAGCCAGTTCAGACTGATGCAAATATTCCCATGGAATACCGGCTTCCATGGCCTTGCAGTGAACTAATAAGTTCATGAGACGCTGAATAAAATGATTCCTCAATGGAAGCCGTGAAATGATAAGTACGAAACCTAATCGTGAATTAATTCTGACATTGACATATTCTGGCTTTTAACACATATTTTCGTCGACTAACATAGACAAGTTGATTTTTAAAAATTTTTTGATGGGGTAGCATGTTGATGCTAAGAACAAAAGGGAATATTCCTTCTCACTTTGTAGAAATTTTGAAAACACTCAAACGTTTCTCCCTTTTATTGCTTCAATAAATATTCTCTAGGTCGCGAGGATGTTTTGGTTTCATATATTTATAGTTGAGAATTCCCATCAACAGAGATTGACAAAAAAATTCATTCCTTGAAGCCATTTTCTAGGCATTTAAGCTCTTCTCAAACGAGTATTTGACGGCAAGGAATGCTCTGCAAGGAGGAAACTCAAATTTCATCGCAATGCGCGCAGTTTCATGTCCAAGGTGTTATGCTATCTTCTTACGAGGTACCCCGGTTGGTCTAAATATTGTCAATATTTTGTTAGAATTAACTTCTGCTCGTAGCAAAATGGAAAGAAGTAGTGAACTTAATTTGAATACATGATCGCTAGGCATGGAATCTCTGAAGGCATATAAAAAGCGGATAGTCTTTCAAAACCGCAGTGGTTTGCTGTTAATCGGTCAACACTGTCCAAGGATGCGATTCCTTTCTTCTTCGTTAAGGTTTTTAGGATTTTACCCTACATCCTTCGAGCATAAGCGTGCATGTAGGCTTCAGCACACCCGTTTTCTGCCACGTGGACATGACTATTTCGCCGCCATCTCTTCGTGATTTAATCCACAGGTCAATTTGTCCAGCTTCTATTAAATCTTAACTTGCTAACTTGGCGGTTCGCGGACGAGTATCCTGACTATGGCACTAGAACGACGGGCTTTAATTTGGACCAATCGGCGAATAGATTTATCGGTTTGAATCACAGATACTGCGTTGATTCCCCCTGGCAAACGCCGCCGCAAAATCTACCCTTTCTTCAGCGGCCGTCAGTTCACAAAATGCCCAACCAGATGACGCATCAGCCCAAATAATCGGCACCAGGGCGCGCCGTAGATAACAGAGGCATGCCTTTCTAGACCACTTTTCTGGACTTCTGACCAATAGACCATCTCCCTCTCTGTTCAAAATGGAGGCATTTCACATAACCATATTCCCCTGGCTTCTGCTTTGGGACGATCAACGGCTAAAGTAAGCGGAACAGTGGTATTAAAAACCCCAGTAAATTCACAGTATCAGAGGCGATCTATAACTTCACTGTAAAACTGAGCCATATAAGTGGCTGTAGGTCGGTCAATTAGAATCCAATGGGTATGTAAAAAAGAAATTTTACGGGCAAGACACTCTTTACATGATGGCACAAAATTACGGGGGGAGTTAATCAGGCTAAAGGAATGCCAAAAAACACAATTTCTGCGTTCATTTTGTTTTCAAAAGTTTACGTTAAACCGAAAAGAGTGGATAAATGCACTAGTTCATCAGGGTTTTAGTACTGGAAAAGTGGTAGGATCATTTCAATAGCGACCTAAACATTCAACCTTGTAAAGAATATTCAGTGATGGTGGGTTAATTATTCCCCATCGTAAAAATCTCTTTATCCACAATTTATGTTTGAAAGCACTGGTAGAGTTCGGCTAATGGTTTGTGCGTTTCGGTTCCCCTTTTTAGATGATGCAACCAGCATTCGAGCAAATACGGTTGCAGATGAGCTTTGCCAAAATGGAAAAGTTTTAAAGAAAGGGCTCCTTATAAGTTAATTAAATAAACGGAAAACCAGTGTGCAATCTCAAAAACCCGAAATAAACAGGAAGTAGGGTTCGAGGTTCAAAAGTAAAGAGCTTCTCCTTCTTGGAATTTCGGGCATTTTGAAACCTTTTAATGAACTATTTCCAGCTTTCTGTCTCAGTTTCTGAGGATATACAAAAGGAACGCAAACACTATTAGAAATGCCTGTTCAATGGTTCACGACAGAGGATATTAAACACTGAAGCATCTTATACCACAGACTTCAGGAAAGACATATTTTGAATACAAAGCAGCATAGCCCGTGTGTTAATTCCGCGAACGAATGGGCCACACGAACTTTTTCAGTCAAACGCTATATTTCTTACGTCACTGAACCTAGGGTAAGATTTGGTCGAGGGTGTTGCCTTATTACCGTGGCTTGCTAATGTATCCCTAAACTTATCCTTGTTTATTCGGAAATGCCCCGTTTGCTATCTGAATAAGTGCAATCTACCAACACAATGTGTGAAAAGGAAATTATTAGAATATTTGAGGGGGAGGGCTTCATCTGTGAGGTTTACGAACAAGATTATGTTTTAGTGGAAAAGACTTGCTTTCGAGCGTGAGAATCTTTTCAGATCACGTAAAGGTATTTTAAACGTATTCATAACTTCATTTGAGGAAATTTTCGCTAGTTGTGATCAGTAAACTCAATAGGGTTCATATGCTGGATGTTTTTATAGGTTATTAGTATAAAGTTGCACACATAAGGTCTTTGGAGAATCAATCAGTCTCACTGGAGGCGTACGCAAGAAAGAATCCAATCAATAATCCTACGAGCTCGGGGGAAAAATATCAGTCGGTATAAACTTGGAACCAAATTTATTATTAACCAAGCCCGAAAAACAAGAAACGGTTTCTCCTTAGAATAAGCAGGGTATTTTCAAAACCCAATAAAGGTGGGGTCAAAAAACCTCGCTTTTACGTTTCCGTTGTGTATGTTTATTTTAAACTACCGATAAAGTCACAAAAATATGCATTTACAAGTGACTTTAACAATACCTTTCATAACCATCGTCTTTAGTCGGATAGTCTTCATTTAAGCATCACAGATTAAGAGTTAGGGTTAAGTAACCTGAATCGAAATGAATGAATTTCGGTTTTTGAATCACTCCCCAGTTTTAAAATAATACCAATTCTGTAGCGGCAATGCAAAATCATGTAGTCATACAATGCGGCAAGATTTTGCTGGTAATAAGAACTTGTACTAAAGACTGCTTACCTGTAGTTTGTATCTGGTATGGGTGCATGAGCATAAGTGCGTGCCGTTCTGTGGGCGTGGATCTAGGAGCAAAAAGAAAAAACTCTGGACAATTTTGTTTTCGCATTACGAAAATTACACTGATACAACCCTATTTAGTCTTTTCGTCGACATTTTGACATCAGCTCACCTATTACTCAGAAGCGTTGTACCTGCAGAATTATTCGGAGATTAAATAAAAATCTAGTGCATAGATAGTCAAAGGTTCGAGCCGTAGCTATCTGTCGGTCGTACAAGAGAGAGCAGGGCCCATTTAAAGTGTGAAGGGAGAATTCAGACTTATTTATTGCTCTGGTAGATCGAGAAGGGCAGCGGGAAAACTGACACTAACTAAGGAACAAGAATATGTACTTCGCTTGCGTAGGGGCGCTTACTGATCAGGTTAAGGAACGTGCTCATCGCATTTTGTTTTGGGGCTCAAACTAGAACCGTCAAAGGCAATAGCATAGCCTCTGGTAGTGTAGGTAGACAAGGTGGCACCGACAAATACAAGGGAGCCCGGAATGCTCGTTTCTGGCTTTTAGGCAGTCAGCAGTCATTCATACGCAACCCCAGGTGTTGATCATCTTAGATTTGAACCCTGGAGCCTTAGTAGTTGAGTCTTAAGTTCTACTATGAGCCCGTGGCTCAACAATAGTGCAATAGACTCAATAATCAAAGATCCCGGGTTAAATCTCAGGTCTGACTGATGATGGCTAACAAACAAGAAATGACCACTGTGGACCCGTTGGCCATTCTCTTTACCATCTAATCTATCCTTCTAGGAACCCTATAACAATCACATTTCTTGTGCAGTTTGCTGTTTCTAAATATGCTGTTTTGTCTGTCTTACTGAACGAAGCCTGTAAATGTTAATTTAAGTTTGATGTAACTCCGAAAAAATTTAACATTTGCTAAAGTTTTGAAAGCTTTCAGGGCATAATTTTATCCATAAATAGAAAGAGCACTAAGACAACGCAATGAAACCAAATGAAAATAATGATGTTTTACAGACTTTTGATATTCAGCTGAACCACAGTCTCTACAAACTTATTTTATACGTATTTATCCTCTGAATCCTTTAGAGGGGGAAAATTTCCTTAAGGCCGAAAAAGTAATGCAAGAAAATATTAAAAGATTTAGCAAACAGGCTGAAGCTTTGCGGGCCAAACACCTCATCAAGGAATAGTGCAAAGTCATCCACCACAGCAACGCCCTTCTTTATTGTCGATGATGTCATTCCGAAGCTGAAATGGTAGATCGAAAAAGGTGCAATCAACAAGAAGTAAGTTTTCCCCTGAAAAGTATTCCGATGCAGGTATGATATTGAATGCAAATTTCAGTTTATGGCACCCACTGCGAAGATGTCTCACAAAATGCTGAAAATATTTTTCCTCTTTCCGAAGTTATCATTATCTCTGTAAAACATGGCATGAACAGATGCCTTGAGTACAGGATGGAAGAGAAAATTTCCGCTTTGCAATAGAAAAACAAAATTACCGAGTCAGAACCGCCCCTTAGTCGGTAAGTGCTTTCAAGTTGTGAACAAATAGTAAGCTAATTTTATTTTCATACGAACATAATATCCTGTGGGTATACGTGGGTCATGGAAGTGCTGCACTTTTATAACTTTACAAAAAGAATGATTTTGACAGGTGACACATTTGCTAAAATTGATAATGACTTTATTCTGCCTCCTTTGTAGGGATGCAGGTCAGCATATTACGCAGCTTGTAAAACATTTTCAAACTGTGGCATATCGGTATGAGTTTGAAACTCAAGTGCAGTTCCAAAAGTACCTGATCATGTTCAAATTACTTCCTTTTATCAAGTAATGAATAGCATACGTTTTATACTTTGTTACTCTGCCCACAGATCTATATAATTTTCTCCGGATGAAAGTCTGCAGTTTAAATTGTAAGTGTTTGTAACAAAAATAGTTTTAAAAAGCTGCCAATTTTAATTCTCTCTGATATTTTGCACCAAAGGAATGACAAGTGGCTGCTCGGTGATTAATTAGTCATCCCCGCAAAAGATGGCTTACTTTTAGGAAGCAGTTGGATTTTATCTGAAAAACTTTTTTAAAGGAACATGCACACTTCGAAAGTCTCCCCCTTCAATCAGAGAACACTAAAAACCTCTGTAGCATCTGAGGTCTAAAACAGGGAGCATCCTTAGACAGGAAATGATAGAAAAAACCTTTTTCGCTCATATCAATTCAAGCCATGCCCTTACGTGTCATTATGAGGGGAAGGGATGAGGGAAGAAGCCTCATTTTGAAAAAAAGTAGTTTAAATTTCTCTGCGGAAACGTTCCCAATAACTGTGGCTAGGATACAAACTCTGGGGAAAGGTCAACATTTAAAATCATAGGGATTACTTGAATCCTGGTCTCCAGATTTCAATCATACTACACAGCAGAAATCGTGTCAATAGTATATCGGATATTTGTTGATACACTGATGCACGGCAGATGATATGACGAAAGGCACGCCAGGCTAGATGACATAACTTTGCAGCAATTAGGTGAGCGGAAAATGGGTAGGAAGGATTATCAAAAATTCAATTTTAAAGCTGTTTAAACCTTGTTAAATTTACTACGGTACCAACCAGAAAGAAATAAAAAAACACCAACAGTGGAAGTTAGCACATGAAGTGAGAATTTATAATGAAGCAGGAAAAGTGAGAAAAGAACAACAGATGACAAGTGGAGGAGTACATTAGGATTAAGAGCTACGAGAGAGGATAGGGGCGAAAACTCTGAGTGTAACAACATAATTGAGTAGATTGTTAAAAAAAGACTCGAGAAAGGAAGAATGGGAAGCTTTGACGACATAGTAAAACCAAGCTTTTGAAAAGGACAGACCTCTTGGGAAGAATTCCAAGACGTTGAAGATTGGAGAATGGCCGCGGTCAAAAGACACCGATCTGATTACTCACTACTAAGTAGAAGGTTTGCTGACAAAGACACCAAGATATGATCAAAGCCTTTCTTAAGAAGGTAGAGATTGACCTCTTTTGGTCCGAATTGCCAATAACCATAGCTTCAACATAAGTAATAGTTGGGAAATCGCTGCCTGACTTCAGACCATCGGTATGGTTTAAAAAGAGGTGAGGGGATAAGATGGAAGCATGAAGCCCACCTGAATTATTGGGAATAAACATAATTTGCCGACCCACAAGTTTGAAAAACTGGGTTTGCAAAGAAGAAGGTGCTACATCTAAACGCATACCGATGCTTTCTTACGAATAATATGTTGTGGAGCTATATTTAAGGTAGACGACCTATCAAGAAATGCATTGCGCACGCGCGGCAACACTTTATAAAAGACGCTCAGTATCAAGTGAACCACTAGAGCAACACCTAAAGGCAACCCCGGGCAACCGCCACGACCTGCGGGCTAACCCAGGTGAGGGTCACCGGTGTTGTGTGTGTCTACACACCCGGTACGTCTGCTTCCTTCCTCCTGCCACTCCTCCCTCTCCCCTCCTCCCTGCCCGACCTCTCTGCCCTCCTCTCTCTCCCCTCCTCTATTTCCTCCCTCACTCTCATATCCTCTCTTTTACTCCTCCTTCTCCCCTCTATCCCCAATCTCTCTACCCTCACCCTTCCCTCCTCCCCCACGGTCGAAAAGGTCCTACAGCGGGCGTGACAGCAATCATATAGGCAGCCCAGGCGAATCAGTCGTTCTCTCACTGGCCGAAATCGTGACCCATAGTGGAGTTCGGTAGCCGGCTGGGATGACTTAGTAGCTCTATTTAGGGACAGCGTGGCTTACTTTCTCTAGTGGGAGGGAGCTAGAAAAGGTGCCCTAAACAAATGCTGGGTCTCCCGACGGCTGCAGCAGACCGTGTTTCGCAGATTGCAATTTTATGCGGTCGAAAAACTTAAGATAAAACCAACAACAAGTCCCCTCCCAACCCCCCCCTCCCCCACCGTACCATCCGTGGTACGCCCGGGCCTTTAAAGTGAGCCCGCTCACTCTAACAGCCTGGAATGTTCGATCCCTTTTAGAAAATCCGAGGAGCAACCAACCGGAACGGAGACGGCGCTAGTCGCTCGGGAACTGGCGTACTACAAAATGGACAAAGCTGCTCTCAGCGAGATCCGATGATTTGAACAGGGTCAGCTGGAGGTGGGTGCCGGTTACACCTTATTCCGGAGAGGCCGTCCAAAGGTAGAGCAACGCGACGCTGGTGTCGCCTTTGCCATCCGGAATGACATTACGGGGCGACTGCTCTGTCTGCCGCAGGGCATCAATAATCACCTGATCAGCCTCCGCCTGCCTCTCCGGGGAGACGAGTTCACCACCATCATCAGCGCCTATGCCCCTCAAATGACGAGCTCCGACGATGCAAATAAAAACTTCTATGACGATCTACACGCCCTCCGGGTAACTGTGCCGAAGGCGGATAAGTTAATTGTCCTTGGTGACATTAACGCCCGCGTCGGGTCGGACCATGCCCCGTGGAGAGGAGTGCTGGGTCCCCATGGTCTCGCCAGCTTCAATTACAGTGGCTTTCTCCTTCTAAGAACCTGCGCAGAGCACCGTCTGATCCTTACCAACACCTTCTTCTGTCCACCGCTGCGGCAGAAGGCGACCTGGGTGCACCCCCGATTGAGACACTGGCACCTGCTGGATTATGTCCTCATCTGGAGGTGAGATCAACGGGACGTGCTACTAACAAAGATGATCATCGGTGCCGAGGAATAGACCGATCATAGCCTCGTCATCTCCAAGATGAGTCTTCGTCTTCAGCCACGCAGGTATGCGACCACCAGTTAAGTTGAATACTGTGTTTTTGAATGTGCCTGCTTACTAGCTCAAGTGCAGCAACGAGCTGGCCAACCGGCTAGTCAACCTCTCAGTCGCCGACGAAGACGCCTCCGTGGGAACCGCTGGGGCCAATTGAGGGACACGGTTCAATGCACCGCCCTCGATGTCCTCGGCCGCACACGTCATCAACACCAGGATTTATTCGATGACAACGACGCAGCCATCAACGCCCTGCTTGCTGAGACGAACCAGTTGCACAAAGCCTACGTCGACCGCCTTACCGCTGCAAACAAGCCAGTCTTCTACCGAAGTCGCCGTCTTGTACAGCAACGGCTGCGCCAGGTGCAGGACGCCTGGATGGCCTGCAAGGCCCATGAGATCCAAGGGTACGCGGACCGCAACGAAGGGTGAAACTTCTTCGCCGCCATCAAGACTGTCTACGGACCTTCCGTCAAAGAAACCGCCGCTCTTCTCCGTGCTGACGGAACTACCCTACTCACTGAGAAGTCGCAAATCCTGAAGCGCTGGGCGGAACACTTCCGAAGCGTTCTTAACGGCCCCTTCACCATCTCGAACGCTGCCATCGACCGACCACCTGATGTGGAAACCAACGCCGACCTCAATCTCCTGCCCTCTCTTCAAGAAACCATAAGTGCCGTGCAGCAAATCTCCAGCGGGAAAGCACCTGGATCAGACGTGGTCCCTGCTGCGATTTACAAGCATGGCGGCCTCAACTGATGTGCCAGCTTACAGTGCTCTTCCAGGCGATGTGGCGCCAAGGACAGGTCCCTCAGGATTTCAAGGACGCCACAATAGTCCATCTCTACAAGAAGAAGGGCAACCGCCAACTCTGTGACAACCAACGAGGAAACTCGCTGTTCAACATCGCCAGGAAAGTCTTCTCCCCCATCCTCCTCAATCGCCCCAGCGGTCACCTGGAACAAGGACTCCTCCCGGAAAGCCAATTAGGTGCCGTCGCCATCGCGGCACCCCCGACATGATATTTGCCACGTGCCAGCTGCAGGAGAAGTGTCGGGAGATGCGGACTCACCTCTACTCTACCTTTGTGGATCTGACGAAATTCTTTGACACGGTAAATTGCGTAAGACTGTTGAAGATCGTGCAGAAATTCGGCTGTAGCGAGCGATTCACTCAGATGGTGCGTCAACTCCACGATGGCATGATGGCGCGCGTCACGGATAACGGAGCCGTATTAGAGGCCCTCGCAGTGACCAACGGCATGAAGCAGGGCTGCATCCACCCGCCTACCCTGTTCAGGCTCATTTTCTCTGCCATGCTACCGTGACGAACGCCCTGGCATCCGCATCGCCTACCGGAGGAATGTTAAAATCCTCAGTCAACGGCTGATGCAGTTCCACTCGCGTGTATCCACAGCCACCATCCACGAACTTCTCTTCGCTAACGACTTCGCACTCAATGCAACAACAGAAGGAAACATGCAAAAGAGCATGGACCTGTTCGTTGCTGCTTGTGACAACTTTGGACTGCACATAAACGCTGAGAAAACGGCGGTGCTGCATCAGCCACCGCCCAATACTACCTACAGCGCAGCTCGCATCAATGTCAATGGCGCTCAACTGAAATCTGTCGATAATTTCACTTAGCGGGGCAAAAACCTCTCCCACAGCACCAAAGTTGACGATGAGGTCGCTCACCGGAGCGCCAAAGCTAGCTAAGCCTTCGAGCGCATGCAGAAGGTCGTTTGGAATCGACACGGTCTCCACCTCAGCACCAAACACAAGATGTAAAAAGCTGTCATATTGCCGACTCTGTTGTATTGACGGTTTACTAAATACAGGCATGGAAGCGCAACCACTTCTGTTAGGAGGAGCCGTCCTAACGAATTCGCTCACACACCGCCCTGACAACTCATTTCACGCTGCACTATCGATCCACTCATAGACCGTGCGCATGGTGATATCGCGCGAGCTGCCGACAGGGATTAGTGCTAAATCATTCGTATAAATCTGAAGGCCAGTCCAGATGGTAACCCCTCAAGGACACTATCGGATTGGTCCAATTGCAGCCCAACCTTCTAAATACTAGAACGTTCTTTTTGCCCTAAATACTCTGTAATAAGACATCAATAGACTTCTACTCTTCCGCCTTGCTGTTGAGTTCTGCTTTGGAGATTCGATCGAATTGTTGGACGGGGACCATCAAGGCTTGAGGCAAGATCATAATAATTGGCGACGCAGAACTCACTATGTCTGTTACCGCGGAGCAGTTAATGTCTATCCTGCAGTAACAACAGGCTCAGTTCGAGGCAGCCCACTTGAAGATGATGGAATTCATGATGCAAAAATTCAGTTTGCATTTTCCCGATCCAGAATCCTCTGAGAAACAGTCCACGTCAGCGGCGCAGTGGCTACTTGCATCACGGGAGTTAGTTACGATTCCGATTCCGGTGTGACTTGGATGCCTGGTTTAAGCGTTGGGAAGATATTTTCCGCGTTGAATTTGCCAAAGCCGATAATGCATTGAAGGTGCACCTACTATTACGCAAATTGGCAACAAAGAGCACAAGTGGTTTACTGACATGCTCCTGCCGAAGAACCCTCGTGAGTTCACATTCGATGAAACCGTGTAACATTTTTCAGAGATCTTCGGTGAGAAGTCATCACCGTTCAATATTCGATACCAGCGCCTCAAACTGGTGAAGAACGGTACAGACGATTTTCATACGCTCGCCAGTATTTTCGACCGCGAGTGTGAAAAGCTCAAACTGCGAACGATGACAGAAGATCAAGTTAAGTGCCTCATCTTCGTGTGCGCTCTTCAGTTACCCCGCGATGCAGAAATCAGAACCCGTCTGCTCAGCAAAATTGAACAGGACCCCGGCTCCACCCTACAGACATTGACTGCTGAATGTCAGCGGCTCAAGAATCTTAAACATGATTCTGTCATTGTGGAACAACCCAGTTCCTCACTTGCCACCACTAGCGTTCATGCTATCACCCACACAAAGTCTATGTCACTACACAAGTCCCATGACTCGATCCCCAGAAAACCACCAACAGCACGTTGGCAATGCGGTGATTGGCATTTCGTTCGCTTCTGTCCCTTCAAGAAGAAATGCCATAAGCAAGGGCACAAGCAAGATTACTGTCTAATAGGCCAACCCTGCAAATCAAAGGTATGCAATAGGAGGATGAGGCGTCCCGAATGCTCTCCAGTTCACTCTGGTTCAAAGTCACACTCCGTTCTGGCCACGTTCAATACTTAGTTTGAGGCACGGAGAAAGTACGTTACGGTTATTATCAATGGCAAACCAGTACGCCTCCAGCTCGATACGGCCTCGGAAATCACACTCATCTCCAAGTGTACTTGGGACATGATTGGACGACCTCCGATGATCACATCGAACAAGAAGACTGCTTCCGCCATCTTAAAGAAAACCATGGACACCATGCTGACGGGCAATGAAGGTGCCGCTGCTTATCTGGATGATATCATCGTCACTGGCTCAAATCCAGTGACTGTACTCAGTCGGATTCAAAACTTAGGCTTCTGCCTTCGGATAGACAAGTGCAATTTTTCATGCCTTCCGTGAAATACCTCGGTTTCATAATCAACCAAGACGGTTCTCACCCAGATCCGGATAACATCGAAGGCATAAAGCATATGCCTCCACCAAAGGACGTGAATTCTTTACGGGCTTTCTTGGGTCTCATTAGTCACTACGACTCCTTTCTTCCGGATAGGCACCGCCTTTGTCATCTGATGAATAAACTACTCAGGAAATATGTCAAATGGATCTGGCCGCGAGAATGTCAACGGGCCTTTGAAGAAGTGAAAACAATGTTGAGCTCTGATTTACTGCTTACACACTGCAACCCTGATCTGAAGATGCAGCGGACGCCTCCGACTACGGAATTGACGCCGTAATTTCACACGACTTCCCCGACAACACAGAAAAGGCTATTTATAATGCAGCAAGGTCGCTAACGTCTGAGGAACGTAACTACAGAAAGATTCAGAAGGAGGCCTTGACCCTTATCTTCACCATGAAGAAGTTCCAAAAGATGCTTTATAGCCTCCATTTCACCCTTCCAATGGACCATAAGCCTCTTATCGAAATTTTAAGCTCGAAATAACTGTCATGTGTACTCTGAAACCCATCTTCAGCGCTGAGTGACCATGCTGCTGGGCTACGACTTCGATATCCGGTACCAGTTCACCACAAACATGGGCCGGCAGACGTACTCTCGCGCTTAACCAACTCGTGGACTAAGGAAGCTTAGGACACAGTCATCATGTCTGTCTCCGTTGAGTCAGAGATTCGCAGTTTGTTTATGGATTCCATTTGCACACTCCCTATCACTTTTGAGGAAGTCTGAAACGCAACCCAATAGGATGAACGTTTGAGTATCATCACACTCAGTGGCCCACAAAAATTCCTGGAGATCTGCAGCAGTTCTACCAACGATGAAATTCTCTGTCCACCGTTAATGACTGTATCTTGTTCCATGAACGTGTCGTTGTTCGATAGAAACTGCAACCGAGGGTCCTAAGGCAGTTCCCATAGGACATCCGGGCATCTAGCTTGCAGTTATGTGTACTTGGCCCCACATAGACCAACAATTGGAACAGCTTGCCCACTCATGCACCAAATTCGCCTTCGCATCCAAGGCGCCAACGAAGACCACAATCAAGGCATGGCCCGTCCAACAAGCCCCGTGGTCCAGGGTCTACATCCATTCCGCTGGACCGATCAGAGGCCAGAACTTCCTTATCGCCGTCAATGCATACGGCAAATGGCTGGAAGTCTTTTCCACGTAACGCATGACAACCGGAGCCACAATCAATACTCTTCGGCGACTGTTCAGCAGATTTGGTTGTCCCGAAACTTTGGTGAACGATAATGGAGGGCAGTTCACATCAGCCGCCTTCGCACGATTCTGCAAGCAGTCAGGCATTAACCACTTGCGTTCGCCACCATATCACCCACAGCCCAACGGGCAGGTTAAACTATTCGTTGACACGTTCAAGCGGGCTCTCCAGAAGTCAAAAGGGGAGGGGACAACGAAGGAGATTCTGGCAACATTCCTACTGAACTATCGGGCAACCCCGAACCCGAATGCTCCACACGGTGCCTCTCCTGCAGAACCTTTGATGCAGAGAAAGCTTCGCACGCCATTCGACATAATCCGTTCGCTGTCACGTGTTAGTGTTGGTGATGAAACAGTTCATCCGACACCGATGGAAAGGCAATTCGACCGACGCCATGGATTAACGAAAAGATTATTCCATCCGAGTGAGACGTTACTGGTAAAAGAAGTACATGAACAATCAGAAAAAGAGGACGCTTGGACGTGTTCACTGAAAGTGTGGTGACGTGGTCTACGAGATTTGGATCGGATCAGACATTCGTGTGCGCCACGCCGATCAGTTAAAACGTACTGAATGTACTTAAGCACAAAATCCAAGCCCAAATCTATCACTGGATCTACTACTGGACACATTTCACCTGCCAAAAGCAAGGTCAGGATCCCCAGTTCCAGTGGCTAGCCGATCCTCTCAAACACTTAGGCGATCGGGTCAAAGAAGAACGCAAACGGTTCCGTTGCAGGTGAACCCGCGGCTCAAATCGTACAACTCAGCTCAAAGGGAAAAGTGATAGGAGGAAACGTCCTAACCGATTCGCTCACACACTGCCCTGACGACTCTTCCCACGCTGCACTATCGATCGACCCATAGACCGTGCGCATGGTAATATCGCGCGAGCTGTCGACAGTGATTAGTGCTCCACTCAATCATTCGGATAAGTCTGAAGGCCAGTGGAGATGCTAACCCCTCAAGGACTATCGAATTGGTCCGATTGAGGCCCAACCTTGTAAATAATAGAACGTTCATTTTTGCCTTAAATACTCTGTAATAAGATAACAACAGACTTCTATTCTTCCGCCTTTGCTGTTGAGTTCTAATTTGGGGATTCGATTGAGTTGTTGGACGGCGACCATCAAGGCTTGAGGTAAGATCATAACAACTTTCATCTCAGCCTCTGCAGAATAATAAAACTGACATGGCAGGACAGGATCCCAGAAGTGCCGGAACGAACAGGCCTCCTAAGCAGCTACATTCAGCTGAAACGCCTGCAACTGCACTGTAGCGGCCACCTTCTAAGGATGGATGACGAGCGACTACCCAAACGACTCTTCTATGGAGATGTCGCCATGGGTTCTCGTCGACAAGGGGGTCAAGCACGACGCTACAAGGACACTCTGGAGGCTTCCATAAAGCAGCTGCAGATCAACCCGTCAAACTGGGAGGACATCACCCGGAACCGACCGGCCTGGAGCAGAACAGTGAAGACAGGGGCAGCAAGCTACGAAGCCAACCGGAGCGCCGCCGCCAGGGCCTACAGGGCGGCACGAAAGTCACCAGCGCCCCGGACGAACACCGCCAATGCCCAAGCCCTCCTAACATAACCACGCTGTCAACGCACCTTCCGCGCACAAATCGGCCTGGTCGGACTCCATCGGACGCGATGCAACAACAATCCGACAACTTAAACTTCTGCCAACCCTCCTTCGGACCCGCCCCCACGGTTACCCCTGGCATTAATTACCCACGTCCCACCATCATAGCGACCACATCCCAAGTCTCATCATCTGTTACCTTCACCACCACCACCAACATCACTACTACCAGCCATGGGGGCTCGGTCCTAAACTGTACTCACTGGTGACCCAGTGCCTGGAGCACCAAACCACAGCAGAGATCACCGCATCCACTGCCCTCGCGCATTTACTCACCACATGGGCCTATTCGGCCACCTGCGCATCCATGACAGCAGAATTCACCGCAATGTCAACAGCACCGATACCCACGCACACCCTCTGCTCCTGCCATTTTCACCACCACTGCCATCCCACTATCACGAATGACAATCCCCCAGCCCCTCCCGATTCCTCCTGCCCACACTGCACCCGCAACTTCACCTCACGCATCGGCCTGGTCGCTCAGCTGCGAATACATCGCACGGAGACCGGCGAACCCGTGCTTATGGCTCCAACATACAGTAGCTGCGCCCGCCTCCACTACCTTCACTGCTCCCACACCTTCACACACCACATGGGTCTATTAGGTCACATGCGCCCCTACGATAACCTGCGGGAAACCACCGTAGGTTAAACAAAACCAGCACACACTACCTCCACCAATCCATACAAACAACACCCTCACCATCATACTGTACCCGAGAATATCACGGTCTCCTAGAAACCGTGGCTCAGAATGCTGCCAATCTGACGCTTACACCAGACCATGCCGTCGGTTCAGTGTGCGTTGTGTGTTGAGTGGCTGACCAGTGGACTGTGAGTTAGACGGCGTTGGCTCCTACATTTACCCTGGTTTAGTGAATCCTGGTGTGTGTTATGGGAGCTAGGTCGTGGGGTAGCGCGCGAAGACGGGTACGCCGGCCCGTCAGCGAATGCAACCACTTCCAAATCAGACAACTGATTGGCTCGGATGGTGGTCTGATAATGGGAGGTGGGGGAGAGAGAGGTCGACAGGTCAGCGCATTTTCCTCACCATAAACAATCTGACGCGCTTGAAACGATCACAGTGCGCTAAAAGCCGTGGCTTTTTGGCATTCCCACTCAGTTGGGATCCGAGCCACACCTTTCTTATGCCTGCACCTTCTCCCATCTACGGTCTTCTTGACTCTTTCTTGATACCGGGTTCAGGTGGAGGAGTGGAAAATAAAGTGCGGTAGATACAGCGCAAGTCTATTTTCATTATAAGCCACCGCGAAACACCGTCCCTGCCCAGCATACGACGGACATCTTCGAATCCGACGGTCAAACTGACGTTCAGATGCAAATCGGTGCCTCCTAAACGGGCCGCGTAGTAGATGCATTGGACCAATACGGGGGCTAGATCACGGCACGGCAGGCGTTTTAAGGGTTGCGATGCCATAACAAATGTCAAACATTGGGGGCGGGGGGGACGTGATGACATGCGCAAATGCGCCAGCCACCTGCGCCCGATCCCGCCCCCGGTCTTCCTGCCTCTGTCGTCAAACCGGGCACAGGAGCGTGAGGGAAAAGAGACTGTGGTAGCTGCAACGTAAGTCTACTATAACTTTAAACTAAGCCACCGTCCTTGCACCACCCTCCTGTGAAGAACACGGTTAGCCTCGTCGGAATCAACGGTTGAACCGGCCCCTATTGCTAATTGAAGGTTTCAACGAATGTGGAGCAGATTGAGGTAATCGCTCAGTAAGAACCAGAAGTGCGAATGAACAAGTAAGTGGACGGAAGAATTTAGCCCCACAGATTTAGATTCCATGAAATGTGAGTTAAAACGAAGCAGTAGAGAGCAGTGCTGAGGCACCATCCGATTGAACGGCTGTTGAACCATGGAAATTTAGAAGATGTACATAAACTGCAGGCACCGATAATGCGCAAATGGTATTTCAGTTCAGTTCAATTTTATTAAATAAAAAATGGAGAACGTCGTTGTACTTCATAATAGTTGAAAGTTACTTTAGAGAGTATAGAACTAAAGATAAAGAATCGATGCAGTCTAAGTTTTCACCAACGTGAGTCGGTGCGATCGATATAAATGAAACGCAAACATTCTGAATACCCAGATACAAGGCTTTTTGTGTCAATTTAACGCTAGGTTTTATCCACCACTTAGTCATCATAGCAAGGTACCATCAACAGCCACTAGCCTATGTGAAGCTAAACCTCAAATCGTCTCAGTGAAGAGCTAGAGAAACAAGATTCAGCGTCAATTTCTTCACAGCATTTCGATATTAATATCTTAGTAACGTTGTAAGTAATGGAAGGAGATAAAGACCATTTCACATTTCGTTTACGGATAATAAAAAATTCTGATTTTAGTCCGTTAAATGCCGTGAGGGAATGCTGAGGTTGGCAAGCAGCAATGAAACAAATAGATGGTAAGCGGCTTCTTGGGAAATCAGAACGCTGGGGTATTAGTCTTTGGCCTTGGAGGGGCGCACGTTTTGCTAATCATGAGGTTGCTATTTTTAATATAGCATGTAATACTCCGGGTTTACGAATTTTGCTCATCGTATAAGATTAAAATAACGGAACTATTTTTTAAACAGAGATTTTGGGCAGAATATATTTAGGCAGCTGCGTTCGCGCGCCCTTTTTATAAGCAGCTGCAGACCTGTCGCATGTCCAATCTGGAAGGTTCGAGCGTGTCGACTTAAACAACGGCACTAAGGCAAAACTGCTAACGCTTGCAAACATGGACCACGGCGACTGAGGTCGCAAATAGTCACGGAGACAACTCGCGTGCTTGCAAGTGGGAGCATATCCGTTCCGAATACTTTATTTACGGAGGATGAAAACTGATTGGTCGTCCAGTATGTTATGGTAAGGATGATACTTGGCTTGAGAATTTTATTTGTGTGGGACATGTGTCTTCTACTCCTGACACGCTTCTCTCACCTTACATCGAAGAGTAGCCCTATGCACGCATTTGAAGGGTTGGAACTGATAGTGAACACATTGGTTCGCCTAGACGTCTATCTCTCGCCAGGGCACGGCATAGCATAGTGGCTTAATGGTGCGCTCTCCTCACCGAATCCGACTTTCGGCCTAAGAACGGACATTCTCAGATTTGCGATGGGGACACCGGCTACCCTGGTTTGGTGTGACTCGCCGGTCTAAGCCACTTCTATCCTATAGCTACAGCATCTGTCAAAGGCTCCCAAAGTTTCAGATGACCGCAGCTGCCGATCGCAGCAACTAAAGAGATCTCAATCGCGTGAGAGTACAGCCCGGGTGATTGGATTTCCATCAGGTACTTGTTTATACTCTGAGCAACTTATAACGGCTACAGGAAACCAGTTGTTTGGCAATGTACACAAACTGTTGATCAGTGTGTGTGATTACAAAATCAAACTGGATCAGCGTTTGATCCTCAAATTTTACGTACTCAAGCATACAAAATGTTTCGGGGCGGGTCTTTTTACATCCATATATAGAGAAACTTTGAACACACTGACTAGACGTCCAAGAGATTCTAGCAAATGCAAGCGGTTGTTGATTTGAAGTTTAGCGTAAGACTTTATCAAACCGACAGCACTATCTTGTAATCTAAGGGGTAGATGAAGGGAGTGAAATGTAATTTTATTGTTTTTAACTAAAATAATTTCCCTGCCACGAAAGCTATGGCCGTCACCTTACAAGGATAACATGCGAATTTGAGTTATGTTCGATGGGAAGGTAACAAGGAGTAAGGTTACCTGCAACATTTCAGGATTCATTGCGGCCTCGATATCTATCAGATCAACGTCCACAAAGTAAGAAGACATTCGACGCTAAAACGAAACAAATTTGACATGCTTCATCCAAGATGAATAAAGGGCGATACCGGACAGACGGAATGCTCATATGAAGCCTCAGGAAACTGCGAACGCTTTCTGAATCAGCTAAGGGAGATTGAAATTTATCCCATAATATACGAGCATAAAAGATAAGGCTGAAAAACGTGCCCTAACTCCAGTATGCCATACCAAGTTATGTGCATTTAGGTCCTATAAACAGACCTACTGCTTGAATATAACAACTCTTACATCTGTTTTGATCACATGCCAACTGCTTGTATTTAACTATTTCAGGAAAAGATCAAACAAGTTCAAAATGAAACGATTTCCTAAGGAAAAACTATCTTTTGAAAGTGCATTTTTAAACTGAAAAAGTTCTCAAAAGAGCTAGAAGTGAAAATTATCTGTGCTGAAAGTCTAAGTTTCCATGCGAAGTAACTTACGTAGGATTTTAACAATGGATGAAAAATCACATAGCCGTTGTTGTCCAAGATGAAAGCGTAGTCTGTTGGACTATTCTAAAATCAGAAATTGGGACATTTCATATACATGGACAGATATTACGCATGGGAATTCAGAGAAAGACAAAGGGATTCGGCCTCACGATATAAGTTTGCAGAAGGTCGACCATTTCTCTCCCCGAAACGTCTGTTCCCATGATGCCCAGCAGGCTGAGCGATCTCTTTAAGAAAAAAAGAGCCAACATTGCAGAAAAAGCAATTTGCATCGGGTGCCACAGAATAGTTGTTAGAAGTCAGGTTTAAGGAGCCCTTGACTATTAGGGACGTTGTTTGCTGATGGGGAGGAATTGTAATTCCGGGTTTCGAAAACTTGAGCTCTCTGAACGCTGAAGCTAACAGATAGGCAAGAGTTCGAAAAAACGAAGGCTTTGCACCGATGAGGTCTGCTTAATGAAGATGGTCTACTTCGATAGGGGGGACTTGATGATTCGATAGATGCATGGCTATGGTTCCGCTTTAAGTTTGACCTCAAGAGTGGATGTTTTTATGACCGAGTACGAACCCTACTCAGATTATCAATTGTATATATCATTCCGTAACCCTATGAAGGCACTAATCTTTATGCCTGACAATCAGTCTAATCCTTTTTTGAGCTATCAGTAACAAAAAGTACTAAAGTTGTCATAAAAAGTGAAGGTAGCTATCAGAATATCCGATCAAAGTGTTTACCTACCGTTCTGTTGTACACAGCCATTGTAAGGCTCGCCATTGGTCCAATTTTCTAAAGTGGGAGATAAACTGATAGATTGTTTCTCATAAATAGATGACAGCTTAGCAGTAGTCTTGCAAAAGTAATCTACGACTTTTGGGAAGCCTGGGAAATGAGCTGATCATGCTCTTGTTGAATAGCTATGATGGGCAGACGAACATGCGCTACGGTTAATCAAACTGTTCGGGGATGCTAACGGGAATCATGCAGGCAGGGAGTAGTAGAATTAGTGAGGGGAGGAGGAGGAGGAGGGGGTGGAGAGGAGTTGGCTTGCCACATAACGCTCAACTTCGTACCCTGAGAAGACAGTAGCGGTCAGGTACAATACAATGGAGTGAAAGTATAATGATCATAACCAGTCCGAAAAACGATCAAGGGTTTTTGCAGGCGGTCAAGGGTTGAATGTAGTGCATGCATCGCATTGAGCATAGGGCGCAGTAGTACTTCGGCGATGGTCGTGGGGAAAATGTCAGCTGCTTGATGAACGACCAATTCCATCTTTTGCGCCTTGTGGTTTCGGATGGGCCTTCGAAGCTCTGCATTCTCAGTGAAATGCTAGGTAGGACAAGAAATGCGCAACTTAAGTGTTCAAAGTGCACTTTTAGGGGTGTCAGACTTCAAGTTACGTTTAAACTCACCGACAGTATATTTGACATGGCTCCGATCACAGGTATGTGGGCGAATGTGCCTAAACACGCAAAGCAGGTAAAAGGAATGGAGTGTTTAGAAAAAGGTCCGACTAACCGATTTAATGAAAATGGTGCATAAAAACAAGACCCAGAGTACAACGCTGTCAATAGGTAACTATGGAATCCGGAATTTTTAGTTCATATTCTACCAACCTCTGCTAGAAGAGCAGCAAAAATGAGAACTCTAAGTTGCAATCAGCCCAGTTGAAAGGATACCAGATACAAAATCACCATTCAAATTTTCAAAGCAAAGGTGTATATTGTATTTTTAGTGGATTTTAGAATATCTTACCAAGTTAAAAGATTTTTCGTTAGGGTAGAGAACTTATATAGAACTAGTCTCCAGCCATCGGAAAAAGAAGCTCGAGTTTACCTCCTTAAATATACAATAGCGTAATATGCTTGCGAGGCAACTATGGGCAACTATTACTTTGCAGAGTATTTTCTTACCATTGATTTCCCTTGCAAGTTTATCTAATGGTCCGGGAGCGGTTAGAGTCGACAGAGAGTAGGTGAACAGGCGAACCTTGAATGGGAGTACAACATTGAGTTAAAACCTGATAAAGTGTCTCAAACGCTGATGGAAGACATCGAAGTTTTCGCAAATTTCATACATAATGGCGGTATTTTCGGAGGGCTTGGACCGTTGTTTCATTGTAGTAGATGTCGCCATCGCTGATTAAGACGAGGATTCTGTTGCAATGGGCTGCGGGCGACCTTCCACTTGAAAACTAAAGGTAAAATGTAGCCCGTGCAGTTGGGAGCCTTAACGGGGTCAAGCTGAAGCATCATGCTAGAAAAGTGATTATTGGGAAGGGCCGCTTTGTTGGTGGACAGAAGAAAGCGTTAGCTATTGCAACTGTCCACCTTAAAAAACCAGAAAATTAAAAAGAGAGATAGAGGAAGACCTGCTGCTCTTTAGCATGGCACTTACGCTGCTCATTAATTTCAAACCAAAAAATATGGCCTCGTCGTAGTTTGCGCCATTTTCAGCCACGAGACGAAACACGTTTTGGATGGCATGCTGAAAGCGGAAGATCATGGACAATTAGATGAGACAAAGTATGAAACAAATTCAATCAATTTTCTGGCCTTTCAAAGCTATAAAAAAGAACAGAATTCTTCAGAACCTGCTTATTTTGACTTGTAGCCTGGACAAGTAGGTTGTAGCAGGACTCATTTTGAGAACAGCCATAGAGTAATGTGGGTGCAGGGTGGTTACGGTCTGCGGGAAACTAAAAGAAAGAGAAAGAGCGCGAACTGTGGATAAAAATAAGATTGATAACTATTTAAGACAAAGTTCTACGATCAAATTCGGTTTCCATTCCTAAACAAATGACACAAAGAGCGAGTTTCACGTAAAAACTTCAGAAAAGTTTGATGCGGAAACTATTTCAACAGAGGGAATCTGAAAACCCATTCACATGGTCAACTTTTCTAACGTCTGTCCGCGTAAGACGTGAAAGCGCATTTCTTGGGTAGTGTTACACAATTTACATCAATGGTGTCCGTTAGCCATTTAAAAAGTCGAAATTGGAGAAGCTACCTTAGCTACAGCAAAGAAGTCATTTCTGTTCAGATTTTGAATCAGTAATCTGAGCGAGGTATTCACCAGGTGCAGGGCTTGGCCATGCATGCTTCCACTCCTACAAAAAGTAAAAAAGGAGATGAAAGTTCACATACCGATAATATTATTATAAAATTGCGTCGGATCATTCACACTCCAATATTACACACTTATATAGCGAAGTAAATTTAAGAGGTAAATAAAACTATTTTTTGCAATCCCTGAGGCTCGAAACCTCAACTATTAGTTCGAAATCCGTTGCCTTAATTACGAGCTCGTTGTTTTGTCAATCGCAATCCGGTAAATTAACAATGTTGCAGGGGGCTCACGGAGCGCGTTACGGTACACACTCACCCCGTTGTGCCTTTGGGCTTAATTTCGACCCGTAGTGCGATCGGTGAGCGCCCTTTGCAATTGTTAATTTACGCAATCTCAACCGACAGGACAACGAGCCTGCAGTTTAATGGTTAGGATGGAGGTCCTCTAACCGACAGATCAGGCGTCGCAGAACATGGGGTTGGGTCTGGCTGGCTGATGACGGCTAATAAGTCAGAAATTGTCATTTCAATCTCCTTTGCCTTCGTTGGTAATATTATTCTGCCTAGACGAAAAGTTAAAAAAACAGAAAACTATAGGAGGAATAAATATTTTTTGGCAGATGAATATTGCCGACAAAGCCAAGGGAGACTGGAATGGCCATTCCTTGCTTACCAGCCGTCGTCAGCCAGTCATGACCAACACCAAGTTGCGCACCACCCAAGGAACCCGTTGATCAGAAGCCAAACGCTCTAATCCTTTATCCACGGGCTCGTTATCTCACCGGTTTAGATCGCGAATATTGACTGCATTTGTTGATGAACGCTCACCGATCACTAACGGAACTCACTCATCCCGTTCCGCCTTGAGGCTCACTCTCAAGCCCCGCGTCAAGGCAAAACGGGATGAGTGAATTCCGTTAGCGATCGGTGAGCGTTCATCAATGAATGCAGATGTTGTTTTATTGGCCGAATCTTGTGAACTCTAACAGCTCGAATAAAGGGAGATTCAATTTTCCGAACAATCGTAAATCACCCTCGTCCCAGTAGCCCAGGAACTTTCGAAATTGGAGGCAGCTTAGTCGCTATCCACTTCAAACGTCTGATTGTTTAGGAATTTCTGACGGAACTTACGTATCTACTAAAAATAGGACGTCCTTTGGCACCGACGTGTACTGCGTATACCTGAAAAAAAAAACATCGCATCGGTAATGTAGCATGAAGGAAAAGAAAGTCCTATTGTATCGTGCAAAATAAATACAAATAGCAGGGAAAAGGACAATGAACAAATTGACATGTTCCTTGACATAATTCAGTTTACAAAATAGGACCAAAAGTGCGCTAATATGCTAACAAACCTGCACGCTATTGAAAAAATAGCATCGACATCAATTACAAAGAAAATTAATTTTGCATTTCCGTCTAAGCATATGCAAGTGTACAGTTTTGTCTGATCAACATCAGGCTGGCGAGTACTGAACTGCCGAATATATTTGGGCTTGGATGCAGTTGCGAACAGAACTCTGTACGACAACAGTCGCAACAATACCTGGTACAGTACTTGACATTCATGAAGACCTACAGCGCTCGCATTCAAATCTTTTTCAGTGTTTCAATTTAAGTCTTGTCAAGTAAGTGAAATTCGATCGATAGAGTTGACTCTAATAGTTTATTGTGGGTGGTTTAAAAGGCTCGGCTGCATGTGGCCAAGTTTACGCAGTAAGAATTTACCAACTTCTGCGACGAGCATCCAAAGCGCGTATTTTATCATCCATTGGCCATTGGAAACCTACGGATTACAAAAAGGGGGACAGTTTGATGGTAAATATAGAAGAGTAAGGGAGAATGGCTTTTCGAAAAAAGTTAATGAAGCGCCTACGCGGGTATATTCGAAGAAAGCCGTAGACACTGGCAAAGTAGATAAAATTGAGAGTATCATTTTGCTTCTTGAAGATGTGATCAGTCGTTGAAGTCCAGTCGACTTGATGGGCGATTATAGAGTCTTCAAGGTAAAAAAAAAAAAAAAGTAACCTAAGTTAGGTGGAAGTCAGTGCAAAAGTGTGAAATCCATTGAAAATCAAAGTTCAAAAAAGGCCCTCGACCATGTATGCAACTTATGAAATAATAACGGTTTCGCTATAGACACCAAAAACAACGCACGAAGAAGATGTCTGTCTTATTGGTAGAACGAAACCTGAATTATACGATAGACAGAAATCTGTTCAACTTTTCAGTTTTTTTAATCTCCCCCAAAATTAGTGCATTAACTTGGAGTAAATTATTCAGAATAAGGCTTTATAGACTCAGTCCGAAAGTTAACGTGCATAGTTGAGACAAATCCATCAGTATCGGCAGGATAATTTCAAAATATTCATAAACTACCAACAGGCAACCAGTAGTATATGCCTGTTACATGATTTAACTTACTGACAGCATATGTACTAGCTAAAAGCTTAGACGTGTGCTCCTCCGATATTCTGCCGTTGCAGGATAGAGCTGCGAGGGTTTGGGCTCATCACCGAGTCCCCAGGATTCCCCGTATGAATTTTGATAGAAAGTCCAGTTTTAAAATCACAGCTTTTAAATTTGCTCAGAAATAAATGTGCTAATTTGGAGTAAGTCATTCGAAATGAAGCTTTAACATACGAACTCTGTAGCACTGACTGTGGTATAACCCAGTGATTAAGATGAATTGCCAGCAAAGACAAGATGAATTAGAATGGCTATTCTGGCTTATCTGCCGGCGTCAGCCAAGCCATATCCTAAGTCAGGTCAAAGACTAAATTCCTGGTCTCATTTACAAAATCAAATACGGCTCATGCTGTGTCAGCAGCAATCTGGAATCTTTATTTTCACACAGGAGGACCTTTTACCTGGTTGCTTTTTGGTAAGACAAAGTACGGGTGTTCTCTTTCGCATCTCGATTCCAGGTTAGAAGCTTGCGGGCGTCTTATAGTAACCAGCAGTGAAAATCGGGAAGAATTACCGACAAAGACAGGGAAACTGGAAGAACTTACAAGGGCCCTAGACTGTAGCTCCCAGTCAAAATAAAACGCTGGTATTTTGTCATGCAATTAGGCTAGCCAAACCCAGGTGATGAAGTACTATGAAGGTTAGTTGTTAGCTTCACTGAATTGAAATTCTACAGAAACTGAAAACATTTACTTGGGTAAGAGCAGTCGAAGTTCATTTTAACGTATAATCGGAGATATAGTTAAATATTAGGAGAAGGACTGGACGAACAAATCTGGATCCCCAATAAACGAATCCTTACCGTTAACATCAATGAAAAGTTTTAGAGGTCACAGAGAGGTTCGGCTATCCAGAAACCATAACAGCTTGGTGTGAAATTATTGTGGGCTGTCTGTGTGAAGATGGGTCGTTTAAGCTAGCGGCTCTCTAAAATTCTTTGCACGATATATACTTCTCTCAGGTACGTGGTTTAATGTTGGTACACAACATGCCTTCTCCCACAGGCTTGATTTTGCTCTATTTAACGCACCTTAGAAGCATATTAAAGATAATTAAACGTCTGAAATCGGAAAAAAGGCGAGCGTTTACTTTCAGCTTGGCTTGAAATGTCGCTCTGCCAGAGCTCAAAATAACTTACCATTGATGTAGACTTCAGCGGGTAGGTAGACACCCGACTGGCTTTGATTCACGGGTATATCGAAGTAATGATGCCTTTCCAAGTTGGGATCAAAGTCCGTGAGTGAGGTAAAGGAGATATTTTTGAGCTAAAAAATGCAGCACAGGACTTTGACGGTAAATGAAAACATAAGTGGTGCATTGGTCACGATGGGACTAAGCAAAGCCCTAAATCACTTGGTGGGATGGGTGAAACAGGCCATTTTCCCAACTGGATTATATAAGTACTGAGAGTCTGCTTTGCCTGAATAAACTGAAACTGCATGTCTATGTGCCTAAACATGACGAAAAGCCTGAGGCGGAACAAGCCTCTAAGACTGGCGCTGTTTTGACTTCAGAATCCTCGCACGAACCCTTCCCGAAGAACAATCGATGGTCGATAAATTCTACCTAAGATATGAGGGTGACTAGAATGAACATTTCTGATCTATGCGTCTTTACCAGGCTGGCGGCTCGATCCCAACACGTGGATACGGTGTGATCTTAGTCCAAACCAGTAGGTGACCGATTATTTGATTTGAAAGCAATAATTTTCAAGCCACGGTCTCGTGGAACCATTCGAATACCGCCATAAAATCAGAAAAGGTCGGTGAACTCCATTCCCAATTGAAATCGGCTATAGCTGATCACAGTCTACCGGATGCTAGCCTGTTATTCATGTCGTGGAGCATCTGACTCGAAAGCTCGGCGACTCGCTTAGTCTCATTTAAATTTTCAGGACATCCAGTTAACGTTTGGCGTATGGCTAACGAGGACGACCAAATAGCAGAAATGGCCGTTAAAGCATCCCTTGTATTCTTTGCGCAACATTCCTCGACACTGAAGGTAAGTGTTTGTGACACGGAAAGTAAGAGAGCAAAAAATATCCATATTTCACAGAGAGCTCGGGGTGGGGGCATGTTCAGAAGAATAGACGCGCCAAAAAGTCCTTAGCTTCCACTAAACCTCAAAAAGTGTCTGCACCAGAAGAACGAATGTTCAACCTGAAAGTTTCGTTTGAACTACCTTGGAAAAGCCGCGAGGAGTTTGAGTTTGTACTCTTGTAAGTGTACAGACGCCGCATGTTGGAAAATTATTTTGTCGAGCCCTGAGTTAGCGTAGCTTTCGACTCAAAAAGGAAAACGGTACATGGAAGTCCGCGCAATGCGCTGAGAATATTCGGGAAAAATACACTCACAAGGGGATTCCAAGGGTACTTGGCGGCCTCCTCTTCGACATCCTGGACAACCTCCTAGACGAAGGTGGAAATATTTCAAGGCTGCTAACGACATCCTGAACGCGATGAAAGTAAAAAGTTTTAAGTATTCAAGAAGACGGACTTTTAAAGGCCGCAGAGCAGACACCTCCTACGATATTGCTGGGTTTGTCAAAGATATTTGGAAGAAGTCAAATAAAATTAGCAGCTATCTGAACACAGTACATGGGGAGGAAAAACCCATACATTTATGTTTCAAGTGGAACAGAAAATTTTTCCGACTTCATACGTACGCTACCGTAGCAGGCTGAAACTCTTTACCTTCGGAATATATTAGAAACCTATTTGCTAATACATTTCTAGAGAACGTTCGGAAAGGTAGGTAGGATTATGTTGAGTAAACAACGATGCACACACTAAAACTTACGTAAAGAACACGTTTTACTATTTTCGAAACTAGTAGAGGATTTGGCAGATTTTAAAAATTCATTCGACCACTTTGTGAAAAACTCGGCGTCCTCGGTGGGATTCGAACCCACGCCACCAAGGGGAGGTTTTAGTACAGTCAACGCTCTAGCCAAAGGAGCTATGAGGCCCCATCGGGAGCCATGAGTTTAATCACAATTTGGTCAAGTTACCCATCTAGCCTACTGTAACGTATGGAATCCACCAATTCTGATACAGTAAACTGACTGCCCAAGCAGGATTTCCTAAGTAATCAATCTAGAATCCGCCAGATGACTACCGGGCACAATAAATTCAGAGAGCTTCAAACGAATTATTCAAATCTACCAAAATCCTCTACTTATTTTGTTTAAGGTATCACAGATCGACCTGTCCAATGTAGGATTCAAAGCATCAATCACCTATTCACAAGACTATTCGGACACTGCGAGGACGGTCCGTATGTTGTAGGACAGAAAAACTAATGCGAGTGGAGCAAAACCCACATTCTGCAGGCAAAACTTAATGCTCTACGTAAGACTCAGAAGGGACTCAGCGTGGTCGACTGGTCTTCGACTACAAACAGTGACTATAATTTTTGTTTTTTGGAGCTGAAATCTTTTTGATGTGTACAGCGCTTTTTGGCAGTGGCAATAAAATGGTATTCCGTGTCCTTCTTGCTTGTTGAAAGGAAAAAGTTTCAAAATTCGCTCATAGGACACGAATAGCAGCTTGGCCAATAAGCAATTGGTGACGAATATAATTCTGCTAGCAAAAGAGTTTTGAGGATATGTACAGAAAACTGGGGAATATTTTAAGCTATGCAATGTTAGGCCACTTTTCCAAAGGGTTTCTTAGGACAATACAGGTAGTCATGACTTTGAACAAAAAAGAGAAAACGTTAATGGCCGTAAAGATAAGCGCTCTCGGTGGAGAAAATAACCGCCCGTCTATGGTCCAAATCATCAGTTAAAGGAGGCCTAGCCATGTAAATATAGGACAACTTTAACGGATGCAGATCATGCGAGATCCCGAATTAACTCTCTCAATCGAAGAAAACACCCCGGCACATGGAAGTACTATAATGTTAAACGCGCCCATCCGCGCGCGCTATGACGCTGGGAATCACCGCAGAAAAATGTGCAGGATGAAGTGCGCTGGTGCATGCACCGCAAGGCCACACTCCTGAATTGGCCAATCAGAGAGCCAACACATAGCAATAGGGAACGGAGACTGTTTGGCTTCCATCGATCTGGGTCGTGCGTACGCTGCCCGAAAAATTGTCAGTAAAATTCCGAATGTCAACTTTGAAAAGGCTTCGTTTGTGCTACATTGACAGAAGTTGAGAATTCAGAATAAAGCAAACCAATGAAACTTCAGCATAATTATATACTCTAAAAACAAAACACAACAAAGCTGGGCATAGATGCCAACATAATTCTAGTGAACAATGTTTGTCGACTAGCAGCTGGGCCATTGCACATTTTTGCGGTTTCAACTCAGTTTACAAAATAGTATTTTTAAACGCCACTTGGTAGGTCCCAAACCAAAGCCATGCGTCACCGACAACAAGGCTTTCGTCTAGAAGTGAAAGGGACGATATATTTGGCTTCCGTGTTTCGAAGAAGAAACCAGCAGAAATGTCCACAGCAGTAATAGAGACAGAAATAAGTACGCTTAACCGTAGATCTTCATAAGGAATTGTTTGTGCTGGTGGCCAAAACAATTAATTTTTAATTTAAGGAATAAAATAAGAAATATTTGCAACAATCAACATCAAACTTTTCTGACAGCTTCTTGATTTTCATAAATGGAATGATGAAGCTCGCCTTTCAGTTCACCAGTGAACTGTCCGTTGCACAAAAGAGGGTATAGAGCAAAACAACCGGGATTATCTTCGAAATGAGCCGACTGATGGACCTAATGAGCAAGCCCTAAAAACATGCCGCATTAGGATTATCAGGTATTTCGGGTTACAAATATGACAAACCAGTGTCTTTCAGAAATGCTTCAAACGAAAACCTATTGCAGTATCACAAGTGTTGTGTTTGAAGGCAACCTTAAAGCACACCATCGAAATAGTTGGATGTTAGGAACTTTGTCCTGCTGAGGAACAGGCTCAGCCGTTCTTTACTGATGAGAGGAGGAATTGCTCTTTTAGAAAATATGCTTGGATTTCGACTGGTAAACTAAGTGTAAAATGAGGTGAAAAAACAATGAATATCCTATAGGAAATTCTAGTAGGTAAGCAGCTGCAACAGAACTCGTCACATTTAGCTGCGTTTAACAATATTTTTGACACAGCCACTTTGTGTCACATTATAGTAAAATGACAGTATTCCTAGGAAGTGTTACGCAAGAACACATAGAGCCTGTGCATATCTTTCTCGGTGTACTTTCTGATGGCCTGAGAAGATGGTCAACAGAAGGTGTTATAAAGTTTCGCAGAGCACCAGAACAGGATCGCCCAATAAAATGTATGCTTACCACGGCGTTTTATCGGAGTATTGCTAAAAGAGGCATTAACCTAATAAGTGATGCCATAGGGCTATTCTCAGTTCGCTACAGAAATCAATTTAATGCATTAATCACTTCGGCAGAAGCTGTGATGCAACTTCAAAAATAAAATTATGTGTCTGCTTTTCGAGTTCATTGAAACGTCCGCTTTGGTTTAGAGGCATACCATCTGGTAAGCCCTGGAAGTCTGTTGTACGTAACCGAACCCCTGTATTTTATGAAAGCATATTAGCTTTTCTCTTCAACCAAGGTTTGACGAGTGCGACGATAGAGCGAGTGCTAACGGTCGACTCAATAGTCTAGCAAATCACCCTTCTTTGGTCCATCAACTCACTGTGCTGAACGAACATATGAACATCATTGCTTTCTACTTTATGTTGGACACAACGCCTTGATTGTAAATCCCCTAAAGAAAGCGCTATATACTCTTGAGCAAAAGATACTAATTAACATTGGATGTGGGCACTTAAAACCAAATTATTGCTGGGTGGCTTCTAAGGATATAAAGTTGTTTCTTTCCACCTAGGTATTAGCGGACATTAATGACCAACGACATTGTGTACTTCGCTTTCTTTTTTCCTTAGGACAAAGAGGATGCGGACCCATTTCAATTTTTCTCATAACTGAATAGCAGTTCGTATCGAACTTCGACAAAAAGCAAACAAATTAAGGTTCAACGCATTATTCAATGTATTTATATTGGTTTTGGACAGCTGCCAGACTGCGATAACGCGAGTGGTCTGCGTTCACAAAAAACAGCTGAGTAAAGGTCCCCGAATGGGATCATCACTGATGTTGAGGAAGCTGCCTGCTGATGACGTAAGAATTTTTTGTCATCTTGAAGGTTTTTACAACCTCTATTGTTATCAGAGCAGCTGCCACAGTGCCCAGTGAAAAATGACAAATTAAAAATCAGTTATCTTCACCATTCATTTTTCCTTAAAATGACAAATCCTTCGGACGTCACCTAAGGTCATTTTATAGTGTCATGATCTGGTGGTTATAAGGCCCTTCCAGTCATGCTGTCTTTAGCACATGAAAATTTAAGAAAGGTTTTTCACAAGACTTTTGTGCACATTCTATGGAGTAAATTAGAAGATGTTGTTAGACATAATAGCAAGTTCTCAATTCATAAGGTGAATGAGATCATGCATACGCTAACTCACCTCAAGAGCAGCAGCTTTCTTTGAGAATAATTCGGAAAGTTTAGAGGCGTACTCTTTAACATTCTTTAGAGGTTTCAGGGGTTCTAGCGTTATCTTTCCTTCATTGATGAGCCTTTGGTAAGCCTGAATGGAAATGAACGAATGACAGTAAAATTCGGATGAACTGATCATTTGAATAAAAAAAAACAACTACTGTGTGGGAAGAATAGATTACCAAATAACCCTAGAATTATTAAAGCCTTTTATTTGTGAGGCAAGGAGTGATCGAATCCGATGGCCATACACATATTTACTAGACAATTCACAGTTGTGGGACAAAATCCGTCTTTTTACCACAGAATACATGCTTATGATAAAGTTATTAGAAACACACAAGAGGATATGTTTTGAAAAGTTCTGACAGATTTAATTATAAAAAGATAAGATTTTGACAAAAAAACGAGAACAAAGCAAAGTTTTGCGTAATTTAAAGAAAGAGTTTTATTTTTTTAATGCAAAGAACGGATGCCCCTAAACCGAACAAAGATAATTTTAGAAGGAGTATGAGAAAAAAGTCAGATTCAACTCTAAGTCACCCCCATTTTAAATGCAAATACAATTTTCAATTACGAGATTTTATAAGACAATAAGTTATGGCCCATCTATACATGATCCTGTGAAAAAAA
This sequence comes from Schistocephalus solidus, assembly GCA_017591395.1. NCBI lineage: Eukaryota > Metazoa > Platyhelminthes > Cestoda > Diphyllobothriidea > Diphyllobothriidae > Schistocephalus > Schistocephalus solidus. Next base: position 234,664 of record WEDG01001602.1, read on the forward strand.
TATAACCATTCAATTAAAAAGTTACCTTTGAATTCTAATGAGAAAAACAATTTGAAATAATGCTAATCTAATTTGCATTAAAAATCAAATGACTCGCCCGCCTCTTACACCAGTGGGGTAATCAAAGTACAGAAACTTAAAATCATTCTTCAACAGCCCTCATATCCAAAGCAAAACCCTTGCTTTAAACGCCATTAAAGTGAACTTTTATTTTAGCAAAAACCGATTGCCAAATAATTAACGATTAACTCCGTAAAATTTTCGATGGGTTAGCCAATGCTAACTTTAATAAAAAAATAAGTCTTCAGAGGTAAATTCGATATTTATACTTTGATAAAAGATGCAAGATGTTGTGTTTCAATTTACAATAATATTTTCAACAGAAATCAAGACTCCATAAAATTTTCCTGTTTCAAGTAATTATAACGTTCACTTGAAACTTATGCACATATTTTATGTATAATTTTCCGTATTCTGTTATGACACTACAGGATTGGTATAGAAGTGAACTTTTCCTAACATCGAGTGGAATATTTATTTCGGAAAGGGTTCATTTTCTGAATTTAGTCGTCAGTGCCTATGCCTGTAAAACATAGGAACATCAACCAATGTTATGCAAATGCAAGCTATTTCTTTTGTGAACACGGTAAACATAGGAACATCAACCAATGTTATGCAAATGCAAGCTATTTCCTTCTATGAACACTGTAAACCAGCGAGCTTCACGAAGTGAAGTACGCCTCCATCAACAATACGCATGCTATTAGATGTCGTTTTTTAAGTTTGTCGGTTCCTGCTGAAGAGGGAATATCCCAGTCTAAACACATTAGGGCAATATTTAACTTAAATCAAAATATAATTTTGATCTGTCCATAGAATATTATATCCTGCAATGCAAGGCTGCTGGTTGGTCAAATACTGGGACCTACAGTTCTGCCACGACCTTAAAGGGTCCGATTCGCGTCCGATTCGAGTCCGAATTGTTATCAGGGTATATGTAAAAAGTCACCTACAATGACAATATCCTGATGTTCCCTGACTTAGGCAGGTAGAGGAGTATTCATAATTATGATGCAACGTATGATGCACCATGGCCTACGATATCGTAGGCTACTTTTGTCAACAATTCTGTATTTGATATCAAATACAGAATTGTATCGATACGGAACACCCTTCCAGCCATTGGGAATTCAAAGATCTGTTTATGAGCTTATTAGTTTCAGAAGAAAACTTCTTAAATTTCTTAGCTCGTTTATGACATTTCGCCTAAATAACTATGGTAATTTAGGCGAAACTGAATACGTCAGTAATAAAATAAATACTTAATTTTCCCATTGTACTCAAATATACATTTGATGTCAAAGTTGCCGTTATACAGAAATCTCAGTAAGCTAAACGAATATTAACATATAATGTTAGGAAGGGCTGATGTCATATGTCAACTTCTGCATATACATAATTAATGAAATATGAAAGATAAAGGCAATGAAGTTGTCGTACGGAACTAACTGCGTCCAGAGAACATTCCCTTCTCACCAACTCCTTAAGCTCGGCTGCAAATTTTGAGTTTGTCAATGCATTGCCGGGTACGAAGAGAATGAAACTAATTATTATGACACTACTAACCCCCATTTTCCACAGGGTGAAGGTCATTTTTGGTTTGCGCAACCTCAGTATTAAAAATAATCTAAGCAGTAAAACTAGATCAAAATGTCCAACAATCTGACAGGAGCGTAAAATGTGTCATTTCTGTGGTAAATAGGTCCGGGTTGTACTCGAAATCTGTTCTTTTCGTTGTGATCTGTGTGAGAACAACTAATTCATTGTAGGGCCTAGCAGAAGTTCCCCTAGATTTCTTTCCACATATATATGTTTGAAATCCACTGCTGCTTATTCCATCGCCCCATAAGCTCAGTAGCGGTTCAGTTGAGAATCCTGCAAATATTTCAACCATCTTCAAAAACGAGGCCCGAGCGATATAGGCTTAGGGAATCAATAGTACTAAATGATGCAAAGCTTTCCAGATCTGTTACTCAAATCCGCGAAATCTTCCACCTTCACACGATTGCAGAAATATTTGTCATTTGTTATTATTTGTCCTGAGTCCTTGATCATAATTTGAGGCCCCAATTTTCGGTAATTTTCTATTTACTTTTGAAAAATTTAGGCTGCTTGTCTTGGGGATCGAAACGCAAGATATTCTGCAGCTATTAGCTTTTTGTTTCCATTTTGTTAGCTAGGTCATGGATTTCTTTATTCGTCGCTGTGTGGATAAGTAACTAAAACAGGGGCCATGTAGTTGTTCTTTTAGTTTTTTAAGTCGTCTTTAGAGAAAGTTCGATGTTTTTGGCTTTTTGCGTGGAAGCCTACTTATACCAAGTTATCTCTAATACTGTTTAGGATAGAGTAGGGTAGAGAGGTATGTACTCCAGTTTAGTGATCTGATATAGCTGTTCATTGAGTCCAGGTCAATTTTTTGGAGGATATATGTGATGAATGTTAGAATCGTGTGCTGGTTTTATGCTTAGTGGGAGCATGGATATTATAGTTTTGTGATCACTATCAAATGTTATGTTGTCATAATACGTAAATATAGGCCAACTATCATCGGTGAGAATAATGTCAAGTGGGTTGTTTCGTTGGGTGGGTTTATCAACTATTTGAGTCCATTTGTGAAATGCAATGAAAGCTAACACTTCATCATGTTCGGCTGGGTTGAGTGCTAGATCCAGTTAATTTCTGGGCGGTTTAAATCGGCTTCTCTCGTAAAAACCGCCTGAAAGAACTAGAATATATGGCTAGCCCCGTTCATCGACTCTCGGTTTCAGAAGTTCTTGAGAACAATGTTTTTTGTGATGACTACTGCGTCGATCGTAAGAAGGTAATTCACGCTATAGTTGTGACTGGTTAGATCGGCTTCCCGCGTAAAAGCAGACTGAAAGAACTAGAATAAATGACCAGCCCCTTCATCGTTTTTGCTAATTTCGTCATGTTCATCCATTTTTAGAAGGGGATGTGATCACTTTTTCGAGATTCGGGTTTTCTACTGCTTAGTTTATCAGGCTACTCTGGAAGTTCTGGTAGACTTTATAAGCAAGACCCTGTTGGCCACAAAGTTCACTGCTGGTTTACTTCTCTCGTCCGTATGGTCATTAACCACCAGGGTCTCTTCGTGACCCTTTGCGAATTACAGCAGTATCTGCTGATAAATCCATGTAATATGGCCCTGAATTACAAGCAATCCTCGAAAACACATATTATGAATGCTGCATTCGATGTATGCCATAAATACTGGAAGGCAACATTCACTGGCCGTGGTTTCGAGAATTGCTTGAAATTTTAAGGCAGGTTACACAATTTCTGAAAGGACCACCTCGTCAAGGAGTCCGGGCCATGCTCCAACGACTTTTTGCGAAAAAGCGTTCCGACGGACGTCCGTGTGGACCATTTTCCTCTACAGTTTAAAGGGATGATCCCGCAGAGGTTCATCCCAGCAAATTCTAAGAAGTCAGCAAATTCTAGGGCAAACTCGAGGCCTCTGACAGTCCGGTAGGTTTGAATGAGGTCACAGCATAGTTGCATGTACTGGAAAGGAATCACATCACGTTCAACCAGTTTGGCTTCGTAAAGCAGATGATTAAGCTTCTTGACTTTCTTCTTAGGCCTCGCCTTTACTCGTTCCAGCGGTAGATAATCCTTTTCAAACTACGGACGCCAGACTTGGATGACATGCTCCAAGTGAGATCGAAAAAATGCCCCATAGGGTTGTCGGAAGAGCTCCTCACCAATCTCTACAAATCCTCGTTTGAGCGCAAATAAGACCTGTGCCGTGCGTAAAGCTGCCTTTAGAGAGTAACGTTGGTTTGAGTGAGGCGTTTTTTAGATTACCGTAGACCTTCTGCTTCTCAAAAAAATTTAAAAGGAGCTGTCCATCTAGAAGGTATGGTAAGCAATCATCCTCCTCACTGTTCCTGCTGGTACGAAGTCTAAAGACCACAAACATCCCAACGTTAAATCTTAAGAGCCAATGAGAAGCCCATCTGTTAAGACGACTGAGATTATCTTGAAGTGCGAGCCTGTCGGCAGCGGATCTGATTGCCCACCACAATTCAACATCGTCTACAAACATGTCGCCACTGCAACCCACGTCGCCTACAGAGTCATTGATGTAGACTTGGAAGAGTATTGGCCCTAAAACGGAGCCTTGGGGGGCATCAGTTAGAACAGGAGTAAGTGTTGACTTCTAGGTATTGAGGCACTTATTTTGCAATCTTCCTGTAAGAAAATCTGCGATCCAAGTCAGCAGCATTCCGTTTATTCCGATTTCAGATACTTCACAGTTCAGACGTTTGTGTGAGACATTGTCAAATGCCTTCTTTAAATTAGTGTTAATGACGTTAACCCCAAGTTCTTCTTCAATGCGTGAGTCCACTGCTCTGTCGGGAGCAATAAACTGGAAAGACAAGAGCGATTCCGTCTAATGCCATGCTGGAGCTCAGAGATTAAGCGGTTTTCTCCCAGGAATGTCATGGCCGCCTTCTCAATTTTTGATTCCATTATTTTACAGCAAATTGAGGTTAGGCTGACTGGCCGCTACTTTTTGACATTAGATTAAGCCCTACTCTTGTATATAAGGTTTATATTTGCTGCCTTCCATTCGAATAGCAGTCTTCCTGATTCAAGTGACAAATTGAATATCAACGCAAGTTGTTTGGAAGTTCGCCTGCCAATTCTTTCAAAATCTTTGCCGGTATAACGTCCGGACCAGATGAATTTACTCCTTAGAGATTTTTCAGCTCTCGTTCCACGAAAGGTGCGGGGAAGAGTATATATTTTAGCAGAACAACGGCGTTTACAACAGCTCTGTTGGCATTGTCAAACTGCAGCTCGGTTTCTATAGGTAATAGCGAGGCAAAAAACCGAACCAAGTGCTCACCTTTCTCACAATTTTCAAGGACTTCTACACCATACCTATCCATAAGTACTGCGATTGGGTATTAGTTTTTTAGTCGGTATCAATATAGTGCAATAAAATTTTAGTTTTATTTTTAGCCTGCTGGATAATTCTGGATTTTTAGTTCTTCCTTGCCAGACGGATCAATTTTATACCTCATTTCGTTGGCGACGAAATTTATCGAGATGTTCTGCTGACGCTGTTTCCTTGTATACCTTTCATTTGTTATTTTTATATTTTAATTGCTTGTGAAGTTCTTTTGCTAACCAGGCAGGGTAACGTGTCATATTTTGTGCCTTAATTTGACAATAACGCTCAATTAAATCGAGCGAAATCTGCTTCAATAATTTTAAGTCACCCCAGCTTCCCTTCGATAAAACAATTGTAATTCATGGCCCTCCTTTTGTTATTTATCGTGTAAAATGCAGCTTACCATATATTTCGCTTGCCTTCCGTTCTCTTCTGGCGTTTAGAATGAAGTGGGTAATCCCACAGCAGCGTAGTATGGTCACTCTTATCGGGAAGTGCAATAGAATACACTTCATCAATGTTAGAGTTCTAGGTCCCGGCAATTGGATCTCTTGTTCTCTGTAAATCTCGTTGGTTTTATAACCTTCTGTGTCAGAGGTTGCTCGAGAGTGAGTTCCATTACTTTAAGGCCGTAGGACGTTTGCGCACTGTCATCTGTCAGATTTACACAGTCTATTGCAGGTGCGTTGAAATATTGAGCAATAAGAATATCCTGGTCACTTGCTACTTCCTTGACGAAATGAAGAAAATACTCATAAGCTTTCTCGGAGTCATGGAGAAAGCTGCTCTGAACCGATGAAGAAAAGAAGAGGGTTATCGAAGCTTTGTTAAGAAAAGTGTGTAGTCTTTGCTTAAAAGCAGATAGATTAGTTGGTAATCTAATATCGTTTGGCAAGTTATTCCAAAGAAAGCTTCACCTGGAAAAAAAGAAGAGAGTGTGTTTAAAAGTGGAGGATAAAGGAGGAAGTATAATCAGTGAAGAAGTATGTAGGTTGAATGGGTGACTATCGGAGGTAGGGGGCTGAAATTCTGGGAACATTTTAACTATTATTAAGACAAAAATTAGACAGAAGGCAGCTTTCAGTCTCTGAACCCATATAAATTTAAGATTATTTAGGTTACATCAATTCTAGTAGTAAGTATTTGAAAGCGTCTGATGTAAGAGTTTCCGAGAAAAATGGCTTTGGGCTTTTTCACTTTTAAAACGGCTAGATTCGTTCAGTTAAACAAAGAATGATCACAAACATTCAAGAATGAGATGAATAAACATTTTACACAGTCTTCATTTAATTTCAAGAAGATGGGTTGTAAGAAATAAATCCACAATTCTGGGCATCTGTTGCCGTAATTCTATCAGCATGAGGCAGCTTTCTAAAGTATTGACGTAGTTTAAATCTAAGTCCGTGACGATAGAACATTAAGTCATAGGCGTGCATTAAAAATCACTGGTTTGAGAAGCCTTTTAGGACCAAAACACGTGTAACAACACATAGAAGTTAAGAATTGTATTTTTCACGTTGAGCTCCGCGTGAAAAGGGCATGCAAGTCCGCATAGATTTATTCTAAGTATTGTTGAACCGTAGATGTAGAGAAGGAATATAGGCATTTAAGATATTTAAGTATTAAAATAGGTTAAGTGTGTTTCAAATACCGATGAGATACCATTAATGTAAAGCATACATTAAAGAGAACCTAGCATGGTACCTTAAAGGACACCGCTGAAAATAAGGGTTTAGAGGAAAAGGAGGACTCCACTAAGACCTTTTGTTTCTAATGAAATATTTATGACATACTGAAGTTAATAAGGGGACTACAAAGTCCTAGTGCTTCTAGGTTAACGAGGAGTCTCCTATCAGGCTCTTACTCAAAAGCTTTACTTAAATAGAAAAAGATAACGACCACAAATAGATGATCTTTAAGAAGAGAAGTTTGTAGATTTCAAAAAGTTATGTAGAATGTTTTACAAGAGCGATCGATTAAAAAAAATATTTAAAAGAGCTAAGAAGTTGATTGTTTGTGCAAAAAATCTATGTTTTTATGGCAATTAGTTTTTCAAACAGTTCAGCAAGAGAAGGTGTTTTATTTGAATAGCGATAGTTTTGAACAGCAGAGCGTGAGATAGGTGTGAAAACTGGAATACTAATAGAAGTGTTCCAATAAGCAGGAAAGAAACCATCCTCGAAAAAAACTGAGAATACTTTGCTCAGCAGTGTTGCAAAATAGCTGAACTGTTTCGATAGCGAATTTGAGGAGGTGTGGTTTCAAACTGACTGCGAGTGACTGGTGGCTTATCTGTTTCTAAATATTTGAAGCGACAAAATTAACTGGAGTGAGGAACTAATGGGGTGTCAGAGGAATTGATGGGCTTAGAAATTTTCGGCAAAAATGAATTAACCAATTTTACATCTAGCATTTAGCGATGCAACTCCTGCCAGACATTAAATTGTTTAATTCATTTTTGCCAAAAATTCCAGCCTCTAAATTCCTCTGACACCTCATGTGTTCCTCATTCCAGTTAATTTTGTCCCTAAAAATATTTAGAAACAGATAAACCGACGCAGTCACTCGCACACAGTTTGAAACAACACCACCCCAAATTCGCTTCCTAAACAGTTCAGCGATTTTCCAACATTGCTGGGCAAAGTATTCTCAGTTTTTTCGAGGATGGTTTCTTTCCTTATTATTGTAATACTTCTATTAGCATTCCATTTTTTACACCTGTCTCACGCTAATTATCTACAAAGCAGTTTTTTCCCCTGTTAAAACTAATTAAACAATTCATGATAATTTGGCATTTTCAAATGTTTCATTATTTTATACCTAATTTTATGATTATTGAATAATTTGCATTTAAAAATCATTTGCGAAACTTATTTTTTATCTCTGCCTGTTATTAGTAATTTTTGCGTTTTTAACATCAAGAATGTTCTACGTAATTCGAATGCGCAACAAGCCTGACGCCTTGCCTTTGATCTTACTTTATGAAACGACTAGTGATAGTTGTTTTATAAAGCTAATTCAAACAATCTCAACACTTTATTATCAAATACAAATATAACGACTGTAGGACAGCATTGAAAGTTTCTTACCGTGGAACTCTTCTTGATCCTACTCCATTTTCACCATTTTTAGCGATCAGTTCGACTACGTCTAATAAGTCGGCAGACTCCACTCCGGAATCGACTGCACTCGCATCTGATTGTAAATGCCTATCCCTTCGACTTGAATGCAGACGTTTCTACCTCTGTCAAATGAATACTCTCGAACGTCTATAACAGACTTTTCTTGGCCTTCACAATTCTTATCCAGATACATTCATTCCCATTCTGTTTAGCTCTTTTATTTTAAAATTTGCTATTTCTAAACCTTGAAGGGCAGATTTATATTTAAAACCCACATTCCTCCGTTCGAACACTGCTATTTAAGATTAAAAACAAAACAAAGCTAAAGTGGTAACTGGAAAGAAGAGTTTGTTTTTAGGTTTTTTCCTGTGTTGTAAGGTTTTTATGCCACCCAAGAAGTGCCCATTCAATAAATCTTTTATTTAAATTTATTTCAAAAATAAATAAAAATAAATAAATTTTATATTTAAGGCCCAGAGGGCCCCATAATTACAAACATAGTACCGTGGTTTAAATAAATACAAAGTGAATAATTGCTGCACTATGTGAGCATCCATATGAACAGCAGAAATGAGTAATATGGTAAAAATATCCGATTCAAAACGATTTGCCATTTTTAAAACAAAAGTCAACAATTTTTGGCATATACGGTGAACTGGAAAAGAAGCAGTAAAAAAACTCCTAGGGTTAAATCGGAGGCGGAGTTCGGCGAGCCGCCAATTTTAAAAAACATGGGAGAAAAAAACTGCTTCACTAAAAAATTAATAGCTAAATGCAATGGGATAGTATTGTGATGTTGCTGACAACGTCAGTGTGGATTTTATAACGCAACTATTGGTCGTGTCTTTAAAAAATGCGTAAATGCATTTGAGATAATCAGTGTAAACAAAATTTTGTAAATTTTGAATACTGTGGAAATTTCATTTATGTACATAAGGAAGGGGAGGGGACCTATGACCGTGCCTTGAAGAACGCCACTCGTGATCAACTGGGGCACCGAGTAGCTTTTACCTTCTGGCTGCGGCCAGACAAGTAGGAACCAATGAGGTCGAGGAGAGGAGGCCGGATGCCGAGGTCTTCCAGTTTCACTAGAAAAAGTCGGTGCAGTACCTTTTCCAAGGCTTTGCACAGCTTAAATTAGAGCACACCTACTAATTGCTTCTCATTGTGAAGGGAAGTAACGGGGTTAATATAAGCTAAAGTGGCACACTTCACATGATCTCTCAGGTAGAAAACCATATTACGAGTGTCATAGAAATTTATTTTCAAGGCAAAAGTCAAGAATTTGATTGCATATACTTTTTTCAATAATTTTTGCTAGAGTCGGGGTTTGTGAACGCCTCGATAATTATTTCCGTCCGAATGATATCCCAACTTGAAGACAGGAAGAATAATAGATGTGTTACATGAGCCAGGAAAGAATCCGTTTAAAAGATAAACTGAGAATATATGGCAAAGCAATCGGGGAAACTCGGCACTCTCTTCATACCTGAGTTTGGAATACCATAAGTCACCGATAGTTTCGAGATTTTAGATGAATAATGTGGTATCGAATTAATTCTAAGTGGAAATCAATGGTATTGATAACAATGAATGAGTATGGCTGAAACGACTGAACCCGTTCAGATTCTGTCGTAAGATGTTTTGCAAGGAAAGTACTAATATGTTTAGCCATGTCAAATTCTTCGAGAACAAAGGTTTTATCTTCATTTATAAAAGGAGCAATTGCATAACCTCGTTTAGAGGAGAACCGACGACGGAGCAGTTGAGCAACAGATTTAGCAGACTTAATCCCACTAAGTGCATAAAGATTTTATCTGTCTGTCCCATGCAAGACGATGTTTAGAGGCTAATTTCAAAATCTCTGCGATCTTTAGATCCACAGATAACGAACTAGTTGATTGAGCTTTCAACTCAAACCTTTAGTCTTGGCAAAAGAAAGTGAGGAACGGTAGATTCCGAAGCAAAGGGTTTGACAATTTCATTTGGTACAAATTCTAGGCTGTTGTTTGAAATGACCGACATAAAGTCAACAAACCTTGCTCCGTTGTTCATGGAGGAGAGATGCTGCCAGTCCAATGAGTCAAAAAGTTGTCAATTAAGCTTCCATCTGCGAGGTCAAAAGTATAATAGGTATGAACGGCGCTATCCTTTTTTGAAGAGACAGGCAAAAGGCAATAGTGACTTAATATATGGTTACTTTGGAAGAGGAGCAGCTTAAAATCAACGAAGAGGGGAGCAATTTCATTTGTAAAAATCAGGTCTTAAATATGATTTTCCCTCGTTGAAGAGCGGACCATCTGAGACCAGTTACAAAAATTAATGTTATCTAAGAAAGGCTGAAATCTGGGTGGACAAAGTTTGAAATCCAGTCAATCTCAGGAGAATCAGCAACAAAAGGCTGAGATGCAGATTGAAAACACGTAGGGTTAGCATTTTGAGAGGTCGGAATATTAGGAAAGTTAAAACCAGGGTAAGTTGACTGGTAGTTAACTTGGAAGTGGGAGGCTAGAAGAAGGATGGAGAATATCTGAGGAGGCGAAGCAGCTATGAAATTTTAAATATAAGTTTTAGGTCATGGGAACCTGGTCCTACTATGGCATTTAAAGGAGTTGGGGTGGCACACGTGTGAACTACTGGCCTGAGGTGGTGGGAAGTCTGGGAGTGCAAATGGCGAGTGCGTTCGTGTCAACTGTGCAATGTCATCCAGTCCACTGCCCTCGAAGTTCTCGGAAGTGCACTTTGTCAACACTAGGACTGGTTTTTCGAATATAACGCCAACATCAGCAACCTGTTTGCGGATAAGAACGGACTGCACTAAGCCTACATGAACCTTTGGACTGACAACACCAAAGCAGCCTTCTTCACATGCCACCGCCTTGTATATCAACGGCTGTGGGAGCTGTAGGACGCCTGAATGGTCCACAAGACAAAGGAAATCCAAGGTAATGTGGACAGCAAGGAAATTAAAAACTTCTTCAAAGCAATCAAGGCCATCTATGGCTGCTGTGCCAAAAGAACCGAACCACTGCTCAGCTCTGACGGTGCAAGACTTCTGGCAAAGAAATCCCAAATCATGAAGCGCTGGGTCGAGCACTTCAGAAGTGTCCTCAGTTTTGTCCTCAGCCATCTCCGGTGCTGCCATTGACCGGATTCCCATGTGGACACGAAATATGACCTTGGTCTCCCTCTTTCCCTTCCAGAAACAATCGGGGCCGTGCAGCAAATTTTCAGCGGGGAAGCACTGGGATTCGATTAAAACCCCCCAGAAGACTGCAAGCACGTTGGACCCCGATTGATGGCAGAACTCACAAAAATATTCCAGGAGATATGGCGAGAAGGCATGTTCCTCAGGATTTCAACTTCGTGACCATCGTCCATCTCTACAAGCGTTAAGGGAGCTGGCAACTCTGTGATAACCACAAAGGTATCTCGTTGCTCAATATAAACGGGAAGATCTTTGCCCAATCCTTCTCAATAGTCTGAACAGCCACCTGAAACAGGGACGTTTTCCGGAAAGCCAATGTGGCTTCCCACGATACCGTGAAACAACCGACATACTTTTTAACATTGGCCTCTAAACTGCCTCTAAACTGCCTTCAATATAAAAATGTTTATTGATTTGGCACTTCTTGTACGCCGTCAATTCCTTAGAACGTAGGAAAAACCCTAAAAACCCCTCTTTTCCGTAAGCACTTCAGCTTTTTCGGTTCTATACTTAAATAGCAGTGTTCAAAATGAGGAGGTTGTGGATCTAAAGAAAGCCTTTGGCATGTTGAATCGCAAAGGACTGTAGTAAAGGATGCAGAATTTCGGTTCTCCTGCTAAATATATTCACATGGTGCGTCAGCTTCACGATAGGATGGTGGCGCGCGTCACTGACAATGGGATGGTCTCCAAAGTATTCGCAGTGACCAACGGAGTGAAGCAGGGCTGTGTACTGGACCCCACCCTCTTCAGTCTCATGCTCTCTGCTATGCTGAGGGACGCCTACCGTGATGAGCGCCCTGGGATCCACATCTTCTACAGAACTAACGGTCAAATTCTCCAAACTCGACTTATGCAGGCCCCAACGCATGTGTCTACTACATCAGTCCATGAGTTGATATTCGCGGACGACTGCACCCTTTAAATCGTGATGGAGGTGGACATGCAAAGGAGCATGAACCCCTTCACATAGGCTGCACCGATTCTGGGTCAACAATCAAGATAACCTAATCGGTGGTTATGCACAAACCGCTGCGCAGCGCAGAAAACAATGCTCCACGAATCAATATCAATGGTGGTCAGCTCAAAAATATGTAACCCTTTGCATATTCTGAGAGCACGCTGTCGTGCAACACGAGAATCAACGATGAAATTGCTCAACAGATATTCAAAGCCAACCAGGCTTTCGGCCGGCTGCAGGCCTCCATATTGAATCACCACAAAGTTCACCTGAACACCAAACTAAAGATGCACAAGGTCGTTGTCTTGACAACTATGAGACCTGGGCCGTCTACTCGAGGCAAGCTAGGAAGCTGAATCACTTCCGTCTCAGCTGCCTCCGCATAATACTGAAGGTGAGATGGTAAGACAACATCCCGGATACGGAAGTCCTGGAGCGGACCGGGATCATCATCATCCATGCCATGCTGAGGCAAATGCAGCTGCGATGGAGCGGCCATCTGGGGAGAATGGAGGATGAGCGACTTCCCAACGACTTTTCTATGGAGCCGTCGACACGGGTGCTTGTAGACAGGGAAGACAAAAAAGACACTTTAAGGACACTTTGAAGATTTTGATGAAACAACTGCAAGTCAACCCGGTGACCTGAAGGGACCTCACTCGGGACAGACTGGCCTGGAGAAGATCCGTGAAAACTACTGCAGCAATATACGAAGCCAACCTGATTACCGCTTCTAAGGCCAAACGGGCGGCTAGCAAGTCAAAATCTCCCCGGATCAACAGCGCCAATACTTTAGCTCTGCTAACGTGCCCACCCTGCCAACACACATTCCGCACGTGAATCGGCTTGGTCGGACATCCTCGAACTCATTGCAACAAAAATCCCATCACATGAAAGTCTGCCACACCTGCCTCCAACCCCACAACGATGACCACCCGAACCACGTAGGATCGCTCTGTCGATGCCCCCTAAACCACTGTCACCGACAGCTTCCCAACTCCTCACGCTGCTCATGGTGACGAAAACAACCTGCACCACTCGCACCATCTCAGTGGCCACCTCCGACTCCCCACCACGTGCTACCTCCACCTCCACTAGCACCACCACCTGCAGTACCAGCGAGGGAGACTGAGCATTAACCTGTCCTCATTGCGATCATAAATTCAACTTACACATCGACCTGGTCAGTCACTTGTGAATCCATCGCATAGAGACTGGCGAACAGGTGCCTGGAGCAAAACACACAGCAGAGACCACCGCCTCCAATGCCCTCCATTCCCCACATATTCACTCACCGAATGGGCCTGCTCGGTCACATGCGCATCCATGAAAGCAGAATCCACCGCAAAACCAACACATCCAACACGTTATGCGCACCAATCAACACTTCCCACATTCCCCACATGAGCGCGACCACCAGTACCAGCAGCACAACCCCCGCAGACTCAGTATCCTCCGACCTATCCTTTCTTCAGGGTCACCACACATGCACATCACATATAGGCCTGATCGTTCACTTGCAAATCCATCGCACAGAGACCGACAAATCAGTGCCAGTAGCACCCACATTAACACATTGCATCGTAATAAACTTTCCGCACTGCCCATGCACATTCATGCACCGCATAGAGCTACTAAGCCACATACGTCTCCATGAAAAAATGCGGATAAACACCACCGACTAAACAACAACACTATATCACGCCTCAACAACCTCGCACCTCACATGATCCCACGCAACACAACAAAAATATACATATCTGATTGAGAGGAAAGTATGATCATAGGCTTCTTCTCCCTGTGGCTCCTCTGCTGCATGTGTGATACGAGCTAAATAATATCACAGTGTGCAAAGTGCCGTGGACTGGAAGTTTGTTAAGTGACAATTACCCTCTGACCTCGCAGTCAGTCCAATGTGTGTTGTGTGGAGTAGCTGACTGGTGGTCTGTGAGTCAGGCTATGATGGTTCTTTCTTCCAGTGACTTCTGGCACTCTCACCCATGTGAGATGTGAGCCGTTCAACCCCCGTTGCGTGAAATCCTGGTTCTTGTGTTTGGGGGAGGGTAAATAGTGTACGTAGTACGCGTATATGAGGTGATCAGCGGCTGCGCCCATTTCCGCATCAGGCATCTGACCGGTTCGGGTGATTGTGTGATTTTGGGGTGGGGGAGAGAGTGAGGTTAACAGCTCAGCACATTTTCCTCACTATAAACCACCTGATGCGCTTAAAACTTTACACAGTGCACTAAAAGCCGTTGCTTGGACGGTTGTCAATTGACGGGATAATTATTACCGCGTGGTCAGCCCAGTGTGTGTTTTTGTGTGGAGTGGCTGACTGGCAGACTGAGAGTCAGGATGCAATGGCTCCTTCTTAATGTGCCCTTTATGGCACTTCCACTCCGATAATGTACATACCTTTTAAATGACGAAATGACAATATAATCAACTGTTTTAGCAATAAATCTGAGAAAATTAAATGTGAAGTTATCAGTATGTTTGCGCCAGGCATGATTTCCGACACTGGCAAAATTTTGATCAAGCGTACCGAAGTTTCAATGCAAAGGAGTATCGAGTGTGCATTTAAATGCGTCAAAAGTTTCCGCGTCTGGAAGTCAGTTCCATGCTCCAAGGTGTTCCATTGGTCATCCTTATGGGCAAAATTCCTATGCAGATTAAAGAAACGACCTCACAGATTGTGCGTCCCAGCCCATTCAAAGAAGTCATCTAATTCTATGGCACACTCAAGGTCAAGGTCAAGGTCGAAGGCGGTTGGTTCAAATTTGAAGATAAGTGAATTCTCGAATTTTTAACTGATTTCTACGTTTCCTGTAGAAAATATTAGCTTAATTATTGACAATTAATTGTATTTCTACCTCATCATCAGCTGCACATACCTGCAGTTATTGCAATTGCAAAAGGGAGAAATATAGAGTTTTTAAACTTTTTCACCCTACATAGCCTCATTAAAGTTCTCGCAGCTTTACGTCTAAACGATGGAATCTAAAGGCTAATTTAAGAAATAAAGTTGAAAATTTGTAAGTTTACCTTATTTCCAGCGAAGAATAATTTGTAGTAACTGGTATACCAGTTGATAAAATTTTTATCCTGCATAGCCTCTTCGCTAATTCTATTTTCAGTTTAAACTCGTTACCTAGCAGATATTTGCTTGCAGTGACTTGCTTAAAATATTCAATCTTTTATTCCGCAAAACATTACTAGTAACAATTTTCCTTCGTATTATTGATTTGAAAAGTACTTATATTTTAAAACCAATATGAAACCCCAGTCAGTACTTAGACGCAAACATCCTCTTCGCGTAAAACTTCCACTAGAACAACCCACCTTAAGCATGAAGAAATTAGACCTTGACGCCCTGGAAAACGTTAATACCTTTATGTCTAAATAGGGTTCTCTCTTCACGATCCTTGGTACCATTTTTGAGGGAAAGTTGTCTTCACTCACTTTTTAACAATGCGTGAAACTAGAGCCTTTTATAAACATGGTCAGTACTGAGTCACTTGACCGACATAAGAGAAGTTTTTATTTTCTTTTAAAAAACGTTCCCAAGAGTAAAATCCCCCTGGACGTTGCATTTTATTTCCTTTACTCGTGCGGCTTTAACTTTAAAGTCGCTGAAGCTAAAAGGTTATCTTCCCGTAGTAAAAACCCTCCTCTTCTGGTCAAACGTTTTTTCAGCGATTGAAGTTGATCTTATTTTCTCTAGGCATGAGCACTCAGCTCAATATTTGAAAAAAAACAAGTTGTTTATCTGTAGGGATAAAACCCCAATGGAACGTTGGGTTTCACCCGCATTAGCAAACAAGAAGCCTTGGTATACACCTTCAATACAAAAAGTTATCTCAGAGGTTTGTCCTGTAGCTAAAGCAAGCCCACGGCCCTCCGGATCGACAGGAATTTCGATTCCAGCTGAATATTCACCCGTTAACCTTGTTTCTGGTTTGAGGGAAAATGTGTCAACTCCACTTCTTTCTCATCCCAAGCAAACCATGCCTGCTATACCTGCCAAATCTACTAACCGTAAAAAAACTCCTAGTAAATCTAAATCTGTGGCTAATCCAGGCTTTAAAATCTGCAATGGCATTACCGATGGGAAACCTGCTAACCCCTCAGCATCTTCAACAGCTGCGAACGCTGACGTTAGCATCTTTCCCAACCCAAAAAATTGTCCGAAATCCACAAATATTTAACGCTTCTAATTATGCTACCAGTTTTTCCGAAATCATTTATTCCTTTTTCAAATGCACGTTTTTTCCGCCAATTTTTGCTAACGTCCCTCAAAAATCTCATTTCTATGCCACCCCCTATCTTTCAAACGCCACAATAAAGCCTTCCCTTCCAAGGTTTTCATCCAAATATGCCGCTGTACAATAATCTCAGTTCTCTTAACAGTAACATTTCGACAAATTGTAGAACAGAGCAATTTTGTTTCCAACCTTTCATTTCTTCTTTCCAGTTTTCTTCTCCGCCACCAAATTATCCTTTTTTATAAATACTGATGAGCGTAACCTGCCGCTCAGGAATACGCTCAGCTTAGTTTCACACAATGCGAGGTCAGTTGTAAATAAGATGGCTGAGCTTAGAACAGTAGCCTTTGAGCTTGATCCAGATGTGCTGTGCATCACTGAATCCTGGGCTCACGCTCTTATTTCTGACTCGACGCTTGCTATAGATAATTTTAATTTGTACCGACAAGACCGCGCTGAAAAACGTGGTGGTAGTTGCCTCCTTTATATTTAGTCATCCTTTGTACATTTCCCTTTTCATCTGAACATTTCGTCCTTTTCTGGAAATGTATGCTTTGCTTCAGTCATCCTCCCGCACAATAAAAAAGCGGTAATTGGCTGTGTCTATAATCCTCCGTATTATTCCGGCAATGAAAGCGAGCTCTGTGAACTATTTGAAAGTTGCAGACACTCAGATTGATGTCAAAATAATTGTAGGCGATTTTAATCTGCCAGACATTGACTGGCAGGCCCATTCCTCTCCGCCTAAACATCAGAAATTGGTCGATACTATTAACTTTTCAAACATGTCCCAACTGGTCAGATCAGTTACTAAAAATGACAAAATTTTAGATTTAATTTTTACAAACGATGTCCACCCTCTCGTTATGAATTTTCATCATGATCTATTTACAAGTGATCACGCAATAATTCACTGTTGTTTTCCGATTCCCCTTCTTACGAAGCCTGAGTTTAAATGCAATAACCTCGACTTTGCTAACATAAACCATAAAACAGTAAATAATTTCGTAAGCACTCTAGATTGGCATAGCATATTCTCAATCAACGATCTAAACTTTTTCCGTGAGCTATTGCAGAGCCTCACAGAAAAGATCCAGGCTTTTATCCCGTTTAAGATTTTTAATTCACATACAGCTTCTTCTACTGTTCCGCATTTTCTCCAGAACAGACTTAAAAAATTATGAAAGCAACTTTAAGATTCATCTAAAAGCTCTCTGTCAGTTCGTTTAAGGATTGCACAAATATTTGAATTAGCATCGAGAATAAGGCTCGCGCGAGATAAGCGTAGGGAGTCTCGGGCACTAAGTGATGCCAATTCATCCAAATCTGTTGCTCAAATCTTTCATGTTCCGTCATAGGCTAAGCGTCTGAATGTAACTCCGCCCTTACTCGACTGTAACAGAAAATTTGTTACAGATGATTTGGGCAAAGCAGAATTTTTAAACTCGTTTTTGACAACCACTTTACCACTGAAACTAGCCCCACTCTCACAATTGCTCTGCTTTCAAATTCGCTTCTTACAACTATTAATTTCTTGCCTTCATGTATTCAAAAAGAAATAGCTCACCTAAAATATTCACATTCAGTTGGAACTGATAACATTCCAAACTCACTTATTTAACAGTTAAGGGATTTTCCACCTTTACTAAGCAAATTATTCTCAGTATTTCTCGAAAATGGTTTCTTCCCCGATATTTGGAAAACTTCTATTATAATACCAGTTTTTAAATCTGGTTCCCGCTCGGACATTCATAACTATCGCGGTGTTCATAAAACGCCCTCTCTTGCTAAACTCTTGGAAAAACTAATTGCAAAACAAATCACGGATTTTTGCATAAGCAATAAAATTATCAACTTTTCCCAACACGGCTTCTTACCGGACCGTTCTTGTGAAACCTGCCACATGTCTTTTCTAAATCTACTAACCTCTCTTCGTAATGATCATCTATCTGTAGACGTCATCTATTTTGATCTTAGAAAGGCATTCGATAAGGTGCCTCATAAACGACTTCTAGCTAAACTAGAAGCTATAGGATTTCGTAGTCCCCTTACTGACTTTATTAGATCATACCTTAATGATCGAAAACAAAATGTTTTAGTAGGGTCCTCATACTCAAATGCTACCCCGATTGTTAGTGGTGTCCTTCAAGGTACCGTTTTAGGTCCTTTGTTGTTCTTACTGTATATAAATGATATTTCATCGATAGTTAAACATTCTCAATCTTTTGTTTATGCTGATGATCTCAAATGCGTGTATTCCTTCTCTGATTCTACAACCGAACGGTGCCTAGAACAAATTCATTCAGACTTAGACGCTCTTTCGGCCTGGAGCTCCACATGGCTAATGGAGTTCTCACCTACTAAGTGTAGCTACATGAGTTTTGGGCCTGTAAGGCTGCCGAAACCTCTTATCTTTGAAGGTTGCCATATGATTGAATGTTCCTCCAATAAATTAGATCTTTCGCCTCATGCCGATAGAATTACGGCGAAAGCTGCTCAGATTTGCGGCTTTATTTCTTATAATTTCTTACTTCCTGAAATTAAATTAAGACTTTATCGTATGTTTGTACTTCCCATTCTTGAATTTTGCTGTCCTTTCTTCGGTTTGATGAACGAATCTAGCCGTTCAAAAATTGAAAATGTCCAAAGACATTTCACAAAAAAATCCTATTTCCGGCTCTTTCAACTACTTCCTACTCAACAAGATGCCAACTAACGAAGCTAAAATTTCTTTGGGTCAGGAGACTTGAAGCAGGCTTTTGTCTCCTTTTTCGACTTAATAATAGTTCAACTCTCCCAAAGCTTTCTGTCATTACCCCCGTTAGTCTTCCTTATAACCTAAGAAATTCTGCACTAATTATACCTCCCCCTGCATCCTTCACGTGTAAACGATCTCTCTTCTTTGCTTCTAGGTGTAGTTTTCTTTGGAATAACTTGCCGATTCAAATTAGGTCGTTAACTAGTCTATCTGCATTCAAGCGAAGACTGCACATTTATCTTAACACTGATTCTATTAACCTTTTTATTTTTCCTCATCTTTTTCCCCAGTAGCTTTCCCCATGACTCGGAGAAAGGACCATCGGGAATTTGAGTAACCCTCTTGAAACTATATTTACGCTACCTCGAGACGCCCATGAACTATAATGTCTCCTTATATCACCCGTCCTCCAAACGATGACATCATTCGGACGTACAACTTCGGTGGTCCACAGTCTTAAATGCTGCGGTTTCTTTGGATACTAACCATCATCAGAATTCAATTCTGGATCCTATGATGCTGAGGACTTAAGTTCATTGACGCATTTTCGTGAGATTCTGTTTCATACGCCTAAGTGATCAAGAACGAATCATCTCGACGTTTCATTATCTTATTCTGAAATGCTACTGCAGTATTACCCTATTCTACCACCTGACCATTTTTTTCCTAAGCAGTTATTTTTCTCCTACCTTCTATTTGAAAATGAAGGCCTATTGAACTCTGCCTCCATTTTCATGGTAGGAGTTTTTTTCACTGCCTATTTTTTCTAGTTCACCATTAATTTTAAAACATTGCTAACTGTTGACATAGCAGGACAAGTTATGAATTTGTACATTTTATCTGCACACATTGTCCTAACTTTATTTTCGTTACTAATGTTTGCTTAGACAGTACCTTCCCGGTGCTAACGAAATATAAATTCTAAAAAATTCTAAAAACACTCATCGTTTCAATCAATCCGGTATGTTAAATGAATTTTCGCGTAGTTGCACGTTATTCAGAAGAAACAAGTCAAGAAAATGCAGTCTGGCTTTCGTAAGGAAAGATCCCAATGATTGTTGAATATATTTGTAGCCATCGCCTACACTGGTTCCAGCTGTAGATAATCCTGTTTACAGCTGTTGCGGCATTTCATCACTCTGTTCTGCATCGTCTTTAAGTTACTTAAAGGCACTTGGGGGCATAACTGAACATATTTCCGTTACGAGCTGGCATACCACCCAGATATTCGAATAAGTCATCCTGGACACACAATCAGGAAATAAATGCCTTTCTCAAGTCAAGATGTTTAAACCTGCGCAACCAAGCGCGCACTTTCTAAAAATATTAGAGTTATCCGGAGCCGGCTTTTGGTCATGGTCTCCATACTTCCCCACCACTTAGTTTTATCGCGTCTGCCAGTGTATGCTGCCTTTTCTTCCTTGCTCTCCCTCCTAGCGTTTTGGCGGTATTATTTAATGTTGCCCGGGTCATTGGTGGACAAATATCCTGACGAAAATATATCTTCGACATTATCCACCATCACATTTGATACAGCAATGCAAGACAGCTACGTCGTGGTCGGAATTTTCAATATGATCATTTGTCTCCTCGTGCTGAGTATTAAAGTTTTTCAATTTTGCTTTTTTGGCCCGCTTGTGGGAACTGAACCCCAGAATCTCCGAGAAAACTTGACTCGTTTCGCCCTTTTTCGACTCGTCTTTTTGTTGGGTGTGATAAATTCTGTCAGCTGGAGTAGTCTTTTGGGATGGACTTTGTGGTTTAGCTGCCTGGGCACTCTCCATGGATTTACCCGTCTTGCTCGCGTTCGAAGCGAACAGTTGATCTCTTCTGCGGTGGTTCCTAAACGCCAGTGGCTTCGATTCTCCACTATGCTGTTCTGCCTATTTATCGGTGTCATTATCTTGCTAACACTGGGGCTAAAATTTTGCTTTTATCTTTCTGATGTTACACCGGAGACCGATTTTTGGGGTGACGCTTTTAAAGACGGAACTTCACTGCTGTCAGCGACCGATGACTCCGAAATTTCCGAATACAACACCGACCAAAATGCCGAATTTCGTCAAGTCCTGCATGTAATAGTTTTCATGGTGTCAGAATGTATGCTGGCCATCCTTCTGATAATGCATATTGTTAGTACGCTGGTGGTGCATGCAATCGACCGTTTAAACTTCTTACAGAACAGAGCTTTCTTCGACAAGTCTGTTTGGCTCTATAACATTAACCTATTTTTTGATTTATCCACACTTTTAATCGATCTTTCCAACCATCTGCACATGTTAGTCTGGAGTCGCATCTTCTCGCTCACTAGCCTAATAGTCTTCGTTCAAATACGTGTTACATACGCCGAGTTTGCCCAAAGACTCCGTCGACACACTGTCTATCGGAACCTCGTAAAACTCGTCCGTCAAGAATTTCCCCTGGAAAGCTATAATTTGAAGGTATATGCAAACATTTTTCTACTGCTTTATTCCTGCATTCGTTTTTTTCATATTTTCGATGCAAACGAATTTACGTCCGTGCACCCTGAAAACACCTCTGATGGAGTTTCTCATAGAGGTTTTGCCATTTCAAGGCCTTTATATTGCTTAAAACTAAACGATACTTGTCTGCTAAGGATCCTGAGAAATGTTTTCGACTACGTTGATTGGTCTTACGCATAATGTCTACTTTCAACGATTGTCTGATAATCCAGGTGAATTAGCTCTTCTTATAGTTCATTGTTCTGCGTGAGGCAAAAGACCGTTCAATAAGCCATAAGTTTCTGGGTATCATAGTAAATTTTGCGTCGGTACCTGCACGATGGACCGCAGAAAAGCACCTCGTATATTGCGAAAAAAGCGAGCAGCAGAATAACCCGCTAGAACAATATGAGTTGGCGCCATGCACCAGCTAAAAAGTGCACGAAAAACCATCAACATTAAGGGAAGACGATGGAAGAGAATTTTCGGTGTCAACAAGATACCTATATATTCGAGGCCAAAAGAAAATTTGTCCTACCGTCCACCGGAAATTTAAAGCATTTGAACAGTGATATTTCACGAAAAGAACTGAAGCTTTCATTTACACCAAAAAAGCATTTTCCGAACTAGAGAGCACGTGTTGTAAATGCATCCTCAAGTAGCCTCTCTTATGAGTTTCGAACTAATTACACAAATTTCCTCTGTAAAATTTGGGTTTGTACTTTGCCCGTACAATTTTGAGGGCTTGCCACGGAGCCGAGGTGCGTAGATTTGGTAGAAGAAAAGGTCTGTTCCTGGTTCATCCATCCTGTTGTCTGTCCTCTGCCTTTCAATGGGATCTGTGCATAGTCCTTTAAAACTAAAAGCAGATTCTAAATGCGCAGAGGCTTGGCGTGAATAGTTTAATTTCGTAGAAGTTGCCCTAAGCAATCCTGGAACAACACGTCCACCTTTTCTATTATTCAAATAAATAAGCTGCAGCACTGCTAAGAGGCGAAGCAATGACGCAATACAAATATCAAAAACACTCAACTGCTGGGCCAGAAATATTTACCTCCTTATTTAGAAGGTTGTAGACCTTCTCACATATTTAAAGGTTTGCTAGATGACGTACGACCGTGGGACGTGCTGTTCTTCTATTACTTCCTTGGTTCTCTTCTCGTTTTTTTCCTCATTTGTGTTTATCATAGTTTAACGACAGACCAAAAATCAGGTCCATCCGTCTTGGTTTTTGTGTGGTTTTGACTTTTTATCTTAGCTCTGGAATATTTATTAAACCTAAATTTACCGGTCAGTCCATTTTTCTTTAACTAGTCGTCTACCCCAGAAGTTCGTGATCATGGATCGGCCAGCCCATCGCAAGAGGAAGATGATACTCCGGAATTCTGTGCTATTTGTTGGGATGCCCTCTATACTTGGAGGAAGTTGCCATGTAACCATTGCTTTCATGAAACCTGCCTTACATCCTGGATGGAACAAAATCCTAGCTGCCCGACATGTAGACGACCTCTCCTCACAACGCATGCTCAACGACGACCCTCCGCTCAGCCTCGCACAATTGTGACAACTCTCCGTGATATCTTAGGATTATCTGATCCGGACACATTGCCTACAACACAAAATAATGAATTCCGCACGCCACAACCACAAAATCTTCGTCAACAGTTTCCAAGGACCGGATTGCCTACCGTTAGAGGAATGGCTGTCAGGCTAAGACAGCGTGGTGATCCAGTTACGGGAGCAGCTATTGAAAATCAAGGGCCTAGTCTAGATCTGAGTATTCGGCTAAGCTTGGGTGCTAATCCAGTTGTGACAACTCTTACAAATGCTGTCCCAAGAGGTGAAGTACCTTCAAACCAGCAGCAGAATTCACCTCAGCAGGCGACTGTTTATGCTCCTTCGACAGAGGGATCTACTTCTTTCGGTATGTTCTTTGAGGACGTCTTATGATGTTTAACTTGAATAGTCCATAGGTTAGCTTACGCCATCATTTATCCTCGGTTCAGTCCAAAAATTACTTATTGACTTTGTCGAATTGCACAGAAATAGGCAGAAATTGCGCAGAAATGCAAAAAATGTCCACCTTAAAAAATTCCGTACTTTACGTGTTTACACAAAGGATCGAATCGCGCATGTGTGTTTTTAGTTGGGAAAATAGATTCTGAAGCCGTGAAACCCTACTGTGACAGATCTGGAGGAGGCCAAAAGTTACCTTAATGTGATGTGTTAAAAGCCATGGATTTAAAGTCGTCAACTACTTAGATACCTCGATTTTTCGGATCGAGAGCCTGGTCGCAGTCACTTCTTAATCTGGTCCTACAAAAATTGCTACCATGCATTATACGAGAGTAAATTCTGGTTTGTGGTGCTCAAATTCTCAGCACTTGTGACTGACGATACCGGTGTGAATGCCTAGTCACTTATAGCTCTCAAGCCAGAACCTAATCGTCATGACCTATTGTCGCCATTGAAATGTGATGTGTGTAGATACAGTGTATAGTCGACGTCATGCAAGTCTCTTCAACATTATTAGATTCACACCTGAGTTACCGCTGTGCTCCCAGTGACTAGCGATTCTCCTTGAGTTTGACGATAAAACTGCCAATGAAGCCCAGCTATATCAAACGCATTGTCCTTATGTCAATTTTACATCCGCGGTGAAAAAGTAATTGCTTCCTGGCATACACATGTGGCTAAAAGCCGAAATCCCCTCGGAAATATAACTTTCATTAGCATGTGAAAGCACCACTGCTGGTTTAGCATGGTCTTTTAGGGTCTGGAACGTGCATTTAACGTAAAGACAGACTTGAAAATGTTCTGTTCACACTAACAATTTTTCTCTGCGTAATGTTCATGGTATTGTTGTTGTGGTTATTGCAGTGGATACGATGGTATTTGGCAAGACCATTTATGACTTTGAAAACATGTCGGTGACGACTACATATGGGAAGAGGTTGGACACTACCAGTGCTGCTTCTGAGTACAGTGGTATTGCGTTCTTGCCTCTCCCATTTCTTCCGTACTTGGCCGATTTCGAAGGTTATTGCTTTCTTTATTCTCCACATACATTCCTGCTCATGCCAAGCTGAAGTCTTCTGGGTCCGTACTTTGATTAATCAGCATTTATATCAGATTTTAACTGTGCCCCTGTAGCAGTGTACAGTAGATTGCCTAACTCATGAAATCCCATGGTTTTCACATTAAGGGCCTCTTACGCGAACTCAGTCCATGATGCGTCTCCCAAAGTTTTAAACACGCAAAGAAACGACCGTTCTTAAAAAGCAGGCATTAAAATTTTTGTAAATTAATCTTTACTTACATTAAAATAATTAATTTTCACTAAAAACCTGAATTTAAGATAAGAGCTATATTAAAAATCAACCAAATAAGGCTAAATATAAGTGTTGACAAAATTCCCATTAAATGATTCAAAAGACAACTTGGCGAGCATACGCGCTGCTTTCGATAACTTCTCTTCAGGCCAGTACAGTTATAGGGAAACGTTGGAACGCAGTAGAAATTTAAAACATGAAATCGATAATATTCGTCCATTTGTGTGGGCTATCTGAGAAATGTGCATAGGGGGAGGATGATAAGCGACAATGTGATAGGCGGCAGTAAGTGTTTGGTAGAGCCGTTCTAAGAGAAGGGGGAGGACAGAGATGGCGCGGGGGATGCATGCAGTTAAGCGGCCGTTGGCCAAGCTAAGCGCGGAGCTTGTACGAGGTTCTTTTGTGCGCACAAGACCGGCTTCTTCAACCTAATGGCAGTCGCTTCTGCTGCTGCTAGTAGACGTTGACCCAGTGGCTTGGGGTAGTTTGGTGGGACCTTATAAATTACACGGAAAGCTTCGCTGGGGTCCACACTATGCCCGGTGTCAACAAGATGTGCAAGGATGGCGCTTTTTATGCTCTTGACTTCCCCTTTGCTTAGCCATGCTCGGATGTGTTCTTTTATTCTTTTGGATAAGCGCCGACTCGTGCGACCAATATAACCTGCTCCACAGGAGCAAGTAAATAAGTAAATGCACATGGAGGTGGTCTAAGCCGGCAACCTATCCTTGCCTTCGCCTCGTAAAAGAGGGTTGGTTGAGAACACTATCTGAAGTTTCGCTGCTGGGAACGTTTGTGTAACGGCTTGGTTAAGGCGTCTTTTCAGGAGTTCACTAGCCGAATCCCCTTGAAAGGGCACTTTGAGGAATAGAGTTTTATTTTCCGCAGTATCCTTGGCAGGTTTCACTGGTCTTGCGACAAGATGCTTTGTAATAAACCGATCTGGGTATCCATTCTCTCGAAGTAGGTTCTGGATCTTCCCAAGCTCCTCCTCGATACTATCTGCCGTGCAAATTTTTCTGGCCCTTTGCGCTAAGCAACGGACTAGATTGCGTTTCTGTTGGAAATGTATGAAACTGCTAAAGTTCATATATTGCCCAGACCAGGTTTTCTTTCGATAAACGCTCCTTCGGATGCTGCCGTCAGGTCTTCTGCTTAGAAGGACGTCTAAGAAAGGGAGTGAACCTGCTCTTTCCATCTCCACCGTGAATTTGATCGACGGATGTGCTTGGTTTACAGTGTATAAGAGCTCGTCTACATTTGTTTCTTCTGTGACAATTGCAAAGATGTCGTCGACGTATCGACCGTAGTATCTTAGCTTATTGATCTGTCCGCTTAACTGAAATTTCTCCAGCTTGCCCACAAAGACATCGGCTAGGAGAGGTCCAAGTGGCGAACCCATAGCAACGCCGTCTATTTGACTGTATAGTTGGTTATCAAAAAGGAACTGCACATTTAACGTGCATCTTAGTAATAATTCTTTCAGTGCATTTGCCGGTATTCCTGTTTCTTGCTCACTAGTCAATTGGAATTCACAGAGGTAATCGACTGTCTCAGTGACAGGGACGTTTGTAAAAATTGATGAGACATCCAAAAATAGCATCTTCGTGCCGTTTAAGTTAAGGTCTTTGACGTCTTCAATACATTCGAAGGTATCTCGGTAGCTACGTGGCGCTAGCTGACGTTGTACAGGCTTTAGTTTTTCTGCTAACCACCTTGCTATGGCATGATAAGGTGAATTTCGCATGTCTACAAATCGGACGAAGTGGCAAGCCTTCTTTGCGGATCTTCGGTAGACCATAGAGTCGAGGGATGTGTGTACCTACTGGTCTGAGGCGTTCGAGGTCACGGTCGCTTAGAAAACGTCAGCTAGCGCCACGTAGCTACCGAGATACCTTCGAATTTATTGAAGACGTCAAAGACCTTAACTTAAACGGCACGAATATGCTATTTTTGGATGTCTCATCAATTTTTACAAACGTCCCTGTCACTGAGACAGTCGATTACCTCTGTGAATTCCAATTGACTAGTGAGCAAGAAACAGGAATACCGGCAAATGCACTGAAAGAATTATTACTAAGATGCACGTTAAATGTGCAGTTCCTTTTTGATAACCAACTATACAGTCAAATAGACGGCGTTGCTATGGGTTCGCCACTTGGACCTCTCCTAGCCGATGTCTTTGTGGGCAAGCTGGAGAAATTTCAGTTAAGCGGACAGATCAATAAGCTAAGATACTACGGTCGATACGTCGACGACATCTTTGCAATTGTCACAGAAGAAGCAAATGTAGACGAGCTCTTATACACTGTAAACCAAGCACATCCGTCGATCAAATTCACGGTGGAGATGGAAAGAACAGGTTCACTCCCTTTCTTAGACGTCCTTCTAAGCAGAAGACCTGACGGCAGCATCCGAAGGAGCGTTTATCGAAAGAAAACCTGGTCTGGGCAATATATGAACTTTAGCAGTTTCATACATTTCCAACAGAAACGCAATCTAGTCCGTTGCTTAGCGCAAAGGGGCCAGAAAAATTTGCACGGCAGATAGTATCGAGGAGGAGCTTGGGAAGATCCAGAACCTACTTCGAGAGAATGGATACCCAGATCGGTTTATTACAAAGCATCTTGTCGCAAGACCAGTGAAACCTGCCAAGGATACTGCGGAAAATAAAACTCTATTCCTCAAAGTGCCCTTTCAAGGGGATTCGGCTAGTGAAATCCTGAAAAGACGCCTTAACCAAGCCGTTACACAAACGTTCCCAGCAGCGAAACTTCAGATAGTGTTCTCAACCAACCCTCTTTTACGAGGCGAAGGCAAGGATAGGTTGCCGGCTTAGACCACCTCCATGTGCATTTACTTATTTACTTGCTCCTGTGGAGCAGGTTATATTGGTCGCACGAGTCGGCGCTTATCCAAAAGAATAAAAGAACAAATCCGAGCATGGCTGAGCAAAGGGGAAGTCAAAAGCATAAAAAGCGCCATCCTTGCACATCTTGTCGACACCGGGTATAGTGTGGACCCCAGCGAAGCTTTCCGTGTAATTTATAAGGTCCCACCAAACTACCCCAAGCCACTGGGTCAACGTCTACTAGCAGCAGCAGAAGCGACTGCCATTAGGTTGAAGAAGCCGGTCTTGTGCGCACAAAAGAACCTCGTACAAGCTCCGCGCTTAGCTTGGCCAACGGCCGCTTAACTGCATGCATCCCCCGCGCCATCTCTGTCCTCCCCCTTCTCTTAGAACGGCTCTACCAAACACTTACTGCCGCCTATCACATTGTCTCTTATCATCCGCCCCCTATGCAAATTTCTCAGATAGCCCACAAAAACGGACGAATATTATCGATTTCATGTTTTAAATTTCTACTGCGTTCCAACGTTTCCCTATAACTGTACTGGCCTGAAGAGAAGTTATCGAAAGCAGCGCGTATGCTCACCAGGTTGTCTTTTAAATATAAGTGTTCCTAAGGAGGGAGGGGCGCATAAAAACGGGGAAAATAATATAAAATAGATACACATTTACAAGATCAGTACTTTTGTAAACTTTACTTTTGCATTTATGATAGCACAAAGTGTGTCTGACATGGAGGTTGCCAGGTTGTCTGTAGTAGTTTTGTTCAATGTGAGTATGCAGCACAAAATCAAGTTTTTCTTCCACGGAAAAGACCTTTCTTTGCCTTATGCCAGTTTATTTTGACAATCGCATGATTAATAACGCGTCTGAGTGATTTTGGTGAGGAGTGCGTTATTTGGATTTGAGAATAGATTCATTGGCAGTCTTGACTCAATTTTTCTTTCACATCGCATGTGTCAGGTGTCTGCCTGAGCCCGCCAACAACCCGAAGATACAATGGAATGCAGTGGCTGACATGGTGTAAGAGTCCCCGGCTACGCTTGCCACACATTCGTCTTCACCAAGTCGCGTGTTTCCCGCATAAGGGAGACATGAATCTCCCGCACGCGACGTCTCGTGCGTCATAACGCCTCTGGCAAATTGCATTGCATGGCTGTTGCATGAGTGATGAATGAGTTGCTACTTGCTGGTGTGTGTGCGCGCATGAAATAAAAGGTCCATACCATATCCAAATGTCTTTGACGCAGTAAGAATAAGCTATGCGTGACTAATGGGTGTCTGCTGAGAATACAGGCGCCGGCTCTCAGACAGCATGGCCCTGGGTTACCCGCTGATCGACCTGGTAGATGATTTTGAGTATACAATTGAAATGATGTAAAGTAGGAAACCTGTCTGCACTGCTGGTGGGGACAATTGTGGTAGTAATGGTTTGACCCCTACAACGAGCTGTGCTGGATCAAAAGTGGTGTCAGATTGTTTCCTGATAGACGTTATTCGGACAGCGTGGAATTTTTGATAGGCCATAACTACGGTCATATATGGGGAGTGTGGTCGCACGCCTAGACGTAGGCCTTCACATCGTGTCAGCCACTGCGCTCTATCTATGCATCAGCTGAATGACAGGCTCGGATCGTCAACAAGTGCATCGAAGAGTGACGAGAGTGATCTTGATACTGAGGAATTCATCTTCAAGGCACATCGGCGCATTCCTCACCATAATAAATCGGACTTGATAAGACTCGGGATTCTGAAGGCCCGTCAACGGACAGGATAATAAAATTCCCAGACTTGGGGTTTCGACTTATGGCACTTTCGCATAGGTGAAACCCGAGCCTGGAACATGTGGGAACGAAGTCGTGTGTTGTGCGCCTGGATGGGCTGCTCAACTATGTCAAACGCTGTTCCCAAGTTCACATCTGGTCGTCTTGGCATTCATTTGCCATCATAACCAAGTGGTTGGGAGAGGGGAGATTGTGGTAGATGCTGCGCAAGTTTGCCTCACTTAAACTCATTCACACACAGAAAAGGCCCTGATCAGGGTTTATTAATTCCACTGAGAAGAATACATCTGATGCTACCTATTCATTAAGTTCTAAGCAATTGCTCTAATAGAATTGTTCTGTTGTCAATAGGCAGGATTCGCTTACCCAGTAGTATGGTTAACTTTTTGATAATTTTGTTCCTTTACGGACGCTCCATATGCCTGAATGACCGATCCTTTTAAATGAAACGTTATGATGCATTTAAGCCCTCTTTAAGTCTTATGGTCCCAGTAGCCAACGTCCTTGCTATTCTCAGTTTTTATGTTATATTTTGTTCTCATGCTCCCCTCCCCCTCCTTTAGGGTTCTACTACCCTTGTAAGTAGGCATGGAAGGCTTTGAGTTTGGTGATCTCTTTGTTTTCTTTGTGACAATATGCATATCTGCCACAAGGTTCTCCTTATTTTTAAATTTTCGCAGTAATGGATGGCCTCGCTTTCTTTTTAGCCAGAGCAGACTCCAGGCGGGTCAGAACATCCGACAGAGAGAACACAAGTAATCCAGTCAACCATTAGAAGAAGATTCTTCTACTTTGATGGTTCTCGCTATCTGTCTTGGTTGCCTACGGTTCACATAGAACTCTCCGAGGTATGATTTCTCCCACTGCCTGTCAATGTCTTCTTGGATAAGGGCTCCCCTTTGGATGAGGGTACAGACTGTCAAATATCCTCATCGAACACACGTTTTCGTACGCACTAGGAGTAGCAATCCCCCGGGCTAAACCACTATTTTCTTTTTTATTAGGCATTCACCTTCTCTTTATGCCCCTCGTTCGGAATTTTAGCGCGCGGTATGCGTTAATTTAGATGGTTTACTCCTTGCCAGTCTTTATTTATCATTTCAACAGACAATTGTGTCTTAGTATGCCTATGGGAGCCTTAAACTCCGACAGGAGATTTCGTCCCAAGTTTGTGTCTAAGCTAATCATTTTCACGTTTCTCTGTAAATATTTAGCCATACAAGTCATCTGCCTATCTTTTAAGGGTAAATTTCACCAGTTGTGATGGTTTTGCACACTCAGGTTCCCTTGCTCTAACCTTCGCATCTACTGGCTGCTCTTTCAAGGGAAACATTTAAATCATATCCGAACTTTCTGAGTCCTATCCTGTCTTCTGCTAGCCTTGTGGACCCATTCTCTTGTTTTAGATGTTCGGTGAGCTTTTATCTTTCCCGCCCACACAAGGCGCGCGTGAGGAAGCGGGAACCGCGACAAC
The DNA here is from genome assembly GCA_017591395.1 of Schistocephalus solidus. Taxonomy (NCBI): domain Eukaryota; kingdom Metazoa; phylum Platyhelminthes; class Cestoda; order Diphyllobothriidea; family Diphyllobothriidae; genus Schistocephalus; species Schistocephalus solidus. The sequence goes on from WEDG01001602.1 coordinate 265,864, forward strand.
TTTCGATCCAAGAAGAGAAGAACAGTCATCGAACGCTACGTTTGCCCCTTCGCGTCCATCTGATCAAACAGTGGATTCTACTTGGCGGCATCAGACCCAACAACGTGTCAATCCTACCAACAACACCTCTTCCTTCCTTCCGAGGCTCTTTTCCTTCTTCAGAGAAGCGCCATCTAACAGTTCTGCCATGTCGGCGTCTCAACACATCGGCTCACCTCTGCATGCGCTCACGCCGGAATTGCGCGCGCAAGGCGAACAGATCGCAGCAATGTTTCCAGGCGTCCCGCTTGATGTTATCCTCTCAGATCTGGCCGCTACTGGCGTTGCGGAGGTGACTGTCGAGAACATTCTATCAGGCCAACTTGCGCCTTTGTGTACTACACTAACCAGACCGGAGACAGACAACACATTTCAAGAAGCACAGCTTTCTGAGGACACTGAGCTCAGACATCGCGGCGGGACGCACTCCCAAGTGGTGCGTTCTAGAGTGTTATCAACGCAATGCCTATTTTTACACTAATTTTTAATTGTAAAAGTCATGAAGGGCGATATATGAACTCGTTGCGAGTCGGAATCCGCTAGAAGTGCCATGTCGTCACCATAAATTCCTTTCTACTCTATCGTTCGCTGCACTTGATCTGATACATGGCTTTACCGAAGTAAATATGCGTTGTCCAGTAGCAACAATAAGTACAAGTCCATAGCTATGTGCCTTATTGGTCTTGCTGTACTTTGATCCGGCTTAAATCTGTTGACTTGAGTCCCATTCCCCAGTTTCACTGTTCTGGCGTTGAGATAATCCTAGCCGACGACGCCCAATTGTTGGAACTCCCTATTCTGGTCTTTCCGGTTTTTGGCAGTAGGCCTCTCCCCCCCCTCCTACTGCAGCTTAGGCATTTTAAGTCGCTACGCGATTGCCCAAAAGGGCTTATTTTGTTTAGGACGAAATTTAACGCCGTTTCAGTTTGACAAATGTCATCCCTGTGTGACGTTCTGCACTTTTGAACCGTGAATTTGCTGGCGGTATGTCTTCATTAGGAGGTTTGGGTAAACAGTGAAAGGAAGGAATAAGACTTAACATTGCAAATTTTGAGTGTCACTGTCCTCCAAGTGGTAGATTTTTCCCTGGGAACCGCTATGTACACCAAAACTCCACACTGTTAGCATTTCCCGATGTCAAATGTTGCAGTTTGTAAGTGTTGTTTTAACTTTATAGGACATTTATCCTTCCGTTATGCTTTCTCAAAAGCGCTTACCCAAGTTTCTTTGTTTACTTCACTTGAAGCCTGGGTTACTCGGGTTTTATCATTGATTCTTAGGGTGATGATTATTTTCCTTTTTTGACTGAATTCTCGTGACTATCAATTTTTGTTTTACGAAGTTCTACTTCACTTCCTTGATGAAGTCCATTTGCCGTGAAATTTCTATTAATCATTTATACGCATTGTAAATTCATGCATGCTGTGGATTCTGAATGCCCCGCGTAGCGTCTTTAAGGCACTTTATTCTTGATTTTATTTAAAGCTAATCAGTTGACGGTCCTATCCTTGGCCGAAAACCATTATAACCTAACCTCTCTTTGACACACGTTATATTTTTGGTTTTATATAAGGAAGATCGCGCGTTGCCCATATTCATACAGGAGTGACATTTCCGGCTTTATTCTGATTGCAGAACAAAAATAGGTATTTCAGTTTGCTTCGGAAGTCTGCATTTAGAGTCAACACAAGCGGTCGCATAGCGACCGGTAATCAATAACCTAAAATGTCATGTATTACTGCCGGAACATAAAACCGGACTGGCCACTTCACTGTCCTTTGTCTTTGTCCGTAACACACGTTGATCATTACCAATATCCTAGGCAGTCTTGTTGGCAAGAGATTTGGCTGAATACTTGGCCTGCTCATAATTTACAAGCAACCGGGCTCAGTTTAATAATATCTAAACTTGTGTCTGTCATGCATTCCTGCTTCGCTCGCCCTCTGCTCCTAAAAGTCGTGCTTCCCAATCTCTTGTTATTGTTTTTGCACTCACCAGTAACAGGTCCAGCGTTTTTCATGATCAAATTGGTTGCTGCGAAACAGAACTGCATTTAATATGCCGTTGTACGTCATTAAAATTGACTGAAAGCTTAGATTCTCAGGGTTCGGTTCCGTCATGTTATTCAGAGTTTGCGTTTATTAGTTCTGGTCTCAGTAAATTACCCATGTTAGTTGAACACAATTTTATGCTAACACTGTTCTTACAGTCCGCATTACTTAATTTTGTTTAAAAAAGATTCATTTAATGCCAGATGTCATCCAAAAGTAACTTATTTCTTGAGAATGTTCAGAACTGAACGGCTGCCAGCCAGAGTCGTGCGCAGTTTTGAGCAGTAGAGGTTGTCATGCTCATGGTAGTAGTCTTAGACTGCACATAAGTAATCTTTACCTTCAATCTTGTTACAAGATATTTTCGACTGTTCTGATGAAAAAACCAGGACACTGATAAAGAAGTTGAGTCGGGTGGCTCTTCTGTACCGTTGCTCTCCTTCTCTAGTTGACTCTCCTGGACCTTTGCCTCATGGATGTTCAGACGCTCTTGAGTTGAGGCGCAGCAATACAACCTCACTAGCTATGCTCGAGTATATTTTCGATCCTGATTATCGCTTCGTATGCTGGTGGTAGAGCCTGAGGTCACCGGAGTACAAGCGAATTCTGGGTTACTCGATCCAGCCAAGCTTATGCCTGAAAGTCGATACCGATCGTATGAATAAAAGCCTTCCTGCTATGCAGTGGCTGAATCCTATTAGTCATTATGTTCAAGTGAATGCAAAGATTCCAAATAATCTCGTGTTTTACGATGACCGGTGATTTGACGATTGTCTGATGCTCGCTATATTAGAATCAGAAACTTGACCGTCAAGACAGCGATTGTCAACTGTCTTTGGTGTGCAGTATTTGCGAAGCAGAGCGGGCAGAGAATACCATGGCGAAATCAGTAATACGGACATTGCTTACCGCGTGGTTTGCAAACAGTCAAGTTAGTTTACGTGACCTGCGCTGGCTGACCCACATTTTTCATGCCTGCCCTTCTAACCCGAATAGTCCAGAATCAGTTCCGCTGGCTGGTAAAACCGGCTGTTCGAACGATGATGTGGGTATGAAATCCGCACCGTCCTGCCGCCATTCCCAGCAGCTTTACTGGATTAGTCATTCACACGTTTTCCGCCACTTTACAAGTTGGATCCCATCATCCCTTAGCAACACTAGCCCAGTTTTACTTTAGGAAGTTCTAGTTTTAAAGGACCATTCTTCACAAGATCAATTTAATTTGAATAAGAATCAGAATCAGAATCACGGATTAATCTGCTAGGTTAAACAGGCCAGCGTTTTATTTGACTTCTTACATGTTTCCACTAAACCCGCTTTTTGCAGTTTACATTCATCGCATATAGTTTTTGCTAGTTCCTCTTTGTTTTAGACTTGTGCCGGCATGTTTGCTCAGACTAAAAGAAACCTTGGTCTGCTTGTTTGACAATGCCTTCGTTGGCGAAGAAGGCAGTTTGTTTTATCTTAAGCGACCGCCTTCCATTTAAATCCCTCAGCATCCGACTCCAACAATACATGCCAGTTTCATGCACAGTAAACTGCTGGACCGTATAATCCCTCTTCAGCCACACTTGTAGGTGTTATCGATTGGTCCTATGGACACTGCCGCTAGTTAGTAGCCTGTTTTTACTGCGTGACTATAGCTTAGAGCACTATAATAAATTGACTCTTCCAAACTCTGTTTATAGCAGTTTGATGGAACTATTTTTTGGGCTGCGAAAATCTACCCATATTTTCCCCGGGAGTGCGAATGACTACTTTTTCCGACTTCAGCAATTCTTTTACACATCCACAGCAGTAGGCAGTTTTGAAATGTTAAAAAACGTGCTTGATCCACTATCCTTCTTCTGCCACGCTTACCTTTTACTTGCTTTCAGGAAACACCGGCATCTGTGAAGACCCAACCTTCGATTAGACCCCCACATGCATCCACGGACTCTTCTCCTGATAGTGCTGCAGAGCCTATGGGCTCCTCAGCCCCCTCGTATTCCTCAACTCCCACGGCTGCCGCGATCCTGGCCAGACGCCGAAGAGACATACTTACCGAAGCTCGGAGGAAATTTTTGTCAAAATCAGCCGCTTCTGCTTCTACCACTCCGCGCTAACTTCGCTGCCTGTGTTCTTCCTTTGGTCTTTTATTTTAGAGAGCATTTTACTCGAAATGTATATTTCATCCCTATTTTCTCCAAAAGTTCGAAATTCTCTTCGCCAGCTTGGTGCAATACAGATTTAGGACGAATGTGCTAACCATTGAGCGCCATCCTGCGCCGATGTCGCTCCCTTACTTTCTCATCTGCAAGCCAGTGATCCCGTCGGCCACGTGAGTGCTTGTGTTGCACACCTGTGTCCGGATTTGTTATCCACTTTTTGCCCTAATCTCGGGTTGACCAAACTGTACCTGATTTATTACCTGTTATCACTTATTGCCTGGCCGCCCAAGATTTCTTGCGTTCGTGTTTAATGTCATATGGTTCCCAACCAATCATACAATACACGCTATATTTTAATCCCTGAACTTTATTTACCTCTTTTTACTGAGTAGTACCCTTGAGTAGTTTGGTTCCCATAGAAGTTTAATATGCTATAATACCTGGTCCCTGTGTACACTTTCATAGTTGGATTTTTGAAACCGGACGTAATTTCGATGTTATGTCGCGATCTGCAACTACAACCTTCCCCATTGTTGAGGAAGAGTCTTTCTTGGCTACTGATGCCTCCCACTCTGCCGCAGGTTAGGGCATCACACCGCCAATGCAATGGCCTCAGATTTTTGTGTTAAGGCCACAGTCGATGGTGTCTTAAGTCGTATCGAGTTACTGGAGGTGGCCTCAAAGAAAGACTAGCGCCCACCTGTCTCCCGATATCATCATAGCTCACTACCCTTACAATCCAGTTATCCTTAGGGTACTTGGCAAATATCAGCGTTATGAGATAAGCTGGGATTTCTCCAGCGAACCTGCCCTGAATCAATTAGTCATTAATTGTTTGTAACTATCCAACACTGTAACCTGATTCTTAGTTATGTCGGCACTAATTTCGTAAATACTTAATTGTTCTTGCGTTAGCGTTCCAACCTTAGCCGACAGTGGCTCTCCGACCATAAGACACTTGTCTCAGTCCAAATTGCTTGCTGACACGTACCGGAGACTAATGTGTCTCAGTAGACATACTAACTTAATAGATCACTGGTAACGAATTTTTGAATGCTTATTCTTTATAAGGTACCTTTTGTAGTCATTGTCCGGATTACATTGTTAACGTTGGTGATCTGACACCAGTAATTGCAGGTTACACGTAATCCGAGAAGAGCCCTTTTAGGGAAACGAACAGAATATTCGTCAGTGGATAGCAAATAGTATGTTATTATATATAAGCAGCGGACGGAGTGATTGAAAGGTTTCATCACCAGCGTTACTCATTAACAAATAATTCGACAGGAGCGGTCTCGCTCACCTTATAAAAATGAATATCATTGGAGTTCCTTAGTTCATTAAAACTAGACAGCCCATTGTACGAGAGTCTGACGAACGTCTAAAATCATCAAAGATCGGGGCACTTTTAAAGTGAACAGGACTAGGGTGCAAATTCAGGTGATACACATAACAGACGCCACGGTATAGTTCAAATACTCAGAGTCTGCTAACTCTCTTTCTATTCCCCCTCCGTCTCCTCCACGTTCTCCCGACACAATTTTGCAAACCGGCTCGTCAGAGTATTGAATGAGAAAACTCCACTGTGCGGGGGAACTGCGCGTTACTAAAGCTGTCATTGTTGTTTGTCTCGAGGAAGACAGGAGCGAATTTCGATAGGAGGGATCAAAAAATTCTGACGGAATCACAAGACCGATCTAGAGGGACTAACATAAATGCGTGCTTTGTGGTCGCGAAGTCAGTGTGAAAATACACCTGAATGATTGACAAGGAAACTACAATGGTGTGGGGAAACGCTTTAACTATTTCTGAAGAAACTTTAAAATAATATGGAGCTAGTGAAATACGTCCCTCATGGCAGAAACGAAGGCGAGCAAACGTCGTTTTTCTTTTATCCAGAAGAACTCCAAACGCAAACAAGCTCGGGCGGCAACCTTCGTTTTATTAAAACGAGATTTGAAAGTTCATAATGTGGGCTCAGTGGAAGGCAAAATACGGCAAGTACAGAAAATATTCTGAAAAAATTGCATGAATGAAATAAAATGTCTGTTAAAAAACCTCAATCACAGGCAAGGAGGCGACTGTTTTACCAACGGGTTCGCATAGTATTCATTTCTTTGAGTTCCCTGTAGGAAAGGAAGAGCAAGGGTCAAAATACTAGCAAAATGTACAGTGGTGTTGGGGTATGTAGTTTGCAGTACTTAAAACCCACATCCACCGAGACCTTCGCTGTGCATGGATCGGAGCGCTTTAGCAACAAATAAGAAAATTAACAAGCTGAGAGGCAATGCGACATTTGTTTCCTGACTGGTGCGAATCGTACCACGTGAGCTTCAGAGTCGAATATGTAGATCGGCGAAGAAAGAAGCACCTGGACCATTTTTGTCATAAACTCTTCTGCAACAGTATCCCCCTCTTCACGCGGTCCATCGTTGGCGCTAGGTTCATAAAGGCCCGAGACAGGACTCTGTTTGCCCGCAACAACCATACGTAAAATCAGTACTACTTTTAAACGAATGAGCTATTGAGACTTCCTTTATTGTGTAGAACAGAACGCCGTAAATGCCACTGCCCGGACAGTGCTGACAAATCTGCATAGAAGAACAAGATGTACTGTCAGCAGACACCGAGGTCAAATTTCGTTTATTATTACGCGACAACATAGCCAGATAGTGAATCATTTCCAGTTCTTAGATCAATAAGAGACGGGGGGGTAAAAGAGGCATCAGACTAATAACTTACTGCGATTCGATGACTTGTCGGCAAAAATCCCTGACAGTCGCTACGTCCAGAAAGATAGCCGCCCGCAGTGTCTCCAGCAAATTGTCCAAGGAGATTGCCATCTGGCCGGTGTAAGCGTACTCCACAAAGGCTTCCAGTATGCTAGGGAAAAGTTAGTAAGGAAGTAAATGTAACACACCTTGGGGAAACCTCATCAAGTATCAGCTCAAAATCATGATCCGCAGGAAGGCGACCATCCACGAGTTGCCGAAAGTAGGGAATCCTGGAAGCCAAGATCAGCCGATGGGCCGGTATTTAAGCTCGCCACTCTACAATTTAACGAAGGGCGGGTTTCATTTTTGGTAAAAATGTTGCCAGGTCAGGATACAATATGTATTAGAGGCGATGAAAAAAATCCATAAAAATGGTTGCATTTTAAGAGGCACAAGGCAGACACCATCCATTACTTCTTCCTTCATTTGAAGAAAAAGGTCACCAAAGAAGTAGGTAACACAGTCATTAATTGTACCAAGAAACGAAGCGATCGTAAGTGCGTATCGAATTGAAGCTTGCAGACGTAGGAATCCAGCCCCATTTTTCTGTTGATACATAGGCCAGGCTTCTATGAAAGAATGAGTTTATCGCTTTCAGTTAGTCGTTGGCACGGATAGCTTTGCCTTTCTCAGCATCTGTCAGATTAAAGACAAAGGTGGTTAACCTTCGTTCAGCGTTTAGTTTTATCACTATGCTAGAAATTCATTCTTGAAAAGAAGTGATATTCCTCTATCCTGCTAACTAAGCAGAAGTAGCTTTCCTCAGCAACCTTGAAAATAGCAGTATGCATGGAAGTGGAAATTTTGCCAGGCGATGTTAGTGACAAAAGGAAATTGATTTTCGCACGAGCTAAGCAATGGCGACGTTCGAAATTGCAGATAATACGTGCAGCTGCCCAAGAGTCAGCATTTTTACGAATAACGCGTGCACTTCGTCGAGGATCTGTGCTGTTACAGAACTCAAGACAAACATCGAAGTACCGGCAAGCACTGATAGGGAAAGATTTCAGGGGTAAGGGGACCAGCGGAGCAACGGACAGTAGTATAAAATATTGAGTAACGTCAAGGTTTGTTTGCCAAGACAGAAACATAGGATAGAACTACTTTTCAAATAAATGGAAGGCACTATGGACACAGAAATCCGTGACTTCACCGCAGACTGTTTCCTCGCATTGGCTAAAAACGTATCTAAGCTTTGGTAGCTAAGCCCCCGAACCGGGCGGTGCTGTTGTGCTCGAAATAAAGGGGGAAAAAGCAAGTACTCGGCGCTAATACACAAGAGCTTTTGGCCTTACCAAACACTGCTTCTGTTCTCTTCACTAAACTCGACTTGGACTTGTCACGAACACGCATCAGGAGGGAAAAGGAAATGTCGGGCCTAGCGCGTACACTCCTTACAAAAATAGTTCTGGCAGGCTGAAAGCCGTAGTAGTAAAACAGCTCGGAACTCGAAGCTGCACGCTTGGCTAATGTTCATGCGCGGCAGGAAATTACCATTCTTTTGAACAGCCTGAACTACCACGTGCACGCATATCAGAAGATATGTACGATACAAAGGCATATGCAATCTTCCGGCGTCAGCAAATAGAAAGGAGTCCTGTCCACGTTGTTAGTTTGGGACCAAGCAGGCGGGGTGTCAGACATCGTCGTTTGTCTGAAGTACGTTGCCTTGAACAGATGGTCTAAGGAAGTTGATTTATGTACAGTTATTTCAGCAGAAAAGTTGTTCTCTCTGCTAGTCCTGCTTGTCTTATCCCTTAATTAACAACTGAAGAAAATAATGCGGCATTGACAGTTTTCAAATTATGGAATAACTCCGTGATTCAAGACTGTGGATCAGGTTTCAATGCCGCATACTAAGTTGGCCTTTGTGGCAACTATTATTGATGTGGGACAAGCAACATGAAATTTCGGCTTGTGTGAAAAATGGAACCAGCGCGAGTGAGGGACATACATGGTGGGTCTGACACCGCTTTCCAACTACATCTATCCCCCTTGACCTCTTATCAGTTAAATAGATGCTGGTGATAGAATAGGATACATACGACACGGGCCTTCTTCAGTATAATCCAATATAAGAGTAATTGTTCATCGCTCCGGCGCAGCGATCGTCATCGACGCTTGTAACGGACAAGCATGCGTGATGAGAATATAATGAAGCAAAATGTTTGTGTGAATGACACAAATATGCGAAGCAAAGTGTTTAAGGCAGTCCGCGATTAAACAAAAGCTAAAATCCGGAAACAGTGGACTGCTACGTTGAAAATAAGCTGATATTTTGAAGCCGGGCTGAGTGCACAAATGGAAGCAAGACGCCCTTTATATAACGAGCAGGATGGGAGCAAAACCATTTCCTTTACGGGTTGATGAGACACTTGAAGATTGTGATACCACGCGTAGCTCCATAGAAAAAAATGTTGCCATCCTTTAGCAGCGATTTTACTGACTACCTTATCGTAATAAGGCCTTTCGAAGACGCGTAGTCACTTAACCTAACTGCTCACTATCCGGCGCAGTTACGGATGGCGAAACAGCATTGTACGACGGTTAGTGGCGAAATAAGCAGGCCTTCGGATCTGAGCAATGAAGCAGTCGCGGGCACAGATAATTCTACTGGGGAGCGGAGGGCTAAGGCCAAGTCCACCGACGGTATTATAAAATGCCACAAAGCCCGATGACGGCACTGCGATACGGCGACAGTGAACCACCGTTAAAAAGACTGCTTGCGATCACTGCTTTCTGATCAGGCTTTTGGATCAAAGCGCTAGCGAAGACAGTCTTCAAAAAGCAAGCCGAGCGACTGTTGGGTACCCACCTGCACTCAAAATCTCCAAGAAACCCGTGTGAATGTCCTATTTCAGTAGTAAGACCCGTGCAAAGATGTCCGTGGGAAACGACACGCTCTAAAACCATGATCTAGTGGTACGAGCGAATGGTATCTGAGCTGGACTACTTAATCGAGAGCGGACACCGGATATTGATCGGAATTTTCGGACTGAAAACGGCGACTTTTTAAACTGTCACTTTATTGGCCGCCTTGGGCTTGGTTTTCGTAGCGACACTGGTGAGGGATAACTGAACGTAGCTGACCAGAATCGACCGTTCGTCCCCAATACGTGAGTTCAACTTCACCACAAAAAACTGCTGACTTGATATTCAAACTACAACAATACGACCAGCCAGATCGACTAAATCTTAGTTGGCTTCAAATTCCGCAGCTTTATTTACAAAAGCAGATCGATGATCGGTACCAACGCTGGTAATGCTAATTGGTCGGACCATGTCCTCGTTCACACACGCATGGAAGTTCATATCTAATCTTCACTCAAAATGGCACGTACGAGGTACCATGGATATTACAAAATTCGACAACCCAGCAGCGTTAAGGTCCTGAGTAGAGGTCAGCTCTCTTTTTAAGACCACAGCCGACGGAAGATGTAGTATTCGGTTATTATAATTAAAGTCGTTAGTCGATAGTGCAGCTGAAAAAAAAATATTGGAGACATCCAGCGGCGCCACATGGATTAGGTCAGTCGACGAACATCCAGTTATCTGTGCAGACGGCTCGATCCAGGTCCCGCAACGATGATTCCTTCCACTAACTCCGGGAAATGAATGGCAAAGTCGTCTGGGGATGATCGGTAGAAATATCGGACGGAAACATCTACCTCCATGAAACAGACCTCAAAGGTTGGGAACACTCGGAAACTATCACAATATCCGTCAACTTAGTGGTAAGCCCTCTGCACTGACTGACTATGTTAGCGATATGAATGACAACATTGTTGTTAACAATAAGGGCTACGCCCGTAACCCTCAAAAAGATGCGATATACAACAACTAAGTCAAGAAGGAGCGCTGGCGTAAGCATTTCGAAAACCTCAACTGTTATGATCGATCCATCACACCGTTACTCTCCTTTGCAGCGAAGTTTTGTCCTTCTTCGACCTATGCGGTGCCACGCGAACCTCTCCTGATTGGAAAATCGTCCATGCAATATAGAGAATGCAGAATAAGGAACCCTGAGATGACAGTATTCCCACTGAAGTCTGGTAGTGTGAGAGCTATAGCGGCATATGCGTTATCAACGTTGCTATGAAGGTTTTCGCTGTCGTCATTCTCAGACAATTCCAGGGTGTGTGAGTCTACTATGAGACCCAACCAAACTGGATTCAGACCCAGGCGTAGATGCACGGACCAAATATTCGTACTTAGGCGCATTCATGTATTCCGACTTATCTGCCAGGAAGGGACGGTCTTATTTTGTTTACATCTTCGCTGCGTTTTATTCCACCTATCGTGAGTCCCTGTAGCAAATAATGGAATTTTATGGTATGTCGGCCAAATTATTTCTATAATCGCTCCACCACTGCGACAGTTCTAGTTCATAACAATCTGACCCAACCGTTTGATATTCAGTCTGGTGCTCGACAAGGTTGTGTCATCTCGCCAATTCTGGTTAATCACGCCGTTGACTGGATTCTCGGAAAGGCCCTACACGGGCTTTACGGCGGAGTTTGCCCCCGAACGTCCGTTTACTGATCTCGACTACACTGACGATATCGCCTTGTTAGGCTCAAGCGTAAGTAACCTATAGGCTGCGGCACCACAAGTGAATAAAGTCGCTAAAACGGTCGCTTTATCCAAAAATGCTGGAAAGAATAGAAGGCAGGATTAATCGTTGTCCAACTGAAAAAGGAAGCCATTCCAAATACCTCGGGTCGAGGCCGCCGTAAAATGGACAGGGTAAGGACGACATTGTGTTGCAGGGTTTTCATAATCTTTAGAAAGTGTAGATGGACCCAATGCAACATCTCTAATGCCTTGAAGTTTCGCGTGTATCGTGTATCGATGCGGCTAGCCATCTCATAAGGCTGTGAATGTCAGACCATGCGCGTGGAAGATGAAAAAAACTGGAGGTGTTTGACCACCGCTGCCTAAGGATCATCCTTCGAGTAAAGTACACCTACTTTTTCTCAAATGGGACAATCCGCACTCGCTGCGACAACATCGCGAGAACATTTAAGGCCATGGCAGGAGGGTGCTTACCGATCGGTTACAGGACTCACTCGTCCCGTTGTGACTTCGGGCTCACCCTCGATCCCTGCTAGCAGCCCCACAGCGGCTAGGTATATAGGCAGAATAACATAACCGACAAAGACAAGGGAGACTGGAATGACCATTTCTGGCTTATTAGCCGAATTCGAGACGCGGGTGCAACAACACTTTGCGTTGACGATGGCTGGCTGATGACGGCTAATAAGCCAGAAATGGCCATTCCAGTCTCCCTTATCTTTTTCGGTCAAGTTATTCTATCTAGGGCCACGCTCTAGGGCACGCTCTATCAGCCATCGTTGCCCACCTGGAGGCGCCGAAGTGAAGACCAACTCAAAACCTGGTTAGATACAGTTTATTAAAACACGGAAGTTATTCTTGGACCTTCGGTATTCGGTTTACGTTGCCGGAGGCGAAAATGGATCGTCATATTTCAAGGTAAAATCCGTCCCATCATCGAGGTCAGAAATGATCGCAGCAGATCCGTGTGTACCATACATCGTCCGGTCGGTCCTCTTCGGTGGTTGTTAATGTTGGGCTTTGCGCGTGGAAAATAAGCGAAAACTAAAGGTATTTGACTATCGCTGCCTAAGGACCATTCTTCGAGTGAAGTACACCGATTAGGTCTCAAACAAGGGAGTCCACACTCGCTGCGACAATATCGCAAGGATAGCTCAGGCCACCTAAGAAAGACGACTGAGGTGGTTTGGGCACGTCCTCTGTCGCCCGTTTCAGAGCTCAGTTCTACTGCTCTCGATGCGAAGCCATTGCACTCTTGGAGGCATCGAAGAGGAGGTCAAATAAAAACCTGGCTCGACACGTTTCGGCATGACATGGAGGCGGTGCTTGGACCTTCGGTATTCGGTGTCCGTCACTGGAGAAAAGAATAGGTTGAGCTATCCATGTCTGCTGCCGCAAATCGTCAAGCGTGGAAAGGTATAATACGTGAAATCATGGAGGCCGGCTAGATCAGGCATGATCGCAACCGTTACAAGTACAATGGCGTCACCGTAATTCGTGTCATTTTGGAGGAAAGCGAAAATTCGTTAAACATATTCAACGGAAAATGAAGGTAGCTCAGGTTCGTACCATGTACTATTGCTCGAACACTATTATTTTATAACATACCTGTAGACATCGTTTAAAATGTGATAGTCGGCAGTCATTACATAGAAGGGGCCTCTAAAAAACCGGCTTAGATACTCTCGTCACCTGTCTAGTGAACCTCATGCTCTGCGGTCAACCGCACGTCACCGCAAACTAGACGTGAAGCGGGGACAGCCTGAACAAATCGGCTTGATCTTTGTGACAAAATCTTCCATTAGAGAGCCCTTCCTGGTAACGGTAGGTTATGTACGGCGCCAGGAAAGCCAGAAACCCCAGGCTTGTGTTTTGCTTTATGCTCGACGGTGGAAGTGTGCGATTCGCGAATGTTTTACGCCAGAAAAATTCTCCTTTTTACACTGATTTCAAAGCAATAGAAAACTACAAAAGCTCCTGTGGGTGAAACCGGAAAGAAAGAAATGTCAGGGCTTTTAAGGCGCTATCCACCATGATTATCAAATTCTTGGAACCTTTATGAAGATGTGCACTATCGACTTCATACATTCAAAGAGCAGATAGAATACATGCAGTTTTGCAAGGAGCTACACACCTTATAGTACATGCTGTAATGCCACATCCCTTAAACCGGTCCTATATTACACGAGCATAGGGCTTTTTGACTTCCTTGGTGTAGTACATAACCGAACGTTACCACCCTTTATATTTTTCTTAAATGGAATATCCTAGATTCAGAAGTTATTGGGACAGTAGCAATGCTTGCAAGATCTTCAAGCAATTTTGTAGCGAGTGCAATAAGTAGCAGTATACTTAACCGAAGAAAATTCGCTAGTCAGGCTGACATCTATGAAAATAAGCGCGTTTACGTTAAGGCCATAAGCCGGTCAGCATTCACTAACTCAACGTAGCAGTGAGTCAAATTACAGTAGCATTAAAGTTCCAGGAGGAATGCCTTAAGATAAAACGTTATGGACGTTTGCACACTGCTAAGTGGCCAGGTGATTTCATGCCAAAAAGATCGAGAAAAATTTCACAAAAACGTCAAGTCATAAAACGAATTTCTAACCACCAAGAACATGCAAAAGCATGTTTGTCAGGTGTACCCGAAAAAATCTTGTACATCAATGATATAATGCATTGAACCTATAGGCTTTTAAATATCCTATTATTGTATAGTAAATAAATAAATTTCCCACAGTATTTCGGTGTATGTTTGCCATGAAAAGCGTTTTCGGTAACAGTGATAGTTGACTAACACAATAAGAATGGTAAAATCAGGAGTTCAGCACACCTACAGTGAACAATACACTCATAAATGATGATGGGAAAGACTAATTCGCGCTAAAACGACACTACCTACGAATTTGGAGTTAGTTACGGGTTTAAACCCGATATATACCATCATTGAAGTGAATTAAACTGTGTGACTTCACCCTAGACATGCGAGCAGTGTTTCTGCTATCGGACTAGAATTGGAGGCCAAATTATACAGGTATAATTATGCCTGTATAGCTGCTGTGGTATGGTATATTGCAACTATACAATTAACAGCAAATAGCTTAATAACATACGCGTAAATGCACGTCTATGAAGTCTCCATCTCTTCGCAGTTCATTGAAAGCTGGATAATGCTGGGCAAAATCCCCATTCCCAAAAATAACAGCCTCAGCCATTCAGTTTTACGTTCTATTGCCTTTTCCGCCTGAATGTCAGCCTAGTTAAATGCATCGCCCAGTCAACGACGGTAAATTTTATTCGAACTTTACGCAAATAACTAACTAGATTTGTTTATGAATTTCTTCTTCTTCAACGATCATTCTGTAATGATTGTGCTACTTATTTGTGGATCCCTTTATTTTGATCTTTATGGACTCTCCCTGTATCGCTCACACCTAGTAATGGGTCGTTAGAGCTCGGAGATCAAAGTTTCTGTAGCCGCTGAAAATCTGAATTTGATGTTTCATGACGTAAAATTTAAGATTGAGAGTTCAAAATTATTAAAAATCGATGTGGATATTGATCCCTGGTCATTAATTGCTATTCTTAACAAACAAGCGCAATGAGAAAGGCCAACAGAGGGTTAGAGGTAGATCAAAGTCCTGATGAACTTCTGATAGGTGTCTTTAATTTACTGTATATCTGTGTAAGCGTTTATTTGAAATATGAATACGTTAACACATACTAATTGACGTATGGTGAGTCGGCAGTGCTCACATGTTGATTGATCATCAAGACTCTTGGCTCTCTAAGTTTTCGTATCCTCACTGTCATATCTTATTGTGAAAATGATAATTTCGTTCCATAGGCGTCAAGACTGCTCAGAACGCGAAGCATTATATTGCGCACTGCTTTACCGACCCCGCTTCGTCTTAAAAACCTCGATGGAAGCAGGCATGCTGACATCTAGAGACAGTGCATATCCCGCTTCGACCACTCCATTTTAGAAGAAATTTCGTGTGTACAGCCTGGCCCCAGTGACAAGTAATTCGACTAAATAAGCTCTCAATCTCATTGTTGTTGTCAACTGGAAGAAGTCCCCATATAAGAAACAACAGTCCTTACCGCGCAAGATATATAATAATAATAATAATAATAATAATAATAATAAATTGTATATTTAAGGCCCAGAGAGCCCCGTCATTTCAAACTTAGTATCGCGGTATAAATAAATACAAAGTGGATAATTGCTGCACTATGTGAGCAGCCATATTAACAGCAGAAATGAACAATATGGTAGGCATATGCGATTCAGAACGATTTGCCATTTTTTAAAACAATAGTCAAAAATCTTTAACATAAACGGTGAACTAGAAAAGAAGAAGAAAAAAACTCCTATGGTAAAATCGGAGGCGGAGTTCAGCGAGCCGCCAACTTAAAAAAATTGGAGAAAAAACTGCTTCACTAAAAAATTTATAGCTAGATGCAATGGGATAGTGCTGTGATGTTGCTGACAACGTATGAGGGTTCGGAACGCTCCTTGTCGTGTGAGAGATAATATAGCAGACAGAGCTACTGTTCGTAACCACCAGTGGAGGTGAGAGAGGACGAACTCATCGTGGACACCAGGGTCAAACGAAGAGGGGACAGTAGAGGTCATGAGATCATCATCGAGATGCGACCTTGCCGACTGTGGAGTCCATTAATCAAAGAGGCAAAACCATCAGAACCCGCCTTGATCATCAACTGAACCTGGAGTCCATCGTCGGGGTTGCAAAAGCGGAGGAAAGTACCAAGGTTGTCAAGACTTGGCGATGCTTGTTTAAAAGAAGGGGGCAAAAAGTAAATGCAAAGATTGATTCTGCAGAGGATGATGGACATATAATAAGAGACCATTATAATATCATAGAAGCTGCCTCAAATACCGGGAGGACCCTTTTCGAAATCCAAAAGTTGCGAGTTAGGGAAGGAAACATACAATAAGGACTTTGTATCTTCCGAAGTTAAATTTTTGCGTAACTTTGTTTTAAAAATAGCTAATGTGGACGACAACCTAATTTGCTGTGGAAAATTTTGCAGTCCTGAAATTGACTGGATTTCAAAATCTTGTCCACCCAGATTTCAGCCTTTCCTCGATACCATTAATTTTTCTAATTGGTCCCAGCTTGTCCGTTCTTCAACGAGAGACAAGCATATCTTAGACCTGATTTTCAAAAACGACATTGCTCCCCTCTTCGTTGATTTTAAGCAGGGTCTCTTCCAAAGTGACCATACACTAATTCACTGTTGCATTCCGATTGTTTCATCGAAAAAGGTTAGTGCCGTTCGTACCTATCATGTTTTTGACCTCGCAGATATGAGCTTAATTAGTAACTTTTTGGACTCATTGGACTGGCAGAATCTCTCCTCCATGAACGACGCAGCAAGTCTTTGTGACTTCGTGTCAGTCGTTTCAAATAACATCCTGGAGCTTGTGCCAACCAAAATAGTCAAGCCCTACGTCTCGGAATCCTCCGTTCCTCACTTTCTTTTGCCACGACTAAAGAAATTGAAGAAGCAGTTGAATAATCAATATACTAGTTCATTATTTGTACATCTAAAAATCGCAGAGATTTTTTAAAAAGCCTCTAAGATTCGTCTTGCACGGAACAGACAGAGGGAATCTTGCGCACTCAGTGAGCCAAACTCTGAAAAATCTGTTGCTCAACTGTTCCGCCGTCGATCCTCTTCTAAACGAGGTAATGAAATTCCTCCATTACTAAATGAAGACAAGAACTTCTTTCTGGAAGACTCTGACAAGGCAGAACTGTTTAGTGAGTTCTTTGCAAATCATCTTACGATGGAATCTGAACCAGTTCTGACGTTTCAGGTATCCTCATTGAATGTTATCAGCACTATTGATTTCTGTTTAGAAATAATTCGTAAGCAAATAATTCGTCTGAAAAACTCGCACTCTCCGGGAACTGACGGTATTCCAAACTCAGTTATTAAGAGAGTGCCGAGCTTTCCCCGTATGCTTAGCCATGTAATCTCAGTTTATCTTTTTAACGGATTCTTTCCTGACTCATGGAAGACATCTATTATTCTTCCTGTCTTCAAGTCGGGATCTCGTTCGGACGTAAATAATTATCGAGGCGTTCACAAAACCCCGGCTCTCGCAAAAACTTCTTGAAAAAAATTATTTATAATCAACTTCTCGACTTTTGCCTAGAAAAATAAGCTTTTAAGCGACTCGCAATATGGTTTTTCTACCTGGGAGATCATGCGAAGTGTGTCACTTAGCTTTTTCTTAACCTCGTCACTTCCCTTCGTAACGAGCAACAGTCAGTGGTTGTGATCTACTTTGACCTGAGCAAAGCCTTTGACAAGGTACCGCACAAACGTCTTCTAGTGAAACTGGAAGCCCTCGGCATCCGGCCTCCTCTCCTTGACTTCATTGGTTCCTACTTGTCTAACCGCAGCCAGAAGGTCTTAGTAGGTAATAGCAATTCGACGCCTCAGCCGATCACGAGGGACGTTTTTCAAGGCACGGTTCTAGGTCCCCTTCTCTTTATTCTGTACATTAACGAAATTTCAAATTTACTCACAAATTCACAAAATTTCGTTTACGCTGATGATCTCAAGTGCAATTATTCATTTTCTAAAGACACTGCCAATAGTTGCGTTGACAATGTCAACACTGATTTACTTATGCTCTCACGTTGGAACTGTACATGGCAGATGGTATTTACTCCATCCAAGAGCAGTTTCATGTGTTTTGGCCCTGCAAAGCTTCCTGGACCCCTCGTATTTCAAAAAAGTACACTTTTTAGAACGATCAACCATAAAAAGACTAAGGTCTAAGTTACACGAATAAGCTAGCATTATCGCCTCATGCAGATCGAATTTCTGCAAAGGCTGCACAGATATGTGGTTTTATATCACATAATTTCTTCCTTCCGGAAATAAAGTTAGACCTGTACCACATGTTTGTTCTTCCTATCCTAGAATACTGCTGTCCCCTCTTTGGGCTGATGAACGCCTCTGACCGCAGTAAGATTGAAAAAGTTCAGAGGGTTTTTTTACTCGAAGACTATTTTTCTCTTCCTGGATCCAGTATCTCTTATACGGATAGATGCCAGTTAGCAAACATTAAATTTCTGTGGGTTAGAAGACTCGAAGCCGGTCTCTGCTTCCTGTTTCGCGTTAACTCTAGCCCAAATCTCCCACGAATTAACGCTCTCACTCCGGTAAATCGACCCTATGCCACTCGTAATTCCTCCATGATCATTTCATCACCCCTTAGCTCCACAACTAACCGGTCTCAGTTTTTGGCCTCCAAATATGCTTTCATATGGAATAATCTACCACTGCAAAATTAGGTTGTCGTCTACATTAGCTATTTTCAAAACCAAATTACGCTAACATTTAACTTCGGAAGATATCAAGTCCTTATTGTCTGTTTCCTTCCCCAACTCGCAACTTTTTGGATTTTGAAAAGGGTCCTCCTGGTATTTGAGGCAGCTCCCTTGATATTATATTGGTCTCTTATTATATTTCCATCATCCTCTGCAGAGTCAATCTTTGCATTTACTTTTTATTCCCCTCCTTTTAAACTAGCATTGCCAACTCTTGATAAACTTCATACTTACCTCCGAATTGGCAACCCTGACGATAATCTCCAGGTTCTGTTGATGATCGAGGTGGGTTCTGATGGTTTCACCTCTTTGGTGATGGACTATACAGTCAGCAAGGTCGCATCTCGTTGATGATCTCGTGACCTCGACTGTCCCGTCTTCGTTTCGACCATGTTGTCTACGATGAGTTCGTCCTCTCTCGTCTTCACTGGTGTTTATAAACAGTAGTTCTGACTGCTTTATTTTGGACTATACAATCAGCAAGGTCGCATCTCGATTATGATCTCATGACCTCTACTGTCCCCTCTTCGTTTCGACCATGTTGTCTACGATGAGTTCGTCCTCTCTCACCTCCACTGGTGTTTATTAACAGTAGCTCTAACTGCTATATTATCTCTCACGCGACAAGGAGCGTCCCGAACCCTCATACGTAGTCAGCAACATCATAATACTATCCCATTGCATTTAGCTATTAATGTTTTAGTGAAGCAGTTTTTTTCTCCTATTTTTTTAAATTGGCGGCTCGCCGAACTCCGCCTCCGATTTAACCCTAGGAGTTTTTTTACTGCTTCTTTTCCAGTTCACCGTATATGCCAAAGATTGTTGACTTTTTGTTTTTAAAAATGGCAAAATCTTTTTGAATCGGATATGTTTACCATACTACTCATTTCTGCTGTTCATATGGATGCTCACATAGTGCAGCAATTATCCACTTTGTATTTATTTAAACAATGGTACTAAGTTTGTAATGATCGGGACCTCTGGGCCTTAAATATAAAATTTATTTATTTATTTATTTTTCCATATGAAGGCATATTTGGAGGCAAAATACTGCGACCGGTTAGTTGTGGAGCTAAGGGGTGGTGAAATGATCAGGGAGGAATTACGAGTGGCAAAGGATCGATCTACCGGAGTGAGAGCGTTAATTCGTGGGAGAATCGGGCTAGAGTTAACGCGAAACAGGAAGCAGAGACCGGCTTCGAGTCTTCTAACCCACAGAAATTTAATGTTTGCTAACTGGCATCTATCCGTATAAGAGAAACTGGATCCAGGAAGAGAAAATAGTCTTCGAGTAAAAACCCTCTGAACTTTTTCAATCTTACTGCGGTCAGAGGCGTTCATCAGCCCAAAGAGGGGACAGCAGTATTCTAGAATAGGAAGAAAAAACATGCGGTACAGGTCTAACTTTATTTCTGGAAGGAAGAAATTATGCGATATAAGTCACTTTTAGTCACTTTATTGAGGGAAGTATGCTTTTGCCCTCGAGCTCCCTATTCATATGCAAAAATGTCAATAGTACAAACGTTTACAGTGATATATCTGACAAATGAAAATGTAGAGTCATCGATATGTGTGGGCCAGGCGCAACCTGCCACTGTTTACACAATCCTCATAATATTGACAATAGTTTCTCAGAAAATGAGTTTCTAGTTTGAATTTAAATGCATCAACAGTTTCTGAAAGGACAACATCCTCAGGGAGTCCGTTCCATGCTCTAACGACCCTCTGCGAAAAGGCGTTCCGACGGATTTCCGTGTGGACAAACTTCCTCTGCAGTTTAAAGGGATGACCCCGCAGATGTTTCGTCCCAGCCAATTCGAAGATTTCAGCAAATTCTAGGGCACAATTGCGGCCTCTGACAATCCGGTAGGTTTGGATGAGGTCACCACGTAGTTGCCTGAAATTTAGAGGAAACAAATCAAGTTCAACCAGTCTGGCTTCGTAAGGCAGATTACTAAGATTCTTGACCATCTTTGTAGCCCTCGCCTGCACTCGTTCCAGCTGTAGATAATCCTTCTTAAACCACGGACGCCAGGCCTGGATGGCATATTCCAAGTGAGATCGAACAAATACCCCGTAGGTTTATCGGAAGAGTTCCTTATAAATCTGCACAAATCCACGTCTGAGCGCAAATAAGACCTGTGTAGCGCGTTTTGCTGCCTTTAAACACTGTGAAGATGGTTTAAGTGAGGAGAGTATTAGAACACCGAGGTCCTTCTGTTCCTCCACAATTGAAAGGGGCTGCCCATTGAGAATGTATTGGTAGGAATCATCCTCGTCACTGGTTCTTCCGGTACGCAGCCTTAGGACCACACACTTCCCAACGTTAAAATTTAAGTGCCAACGAGCAGACCAGCTGCTAAGACGGTTGAGATCCTCTTGAAGTGCGTGCCTATCGAAATCAGATCTGTGCAGCCTTTGCAGAAATTCGATCTGCATGAGGCGATAATGCTAGCTTGTTCGTGTAACTTAGACCTAAGTCTTTTATGGTTGATCGTTCTAAAAGTGTACTTTTTTGAAATACGAGGGGTCCAGGAAGCTTAGCGGGGCCAAAACACCTAAAACTACTCTTGGATGAAGAAAACTCCATCTGCCAAGTACAGCTCCAACGTGAGAGAATAAGTAGATCAGTGTTGATTTTATCCACGCAACTATTGGCAGTGCCTTTAGAAAATGAATAAATGCACTTGAGATCATCAGCGTAAACGAAATTTTGTGAATTTGTGAGTAAAGCTGAAATTTGGTTTATGTACTGAATAAACAGAAGGGGACCTAAAACCGTGCCTTGAAAACGCTACTCGTGATCGGTTGAGGCGTCGAGTTGCTATTACCTACTTAGATCTTCTGGCTGCGGTTAGACAAGTAGGAACCAATGATGTCAAGGAGAGGAGGCCGGATGCCGAGGGCTTCCAGTTTCACCAGAAGACGTCTGTGCGGTACCTTGTCAAAGGCTTTGCTCAGGTAAAGTATATCACAACCACTGACTGCTGCTCAATACGAAGGGAAGTGACGAGGTTAAGAAAAGATAAATGACACACTTCGCATGATCTCCCAGGTAGAAAACCATATTGCGAGTCGCTTAAGAGCTTATTTTCTAAGCAAAAGTCGAGAATTTGATTTTAAAAAATGTTTTCAAGAAGTTTTGCAAGAGCCGGGGTTTTGTTAACGCCTCGATAATTATTTACGTCCGAACGAGATCCTGACTTGAAGACAGGAAGAATAATAGATGTCTTCCATGAGTCAGGAAAGAATCCGTTAAAAAGATAAACTGAGAATACATGGCTAAGCAATCGGGGAAAGCTCGGCACTCTCTTAATAACTGAGTTTGGAATACCATCAGTCCCTGAAGAGTGCGAGGTTTTCAGACGCATTATTTGCTTACGAATTAGTTCTATGGAGAAATCATTGGTACTGATAACATAAAATGAGGATGCCTGAAACGTCGGAACGGGTTCAGATTCCATCGTAAGATGATTTGCAAAGAATGCGCTTAACAATTCTGCCTTCTCAGAGTCTTCGAGAACGAATTTCATAGTTTCATTAAGTAATGGAGGTATTTCATAACCTCGTTTAGAGCAGGATCGACGGCGGAACAGTTGAGCAACAGATTTTGCAGTGTTTGGCTCGCTGAGTGCGCATGATTTTTTCTGTCTGTTCCGTGCAAGCCGAATCTTAGAAGCTTATTCAAAAATCTCTGCAATCCTTAATGTTTATAGCAGGCTACATGTAACTGAAAGGAAGTTGATCAAAATTAGACAACCGCGTTTCATACAGTAGTAAACCATGTTGAGTGACGAGTTCGATCTCACAACTTTGAATCTTTTGGAGGATTCTGAGGTCATTGACGGTCCATGGCCTCCAAGCTTCGATAACTAACACTAGTTGCGGCGTCACAATTGTTCGATAGAATTTCGCAAAACCATCTTCATAAAAGGCAGACTAAACCTCGTTTGACAAGCTAAAATGTTAACATTACAGGAAAAACATTTGCTTACGTTTTGCAGTCTTATTTTAAGCCCAGCTTGTCATAAGTGTGATAAACTTCCCCCAAGAACACTTTATGTCGAGAGCGAATTTCAGGAACTTGATGGATTTATCACCATAAAATGTGAAGAGCGACCGAATCTGTGTTCATTAACATAGAAAGGGAGGTCTTCACTTTAACGGCATACACCGACGTCGAGTAAATAGCGTAATTTCGGGGAATAATGCTCCTGTTCAGCGCTCAAATGATTCTGATTTAGCTTACGATTTTAATCTATTTTTAGCCCACAGCTAGTCTCTCCGCCTACGGGCTGCGATGTAGTTTCCTTCCTGCTAACAGCCCAGACTACAATCCTGTAAAAAATCTCGTAGCATTAATAAAATGAAAATCTGAGAAGTCTAGGAAAAACTGTTAGGGGTAAAAAAAAACTGTGTTTTATGCTCTCTAATTTCGTAGACCAATCCACTTTAGGCAACCTATTTATTTCTATGCCAAACTAAATTACAGCAATTTTTCACGCAAATGAAGTATCGGGAAAATTTCGGTAAGCTATTTTTTCAA
The DNA here is from genome assembly GCA_017591395.1 of Schistocephalus solidus. Lineage (NCBI taxonomy): Eukaryota > Metazoa > Platyhelminthes > Cestoda > Diphyllobothriidea > Diphyllobothriidae > Schistocephalus > Schistocephalus solidus. Next base: position 289,375 of record WEDG01001602.1, read on the forward strand.
TGTTTTTCATTTTTTCACACCTTATAATACTTTCCTTACAGAAATAACACATTTTAAAATTTTATATTTACCGGATTTTTCAGAGAATAAATTATTCTTTTATTTAATCAATAAGCATGAAGTCATGACTCTCTACCGACCACCGGAGACAGACAACGACGCTGATACTTGTTTGTTGGAGAACATAAAGGAGATTAGTAGTCGACCTGATGTTGTTCTCATGGGTGACTTCAATGCACCCAGCATTCGATGGAACGATATGCAGGCACAGAGCTCAAAGTTTTTTTTCTATCACCATATGCTTAAGAAAACACTTGAAGCTCTTTTCACAAAACATGTATTAGTTTCAGCCAGAGCACGTGGATGACAACAGGCTAGTTGTTTAGATCTCGTCTTCGCTAAAGATCCTAACAGTATAGACGAGGTATACTGCCTACCTCCACTTGGTCGAAGTGATCATGCAGTACTTTCATGGGAGTATGGTTTATATTCTGTGCCATCTGCAATAAATGAAACCAGGCCCAATTTATGGAGAGGAGACTTTGCAAGATGAGAGCTGAGGCATCATGAATAGACTTGGATCTTCTCTTCTCCGGAAATGTCACTGAGGACTGGAATTTATTTAAGGAGTGTTAATTAAATCTATTAAAATTCCACTGTCCGCCATCACAACTTAGGATATCTAACAGACCACAGTGGCTAACAAGGGAACTAAAAAGAGAGATTAACAGGAAAGGAAGGCTTTGGAAGAAATTTTGCCAATCCAATGAAAAGTTTGCCTTGCAAGCGTACAAAACTCAAAGGAACAAGGTTAAAAGCTTGATCTACAAAATGACGCCGGGATTACGAGAGGGATTTGCTCCAGCGAGCAGTTCACAATCCCAATTTTCTCTACAACTATGTAAGAAAAAGTACACGTAACAGGAACCCGATTCCTGTTATGAGAAATGATGACGGTTTCGAGATATCAGAAATAAAAACAAAGCTGAACACTTTTCACAGATATTTAAGTCGGTTTTTACCATAGAAGTTCTTATTATTCCATTTAGTTACGAGACTATTGGAGTGAAAATTATTCAGGATATGCTCTTTCGACAAGAGGCGGTCTTTGAAGAACTCAAAAGTCTGATGGCATGCAAAGCTTCTCCTCGAACTTACTCAAGAGGTGGCGAAACCGCTATTGTTTCTGTGCCACAAATCGTTCGATACGGGAATCTTTCCTACCGACTGGAAAACAGCCCAAATTACACCGCTTCACAAAAGCGGTCGTTGTGCATTTGCTACAAACTACAGGCCTGTCAGCTTGACCTCAATACGTTGCAAGGTTACGGAGAAGTTTGTTAAAAAATTGATGATTTATTTAAAAAACACGTTACCTCTTATCAACTGCACAATACGGCTTTCTTAGGGGATGATCGTATGTTACGAACTTACTTTATACGATGCAAAGCTGGACAAAAGCACTCGATGCAAAAGTCACTGTGCATGTGGCCTTCATTGATTTCCAGAAGGCCTTCGATCGTATTTTGCACCAGCGTCGGTTCTACAAATTTGGAATGTTTGGTATTGGAGGCAAACGTCTTACGCAGATCAAGAATTTTCTCGTCGGTCGTTACCAAGTGGTCTGTGTAGGCGGATCGCGATCAAAGCGCAGAGTCATCGAGAGTGGAGTCCCACAAGGTTCAGTGCTCGGACCGATCCTTTTTCTCTTGTTCATTAATGATTGTGTACAGGAATTGGTCTGTGACTTTGCTATGTTTGCGGACGATATAAAAATCTGGAAAGTTATCCACAATGCTGCCGATGGAGACTATTTCCAAGAAAATCTTCATCGATTGGACGAGTGGTCCCGCAAATGGCTCTTGTCCGTCAACTTAAACAAATGCACCCTGCTACGTCTGGGGAATCGAAATCAGGTCACTGATATGTGAACCTACAATTTGAACGGTTTGCCAATCCGAGAAGCACACACACAGAATGATCTTGGAGTTTGGATGAGAGACAACGTAAAGCCTTCTACGCCATGTTTCAAGGCAGCTAAATCCGCCAATTCAATGCTGTACGCTATCAAGCGGGCATTTAAAGTTTTCGATGAGGACAGCTTTTCTAAAGTCTTTGGTACGTTTGTAAGGCCACATCTTTAATATGCGATCCAAGCCTGGTGACCGTGGTCCCAACAGGACCACAACATGCTCGAAAGGGTGCAGCGGCGAGCCACAAAATTAGTAAGAGGTCAAGGTGAACTGCCACATAAGATTCGCCTAAATAACCTAAAGTTCTATCCTCTGAGTTATAGGCAGTTGCGCGGAGACTTGATACAAGCCTTCCGTATCGTGCGTGGCATGGATTGCGCCCTCCTATGTGATGAATTTTTCCAACTTGCCACTACGAATAATCTCCAAGGTCATCCATTCAAACTTAGTGTGTCCCAAGTAAGATTGGATGTGAGGAAGTATTTTTTCACCAAGCGTGTCGTGGAACCGTGGAATTACTACCTGAGGCGATTTTAACGTCCTAGTCTGTGGATACATTCAATATTTGTGCAAAGGAACCACATATTTTATTTGTTCTTCGGCTTGGACAGTTTGAAATCCGTTAACTCATCGCTCGTTCTGATCCTGACATTAACGCTGCAACTGCACCTACGTAATTGCTCTCTGTAATTTTCGGGAATTTTTCTTTTGCGAAGTTCCTCCCAAAACGACATCAAATTGGAATTCGTTTTTCACCTTCGTCGACTTGATAAAACAGCCTCTACACCAAATACAAATCTGACAACCGCTCAGTGAACCAAAAGTGCAAAACCCCTTGAAGATCTGAAGTTATCCAGGACCGTTGACCTCTACAAACGGCTGAGTCGTTCCTGAATATTCTTCCTATCTTTAATTGCTTTTTTAAAGCGGTTTTGAACGAAGAGGCGCATTTATTGCTCATAATATTTCTATGGCAGCGTCGTTGGACTTCCGTTTGAAATTTGCTCGTCTGCAAGCTTTTGATTTTTGGCCAATAATCTATACCCGAAATCAGGACTCAACGAAATTAGTTGTCATTGGATCACATATTGTCTGGGTTTATCAGGATCAGCCTATAAGTGTTTATAGACATTGTGATAGTCAGGCACACAAAAATTGATATCGGAAACTTGAAAAATAAGCTAACTCAGCTTCATTCGGTTCCTGCCTCCTACGGGCTCCAGAAAACATTCTCTCGCCAGGGAAGGTGTCGACATCAAAAAGGAACGGAAAACCACTGGCAAACTCGCTTCAAAGGCTGCATCGTTCTTTGCTTCGTATTATCATTCGATATTGAATTCGGTTCGGAAAATCACTTCTTATTTTGCTCAGTAAACTATTTGCTTGATAATTTAAACTGCTTGTTAAAACTTAATGCATCCTCGTAGAGATCTTGCTCGGCATGGGCAATTCAAATTTTCACGACCCGACCATGCGAAAAAATTAATCACCGCTTCGGCCAGGATTCTAAACACCAAGCTCTCGATTAACGACCGATGCTCTTGACCGCTCGGCCACGCCCGGGAAGCCAGCAGACAAAAAATAGTATTAACTCCAAAAATAATGATCTCTCCTACCTTTGTAAACCGTTTTCGATTTCATATGTCAAAAACCAACCAGAAATACTCAAGTAACTCTCAGCAGACCGAGAAGAATCACCAAACAGCAATATTGAAGAAAGCAGTGCACTACTGAACATGACCAAAAATAAGCTAAACAGTGAAGGGCTGGCACACTGTGATGGAGGCCGAGGACTCACAACCAGAGTTTTGAGATAAGAAAGAGACCGTGATCTCCATTTGGAAATAATGGCAGTCCTCATCAAACATAATAAAATTAAATCGCCGAAACACGATGCATATGAGCTGAAAAACATCAGCAAACTAGACTACAATCATCGAAACGAAACGGTAGAAGTCAATAGACACAAAATTAAGCTAAACGAAAAAAGAAAAAGAACGAAGTCATAAGAACAAACCTCTGAGTCAGTTGAAATGCGCGGATGAAATTTTATCTTGCATTTCCCCGGGTTCGGGAAATCTGGTGCACATAGAATCCGGCTGCACAAAAGTAAATCAGCGATCGACGGTCTCTGAAAATGCGACAACCAGTAATCGTAAGGTATCTTTAACGCCACGAAAGAGCGACAGGAGCATGTTCTATAAATGTTCATCGAACTAAAATGGAGCAGGTCATGGTAGCCAACGAATTAATGGCGGAAAAGTGGCCTGCGTCTTATTATAATAATAATAATAATAATAATAATAGTTGTATTTAATACCGGTTTACAGGCATTGTCAGATGAAATATTCAGTGGGTAGAGGCTGGCAGTGAAAAAAACTCCTGAATATATATATCATAATAAGTTTTTTTCCTATTTTCATGTTATTCGGGCGAAAAAACTGCCGCCTGTAAGGATGATAGCAATTCAGATCAGGGAAGGGCTAACACAATTGCAGTCTGTATGCAGTCTCTCTGTCTTTGCTAGGAACCGGGATTCTGCCTCAGGCAAGAAAGCATCCGTGTACGGTCGCTCACTGTCTGCCGAAGAAGTCAACGGGTGCAGGCTGCAGAGACGGTGCCGTATCCCTCAAGGTAACACCTGGGATCGAGTTCAGATGCCGCGCACTCCGTCGAACAGGAAAACAGATTCTACCGTGTCGGCGCCCAGAATTCTTGGAAACTGTTCTGAATGCAAAAAACTAGTAATGGTAATCTTAAACAAAAGAATAACTCCGTTGGACTTTTATATTATGGGAAGTTTATTCCACATGGCCATGGCGTTTACCGAAAAAGAACCGTCGATACTTAACTGTGCGAGCTAATGGAAGAAATAAAAATACATTGCGATGACTGCTGCGCCGAGGATGGTCGAGCTGCCTCACGTAGGTAAGGGGTCCCTTCTGCACTCGGCGAAACCATAAGGGATCAATGTTACCAAGTCCACAGCGTTCTTGATACGACAGATTACGGTGCTCCAACGATAAAATTCTTTTCGTGAAGAAGTGTTGGACCGATTCTATTTTCTTCCGTTCGCTAGCGCGCAGAAGGCTAAATAGAAACGAGCAGTATTCCAGGCCAGGTCTAACGTACATTTTATAAAAGGCGAAGTCTAATATCAATAGTTTTTAAAATTTCGGAGGATAAACCCGGCAGTTCTGCGTGCTTTGGAGACAATCAGGGGCGCAATGCTCTGAAAGATTGAGACCGTTGGAATATGATATGCCCAGGTCCTTAACAACGCCAGGTACATTTATATCGTGGCCATCTATGCTTAGATGAGGCTGATGGTTGTCACCGACAACCATAACGGAACATTTGTGCCAAGAAAGGGAAAGGCGCCATGTGCAGCACCACTGGGCAAAGGCCTCGAGATCATTTTTTAATAGATCAAGCACGGTGTCGCGATCTGCCGGCTTTGTATCGATAGGCAACTTTTAAATCGTCGGCATACATAAAGGGCCTACCATTTCGAAATAAACCTGGCACATCACTGACAAAAAGACAAAATAAAAGTGGGCCTAGCACACTTCCCTGAAAAACTCCACTCCTCACACGTGCCGAGTTTGAGATAGCATTGGAGATCTTAACATGTTGTGTACGAGAGCTCAGGTAAGAAGATATCAAGCTCAGAAGTTTACCACATATACCGAAAGAGGAGAGTTTCAGGAGAAGAAGGGCATGGTCAACACGATCGAAGGCCTTGGTGAAATCGAAATAGACTATGTAAAGTGCAAAGCCATTATCCCTAGATTGTAGAACATGATCAAAGAAAGAGAGCTGACATGTGTCACAAGACCTAGTTTTTGAGGAACCCATGCTGGGCTTGCACTCAATAGGTTATTCTCAGTTAAATGATACATCATCTTATCTTTGATCAAGGTCTCCAGGATTTTCGAAGCTGCGGACAGTGTGTTTGATTGGCCTAAAAATCGTCAAATGACGTAGATTGGCCGCGTTTGGGGATAGGTAGAATATGCGATTCCTTCCATACACTGGGAAAGGTTTCACTTTCAAGAGCTAGATTAAATATCTTACATAGAAGTGACGGGAAAATATCATTAGCATCCGCCTTTATAATACTGATCGGTACGCCATCTGGTCCAGTACTATAAGATTGACGAAAACGTCGAATGGCTACGGTTACGTCCCAGAGGGTAAAAGTTATGGTCTCGAGGACGGCACCGGTCCAAACCTGGATGGGCGGAGGGGGAGCGGTCGAATTTTCAATAAATGTTCTGGACAAGAAAACGTTAAAACTATCGACAGACCTGGATGCCACAAACCCAAATTCATGTTTCCCAGGTACTATTCGAGCAAACGATGAAAACCAATTTGAACACAGTATTAAAGACTGTAACAAACTGCATGATATAACCTTTTATCACTAAAAGAAAGCAGGATGTAGAAACGAGCTTTTTCCCTGCCAGGTCATTTTGTCTGGCAGTTCAGGGAGTCTCAGAGGCTACTGGGAAAACGCCAAAAGAAAGGGATAAACAGGATCTGCTGACATTCCAAAATTTATTAAATGATACGCAATAAACTGGTTTGATAGTCGAAATCAAAACGATCTTTCGATTGGGGCCTCTCGTTAGAAATGACACGCATGAGGTTCGACCAAGACCGTTAAATGTCGTCTTGGGGAGCAAACAGCAGGTAGATCTATTGCTCTCTCGAAAGTCCCGACTCCGAAAGAATCATCTTGGAGTTTTTTCAGCCGGATTACTCTCCCACCAATCGGATGAAAATGAAGACACTGGTAGCAGAATTGAAAAGACCTCAATACGAGGGGAATAATACTTGAAAATTGTCGACAACAAAATCGTCAAAAAGGTGCGCTCGTTTTTATGGGAATATCCGGTGAAATTGACGGCAACCACGCCAGTCAAAAGCCCTACCAAATGCCCATAGATTAGAACCCAGACAGGGGACTGGATATATCTTGCGAAATATCCAGCAATAATTGCCATGTGCAAGAAAGAACCAAAAATCTTCAGAAATCGAGGGAACAAAACAAGATTTTAATGATGAACACAAATGTGCAGAGTCTATTGAACAAAATAGATGAATTCAAACTGGTCGTGGACCATTTGCAACCTGACTTCATAGCTCTAACTGAAACATGGTTACGTGAACAAATCGCAGACACATAAGTCAGGATAAATGGATTTCAGCTTATCCGCATAGATAGAAACGGACGTAGGGGTGGTGGAATCGCAATGTTCATACGCGAAGGAATTGACTTCATTCGGGATGGGCCCTCGCCAAATAGGAACTCGTCTTGCAAACTAATTAGTTGTAAACTGAAAGTCGCAAACCAATCAGACCTCCATATTGCCCTGGTATATTGACCCCCAGGACAGGGAATGGACACGGACGAAGCACTGATCACAGAGGTTAATCAAATCTGCCGAAGTAAACAATTATTAATACTTGGAGATTTCAACGCTACCGATATCGATTGTGTATCAATGTACTGCTTGTGATCGGAATATTCATTCGAACAGAAATTACTTCAGTTGGTCAATAACGAGTTTCTTACCCAAAATGTCACAATGGAGACGCGGTTCCGAAATAGGCAGCAGTCAAGCTGTTTGGATCTAATAATTAGTAGAGACGACAATTGCATCCTTGCATTAAGTTCTTACGTGCCGCTTGAACGAAGTGATCATTGTGTTCTTGCTTTGGAGTACAGCCATTTTTATGTACCCAAACGTCGTGCAATTAAGGAGAGAAATGTATGGAAAGAGGATTATCCCAAAATGAAAGAATTACTGAATAGGATAGACTGGAGCCCTGCACATGTACCTTACCCAAACGTTGCCTGGTTATTCATTAGTAACTTGATTCAACAGTTCGTAGAGAAATTCTGTCAACTTAAAAGGTGATCGTGCGTCCCCAACCCCAATGGGTGACATAAGAAACCATAACTTTTACCCTCTGGTACGTGACCGTAGCCATTCGGCGTTTTCGTCAATCTTACATTCCAGGACCAGATGGCGTTCCGGTTAGCGTTCTAAAGGCGGATGCAAACGATATATTTCCGTCCCTTCTGTATAAGATATTTAATCTTGCTCTTGAAAGTGAAACTTTCCCTATTTTATGGAAGGAATCGCACATACTGCCTATTCCCAAACACGGCCGACCTACGTCATTTGATGACTTTAGGCCAATAAATACACTACCAGCAGTCTCAAAGATTTTCGAGACCTTAATCAAAGACAAGATGATGCATCACCTAAAAGAGAATAACCTACTTAATGCGGATCACCATGGTTTTCTCGAAAAAAGGTCTTGTGACACTTACCAGCTCTCTTTCTTTGATCATGTGCTACAATCTAGAGACAGCGGTTTTGCAATTTACACCGTTTACTTCGATTTCACTAAGGCTTTTTGATCGTGTTGACCATGATCTCCTACTGCTGAAACTTGCCTCCTTCGGCATAGGTAACAAGCTTCTGAACTTAATATTTTTCCTATTTGAATGCTCGCGCACAACGGGTTAAAATGTCTGATGTTATCTCCAACCCCACGCATGTGAGGAGCGGAGTTATTCAGGGCAGCGTGCTCGGCCCGCTTCTATTTTTGCCTCTTTGTCAACGATGTTCCTGATAGTTTTTCAGTATGGTAGGCCCTTTATGTACGCTGACGATTTAAAAGTTGCCTATCGATATAAACCGGTTGATCGCAACATCGTGCTTGAGCTCTTAAAAACGGATCTTCAGGCCTTTGCTCAGTGGTGTCGCACATGGCGCCTCTCACTTTCTTGGCAAAAAGTGCTCCGTGATGGTTATTGGCGACAACCATCAGCCCCACCTAAGCATAGACGGTCATGATCTAAACGTGCCCCGACTTATAAAGGATCTGGGCATATCATACTCTAGTAGTCTTAATCTGTCAGAGCACTGCGCCCTGATTGTCTCGAAAGCACGCCAAACTACTGGGTTTATTCTCAGAAATTTCAAAACCGTCAAAGTTAGAATCAGCCTCTATAAAATGTATGTCAGGCCTAGTCTGGAATATTGCTCGTTTCTATTTAGTCTTCTGCACGCTAGTGAATGAAAGAAGATAGAATCAGTCCAGCACTTCTTTACAAAACGAGTTTTCGATTCAGATCACCGAAATCTGTCCTATCACCAACGCTGTGAGCTTACAAGCCTTGACCCGCTGTGGCTTCGCAGATTACAGAAGGGACTATTTTTACTGTTTAAACGACTAAACAGTCGTACATTTTACCCCATTATATCTCTGAGGCAGCTCGACCACTCTCGGCGCACCAGTCATCGAGATGTATTTTTATTTCTTCCTTTGGCATGCACAGTTAGATACCGCCAGTTTTTTTCGGTAAACGCTATAGCAATCTGGAATAAGTTACCTAGAAGTATCAAAATTCAGCAAAGCTATCCCTTGTTTACGCGAACTGTCACAAGTTTTCTACATTCAGGACACCTTCCAAAACTTTTGGGTGCTGACTCTGTTGAAGCTCTCTTCAGTTCTGATGGCGTTCATGGACTCTGAATCCTGTGCCGTTCTTCATGCTGAGGGGAAAAATTACTGGCGCTGCAGACCTCAATCGGTTTATTTCTCAGTCAACAGCGAACAGCCGCTCGCCGAAATACCTGCTGGTGCAGAATATTGGATCCGTAACACTGAATGGAGAGGTTCTTTACCGTGACCTGTGTTTACGCGTCCCTGTCCAGAACTTTTATTACTCAATAAGCTGCAGTTTTTTCTCCTGAAAACACCTGAAACAACGATCAGGAGTTTTTTTCACTGTCAGCTTGACCCTCTTCTGTATATTTTTTTTGACCTTGCCTGTAAACTGGCAATAAATAAATAAAATAAAATAAAATAGAAATCTCAAGAAGAAAAGAAGACTGTGAAAAACATATGCCAGATATCAGCAGATGTCAGCAGCGGCAGCTTGCGCCTGGCCCACACATATCGATGACCCTTCATTTTCATTTTCAGATTTATTACTGTAAACGATAATTATATTGACATTTTTCCATGTGAATAGAAAGTAGGAAAAAAAAACTGCTTAGGAAAAAATGGTCAGGTGGTAGAGTAGGGTAATACTGCAGTAGCATTTCAGAATGAGATAATGAAACGTCGAGATGATTCGTTCTTGATCACTTAGGCGCATGAAACAAAATCTCACGAAAATGCGTCAATGAACTTAAGTCCTCAGCATATTAGGATCCAGAATTGAATTCTGATGATGGTAAGTATCCTAAAGAAACGGTAGCCTTTTATACTGTGGACCACTGAATGTGTACGTCCGAATGACTTCATCGTTTGGATGACTGGTGACATAAGGAGACATCATAGTTCATGGGCGACTCGAGGTAAAGAAAATATAATTTCAAGCGGGTCACTTAAATTCCCAATGGTCCTTTTTCCGAGTTATGATGAGGCAGGATCGACCACTTCAAAATCCATGTTGCTATGAACTTAGCAAGGTTTTGTTTCATGCGCCTAAGTGATCAAGAACGCATAATCTCGACGTTTCATTATCTACTTCTGAAATGTTACTGCAGTAGTACCCTACTCTACCACCTGACCATTTTTTCCTAAGCAGTTTTTTTCTCCTACCTTCTATTAAAAAATGAAGGCCTATTGAACTCTGCTTCAATTTTTAAGGTAGGAGTTTTTTTCACTGCCTATTTTTTCAATGTCACCATTAATTTCAAAACATCGCTAACTGTTGACATAGCATGACAAGTTATGACTACATTATTAAGTATTTGTACATTTTAGCTGCACAAATTGTCATAACTTTATTCCGGTACAAATGTTTGCTTAGGCAGTGCCTTGCCGCTGCTTACCAAATATAAATTCTAAAAAATTATAACAAACCTGCTCTCATCCATGGAAAGTTGGACAAAATCCTTCGAAATGGGTTTGTCAGTCGATGCGGTCTACATTGACTGTAACAAAACCTTTGACAGGGTTCCACACAGACGTCTGATCTTTATGCTGCGTCAAATGGGTGTGACTGGCAACCTACTCAAATGGTTGGCTAACTTTCTCACAGGCAGGCGCCAGCGTGTTTGTATTGCAGACGCCAAGTCTCACTGGAAAACAATTCACAGTGGAGTTCCGCTGGGCAGCGTTCTGGGTCCTATTTTGTTTCTTATATACGTGAACGACTGCCTTGATTGCCTGACATGCGAGAAGGCAATGTTCGCTGACGATCTGAAGTTATGGAACTTGATTGAAAAACCGGAGGATGCGCGGAAATTACAACAAAACTTAGATCGCTTGCAAACATGGTGTGATGAGTGGCTGCTGAACCTTAATCTTAACAAATGCCAAATAATCCGACTGCGGTCTAGTTCCAGAAGGATGATTAGGTTTGAATACCATACTTTGTCGGTGGTCACCAACCCCAGGAGGTAAATATTCTAAAGGACTTCGGTATATGGATAACACTTACTCTCAAACCATCGTTGCACTGTGCGAATATAGCAAAGAAAGCTATGTGTATCATAGGGGCAATCAGGAGGTCCTTCGTTAATTTTGACGTAGAGATTTTTGGGCGCGTGTTTAGAACATTTATCCGGCCGGTGTTGGAATATTGCGTTCAGGCGTGGCACCCTTGTACGAAACATGACTACGCACTGCTGGAGAAAGTTCAACGGAGGGCGACGAAACTAGTCAGTGGATTGGAAGGCCTACCCTATGAGGGCCGACTAGAAAGACTTAAAATTTTTCCTCTCTCTTATAGGCAATACGGAGGGGGATATGATCTTAGTCTTCAAACTGGTCAAAGGAGTTGATCGTGCTTTTCAGATGGTAGACTTTTTTGAATTGGCAGATATGACAAGTCTTCGAGGTCACCAATACAAACTGAAAAGAAAACACGCCAAACTTGAAGTGCGGGCCAACTTATTTTCCCAACGGTTGATTGAAGAATGGAACAAACTGCCAACTTCGGTTGTTTAGGCTGAAAGCGTTGAAATGTTTAAAAGAAGACGATGAATTTTTACTTAATAGATATATATTTAGTCGACAGCAATGATCGATATACTTAAACGACTATCGCCATGTAACATTTGTATATTTGCTAGCGTCTATTTGTAAATAGGGTTTTCAAAGGCTCTACCTATCTCCCTCATATCAATCAAGGAACTACGAAATGACATGGATTCTCTATGGTACGACTTTTCTCAATGTTTTTTTTCTATAATTGTATATTTTGAAGGGTTACAGGCATTGCCCTTGATGACCCTATTAATGTAAAACTATCATTGCATGTGTACAGTCAATATAAAAATGGTGCTCATTTTAAAAATGTTTGAGTCAAAGCATAACGTAACTTCAAATGCGTGTTCACAGCTAAAGGTGAAACCTTGTGGAAAAAAAGTAGAAACCAAAAGATTTTTAAAGGCTGGTTCTAAGTAATCATGTTGTGAGAGTCGTCTTTTGTCAAATATTATGCCATCAAGCCTTCTTTTAAATTCAGAAAAGCTGTCAGAGGTAACCGTCTCGCTTGGTAACGAGTTCCAAGCTCGTACCACTCGTTGGCTGAAAAAAACTGCCTGAGTTTCAATCGCCTGCGTTCGCTCTTGACCTTGTGAGGATGACCACGCCGATGAGTTGTGCACGTAAACTTGAAGAAATCCTCCGATCTCAGACAGAAATCATGGCCCCGGATAATCCGGAATGTCCAGAGAAGGCTACACTGTAAGTGCCTGTAGGAAAGAGGAAATAAGTCAAGCTTTTTCAATCTGTCTTGGTACGGTAAAGTCTAAAAACCGTCGACCATCTTCGCTGCTCTCCATTGCACCTGTTCGAGGAAATAAACATATTTCTTCCACCACGGTACCCAGTCCGGTATTCCGTAATCTAAATGTGGTCTCACGAAGACGCCAAATACTTTTCCGAAGAGATCAAAGAGGAATATTTTTAACGCACGTCTGATCCAATGCAGTGTACATGTTGCCTTCTGGACTGCATTCCTTCAGTGTGCTGAGGGCATCCAATTTGCAGTTGTCCACATGCCCAGATCTTTGTGTGTTTCTACCTCTTTTAATGCAGTTCCATTAATAAAGTACTAGTGTTTCAGAGATACTTTTTGACCGCCGCTTATGTGTAGGATCACGCACTTGGATGCATTAAACTAAATATATAATTAATTAATAAATTTTATATTTAAGGGCAGAGGGCCCCATTATTACAAACTTAGTATCGTGGTTTAAATAAATACAAAGTGGATAATTGCTGCACTATGTGAGCAGCATATCCGATTAAGAACGATTTGCCATTTTTAAAACAAAATTCAACAATCTTTGGCATATACGGTGTACTAGAAAAGAAGCAGCAAAAAAATCTCATACGGTTAAATTGGAGGCGAAGTTCGGCGAGCTAACAATTTTAAAAAAAAATCTAGGAGAAAAAACTGCTTCACTTAAAACATTCTTAGCTTGATGCAATGGGATAGTATTGTGATGTTGCTGACAACGTACGAGGGTTTTGGAACGGTCCTTGTCGGGTGAGAGATAATACAGCAGTCAGAGCTACTGTTTATAACCACCAGTTGAGAGGGAGAGAGGAGGAACTCATCATGGACACCAGGGTCGAAATGGAGAGGGGACAGTAGAGGTCACGAGATCATCATCGAGATGTGACCTTGCTGACTGCATAGTCCACCAACAAAGAGGCGAAAACATCAGAACCCGCCTCGGTCATTAACTGAACCTGGAGACCATCATCAGGGTTTCAAAATCGGAGGAAAGTATCGAGTTTTTCAAGAGTTGGCGATTCTAGTTTAAAAGAAGGGAACGAAAAAGTGAATGCAAAGATTGACTCTGCAGATGATGATGGAAATATAATTAGAGACCAATATAATATTAAGGGAGCTGCCTCAAATACCAGGAGGACCCTTTTCAAAATCCAAAAGTTGCGAGTTTGGGAAGGAAACAGACAATAAGGACTTTATATCTTCCAAAGTTAAATGTTTGCTTAATTTGGTTTTGACAATAGCTAATGAAGACGACAACATAATTTCCAGTTGAAGATTATTCCATATGAAAGCATATTTTGAGGAAAAAAACGGAGACCGGTTAGTTGTGGAGCTAAGGGGTGGTGAAATGATCATGGAGGAATTTCAAGTGGCATAGGGTCGATTTACCAGAGTGAGAGCGTTAATTCGGGGTAGATTTGGGCTAGAGTTAACGCGAAACAGGAAGCTGAGACCGGCTTCGAGTCTTCTAACCCACAGAAGTTTAATGTTTGCTAACTGGCATCTATCCGTATAGGAGATACTGGATCCAGGAAGAGAAAATAGTCTTCGAGTAAAAACCCTGCCGAACTTTTTTAATCTTAATGCGGTCAGAGGCATTCATCAGCCAAAAGAGGGGACAGCAGTATTCTAGGATGGGAAGAACAAACAAAACTTTGTTTCCGGAAGGAAGATATTATGTGATATAAAACCACATATCTGTACAGCCTTTGCAGAAATTCGATCTGCATGAGGTGATAATGCTAGCTTATTCTTGTAGCTTAGACATAAGTCTCTTTATAGTTGATCGTTCTAAAAGTGTACTATTTTGAAATACTTGGGGTCCAGGAAGCTTGGTGGGGCCAACACCCATTAAACTAATCTTGCATTGAGAAAATTCCATCTGCTAACTAGAGCTCCAACGTGAGAGCATAAGAAGATCAGTGTTGATTTTATCAACGCAACTATTGGCAGTGTCTTTAGAAAATGAATAAATGCACCTGAGATCGTCAGCGTAAACGAAATTTTGTGAATTTGTGAGTAAAGTTGAAATTTCATTTATGTACAGAATGAAGAAAAGGGGACCTAGAACCGTGCCTTGAAAAACGCCACTGGTGATCGGCTGAGGCATCGAATAGCTATTACCTACTAAGACTTTCTGGCTGCAGTTAGACAAGTAGGAACCAATGAAGTCAAGGAGAGGAGGCCGGATGCCGAGGGCTTCCAGTTTCACCAGAAGACGTCTGTGCAGCCACCTAACCAACCAGGCACTTAGTTTGTCTATATTCAACTCTAACCCTTTTGCGTCATAAGCGAAGCTGACATCAGTCCATATTTGTATGTCATCTGCAAGCATGACAGCTTCACAATCTAGGCCATTGAGACAGTTGTTCACGTAGATTAGGAAGCGTAGGGAGCCCAAAACAGAACCCTGTGGAACACCACTTTCTACTTTTGCCCATTCCGAGCTAGAGTTTCCAACAACAACTCTCTGTTCTCTGAAAGACAAGAAACTCTTGATCTAATTGAAAAAATTTCCCTGAATTCTGAGGTTCCAAATCTTCTGTAAAATATGCCCATATGGTACATTATCAAAGGCCTTTTTGAAGTAAAAAAATAAAACATCTACTGGATGACCCTTATCTGTGGCAGTTGTCCATTTGTCATTGAAGGGCACTCGTGAAACAGGAACGTCCTGAATGGAAGCCGTATTGGACATCGCATAGGATTTGGTTGTTTTCCAGATAGCGCACTAAATGCCTCTTGATAATACTCTCCATTATTTTACACGCTCTGCAAGTTAAACTGACAGGGCGGTAATTTTCACAGTTCAGTCGTGAACCTCCTTTATAGATCGGGGCGATGAAGGTGCACTTCCATTCTTCGGGAATTTGCTTAAAGTCCCTTTAAGGCACTTTATTCAGGGAATAATGCTTTCGCCATTGAGCTCCCTATTTGCATTCAAAAATGACAAAAGAATAAACGTTTTCAGCAATAACTCTGACAAAAGAAAACACAAGGTCATCGAATAACATGAAAATAGGAAAAACACTTATAATGATATATATTCAGGAGTTTTTTTTCACTGCCAGCCTCTACCCACTGAATATTTCACCTGACAATGCCTGTAAACCGGTATTAAATACAACTATTATTACTATTATTATTATTATATGTGTGAGCCAGGATTAAACA